>JANAVB010017999.1:16463015-16850441 GCA_029216955.1 Iris pallida | reverse complement strand
TGCCACGTACTCTAATTTGATGAAATTCACGCAGACTTGTTGAAGACGAAATCCACGCAAACTCGGGGTAGAAAGCTTCAAAATCCACACAAACTTGGGGCGAGAAGCTTCAGAATCCACGCAGATTTGGTGAAGAAAACTTTAGAATCCACGCAGACTTGAGGAAGAAAACTTCAGAATCCACGCAGACTTGAGAGAAAACTCAAAATACACGCAGACTTGAGATAGAACTGCCAGCTGTCTTGATTCAGCGTGCCTCGACTGACACAAAATCTCTGACAGTGATTACTTTTGTCAGTCGCATTAAATGACAAGAAACTCTTTCGGTACGCCAACTTGACGAAGGTTGAGTCTTGCTGAAGAAGATTTCAAAAATCACGCAATAGACGGCTGTGATCTCTCAAATTTTGTGCATACGTGGCATACGAAGAGACATTCTTCGACTGTTGTGCTGTCAGTCATAATTACTCTCTGACAAATGATGAGTTGTCTCCTCAGCGTGATTTGTAAATATTGTCTTGATCAACTGAGCGTGACTTTTGACTCTGTCCTGATCAACTCAGCGTGACTGTTAGACTTGTTCTGATCAACTCAGCGTGACTGTCATTTTTAAAGGCCTATAAAACCCCCTTCAAAGTTTTCAAAAATTGAAAAGACTTCAAAATTTTTGAAATACTTTGAAAATAAGATAGAAATTAACTTAGTCACGCTGAGATGACTTCAAATTTTTCGGAAGTCGGAAAGACTTCGAAGTACTTTGAAAACATCCAAATGAACTTATTAAATGTCATGATGACTCTTCATTTTCCGAGACTGATTGCATCCAGTTTATGGTGGAATATGAACCGCCGGCGAGTTCTGTTATATAAAAATGGAGAGGATTCATTTAATCTTCATCTTACGTCAACATGACACCAAAGGAGAAAGCTGAGGAAGAAGCACGTAAGTTGGGCTTTTGTTCCCATGGTGATCCCACTTTTGAGGGTAAAGAACCGGAGCCTCTAGTTTTCGAGTTCAAAGACGATCCCATGCAATTAGCCAAGAATTTCTTGAGCTATTTTGGCTTGGATGGCTCTTCTTCTGATGGACGTAGCCTTGCAGAGCAGCGTGAAATGTTGAAGGCTCTGTTACACCGTATGGGGGTCAAGAGCGTAGAAGAACTAGGCGCCAAGCTCAGCCGCTCTGCAAAATAGAGCGTGTCTTTTATGCTTTTGAAAATGTTGCACTCTTTTTGTTTTGTCTTTTGTAAGGCTATCAGTGCCTGTCTTGAAGAATGTAGTACAACTTTTGTGTTTGAACAGCGTGCATTAATGAAGTATTAAGTGGCATTCTTTGACTGTTTCCAATACTGCGCTGTCTTCCAAAGCACACGTGACACTCATTCCATAATTTATGAGCGCTATTTACGTTGATCTTTTCCAAGAATAGGCTTGTACTTTGTCCTTTAAATAGATAGATGAGTTTCACAGATACTCATCTCCCATTCTTCTTTTCTTCTCTGAGCATGAAATTTTTGGGAGATTTCATTCTCAAACAGAAAAGCAATGTTTTCTAATGTTCGATTTCTGCACACTGTATCAAATATGGGTTTGCCAATCCTTAGCACCAAACTTGATGGTAAGTCCGCGTACCATTTTTGTTGCTGTTGAAAAATGCACGCTTGACTAGCCAGTGTGTGCTAAATGACATTTCTGTTGATTAATTCTCTTCTTCCTTGCTATTCTCTGCAGAAGCTCTGTTGAAAATTTTCTTCAGAACTGGCATTGGTGATGTAGATGCTGTGGAGAATATCCTGCTGACACCTACATCAGGGAGCTCATATGCTTTTGACGCGTACATCAGACAACTCAGAACTCTTCGTGGGATAGAAGGGTCTTCCTCAGATGGTAGGAAGAGCCTTTATACACGAGAGTTGGATGGTGGAGTCAACTCTACCCCGAGAAATCGGGTAGTAGAGTTCCTTTCAAGGTAGAACTATGTATCCTAAGGTTTGGATACATTCCTGTCTTCCTTGAGAGGTTACCCCCAATCCACCAATTGTATTGGCAGCACCACGACTTCGGGCTGCCATACTCTGTGGTTCTCCTCTCGTCTGAGAGAGAAGACCAGAGTTTGATTCCTGCTGATCTGGTCGTGACTGGGACCCAGACAGTCAGGAACTGCCACCAACAACGAACCTGACGGAGAAGGTCCGACAGAAAAGATCCAAAAGAAGAAGATAGATCTCTATTAGGTTATTGTTGTGGTGTAGAATGAAAATCCAAGATTTGTAATAGATTTCCATTATGATTTGTAAGAAAGTCTAAGAAAATGTAATAGACTTTTGTGGTGAAATGGAAATGATAATTCTTCTATGCTCAAAGATTTGTATTTGTGGATGAATTGTGGACATGATAGATAATGAAATCTTCTTTCTGTTTTAGAGTATATGATATTATCAGAGGTATTATGGACGTGATAATATGTAGGAACTCAAAAGAAAATAGATTGATTTCTATGCAGAGGTCAAAAATGACAAATGAGCAAGTAGATTCGGAATTGATTCAGAGGTTATGAAAACGTGATCAATAACGAATCCCCACTTAATAAATTGATAGAAGATTATGAACGGACGAACCGTTTAGGAAATGATGAACAAATGAACGGTCGAATGATTAATGAATGTGTGAATCGTCGGATGAATGTGAGAAATGAACGGATGAACCGTCAAGCATTATGTGAATCGTCAGATGAATGTGACGCTTCACTATTTGAGGAACTTCTGTCTATAAATATAGCAGAAATCTGACAAGAACGAACACTTCTACTCCTCAACATAAAAATGTCGTCTGGAGAAGCATCCAAGAAGACTGAGATTGCCTCAAAGGTTCAGAAAGGCACTGAAGAACGCCCTGCTGATCCAGTCAAAACAAAGAAGACGGAAGCAGGCGAAGGTTCATCTGCACCCAAGCCACCAAGGGACATTCTGGACTTCCTGCTCGAACCAGGAAAGACTGAAGAAGAAGAAGCCATGAGAATGGCCGCTTGCAAGTTCCTCGTGGGTTCCAGCAAGGAGGTCCTCGGTTCTTTTGCTGATCACGTCTTCGAGAAGGACGGCAGTGGCCCACGTCCAAATGTAAAATGATGATAGTGATCTTCCTTAATATCATGTATCATCATTTTTTTAAACATGAAATTGTCTGATGATTACAAGTATTTACATTTATACATAGTACTTCTTAAGCAATTTGCCATTAATAGGCATCAAAACTTTTCGACCATCCAATTCTGAGAGTTGATAAGCTCCATTTGAGAAAACTCTGCTCACAATATAGGGTCCTTCCCACTTTGCGTCAAATTTGCCCTTGCTCATTTGAGTCATAGTCATAGGACGTCTGACTGTTAGAACAAGCTCTCCTTTTTGATACGATCAAACTCTGACTTTCTTAAAAGCTCTTGAGATTCTAGCTTGATAGAATTCAATATTCTGTTGAGCAATAATCGCTTTTCATCCAGAGCTTCTAATTCTTGAAGTCGAAGACGATCATTATTTTCAGCAGTGAGTTCATTAGCGATTGCTATCCTTAAAGAAGTAATTTGAATCTCTAATGGAAGAACAGCTTCGCAACCAAACACCAAAGAGAAGCGTACATTTAGTAGCATTACGAACTGTAGTGCGATAAGCCCACAAACATTCACCGAGCTTCTCACTCCAATTATGTTTGTTAGTAGAGACAAACTTCTTTAGGAGTTTGATGATGGTCTTGTTGAAAGCTTCTGCTAACCGTTAGCTGGATTATATGCGGTAGAAGCCACATTGTTGATCCGATGATCGTCACAGAATCGAGTAAACTTCTGACTAACGAACTGTGGTCCGTTATCATGAATAATGCGTCGAGGAACACAAATCTGTAGATGATGTGGTGCTTAATAAAGCTGATGACATTGGACGTCTTAACTTCAGACAAAGGAATGGCTTCGGCCTATTTGGAGAAGTAATCGGTTATTGCGAGAATAAACCGATGACCCTTGGATGACAGCGGATTGATCGGGCCGATAATGTCCATGCCCCAAGCTTCGAAGGGCCATGATGCTGCCGTCGGATGTAGAAATTTGAGGGTTGATGAATAAAATTGTATGGATTTGACAAGCTTTACACTTCTTTGCATATTCGATGGCGTCTGATACCATAGTGGGCCAATAATAACCCATACGTCGAATATGGTCTTGAAGTTTTGGTCCAGGCTGATGCGCTCCACAAATTCCATCATGTGCTTCACGAATAATTTGTTGAGCCTCGTCACCGGCAACACATCGAAGAAGTAAACCATCATAAGCTCGACGATATAAGGTCTTTGTTGTATGATTGTAATAGAATCTGAGTGATCGTCGTCTGATAGATGCTGCCTCACTCGGATCATCCGAAGAATATCATACAATACGAAATCTAAGAAAGGAAGTCTCCAATCTTTATCCGTATTTTGATTCTCGGCCGAATTACTGAAGATGAATTCTATGCTAGAATCAGATGAAGATGATAAAGATTTACGACTAAATCCAAATCTCTTGTTGTGTTGACGTCATGAGATGTTGATTCTTCAATGTCAATTGGAAGCCCTAGAGTTAGGTTATTTTCCAGATGAAATAATTCTCGATTGTGAACAATAATCATTTGTTGTCGTCTAATCGGAATAGCCAATACCGTCGCAAGATTAGCTAGAGCATCAGCTTCTGTGTTACATGCTCGCCTAACATGTTCAATGAAGAATTCTTCAAACGAAGAAGCCATAAATATAGCTAATCTATGATAAGGAACCAGATCTTGATGGCGAACTTCATAAGTACCCCTTATCTGATTGACAATGAGTTTAGAGTCTCCGTATGCCTCCAAATGTTGAATATTTAGATGTTTAGCGAGTTGAAGACCAATGAGTAATGCATTGTACTCAGCTACGTTGTTTGAACATGGCTGATCGAGAGAATAAGCTCTTTGGAACAAGACCTTCTGGCAATACAAGAATGATTCCAACTCCAGCGACAATATCACCATTAGGACCTATCCTTGAAGCTCCATCAAAGAATAGATGCCAAGTAGGATCTTCTTCAACAATTTGGTTTGAATCTAGGACTTTATCTGGAATTTGTCATAGAGTTTTGAATCTTCTGGAATTGAATGAGCAGCTAGAAAATCAGCTAAAGCTTGTCCTTTGACTGACTTCTGAGGAACATAATGCATGTCATACTGAGCAAGTAGGATTCCCCAGTTAGCTAATCGAGAATTCAAAATACTGGGTTTCTTCATCATGATCCGTATAGGATTGATCCTGGAGATGACATGAATAGTCTGGCCAATGATATAATATCGTATCTTTTGAACAGCGAACATCAAGGCTAGACATTCTTTTTCGACCGGTGAATATCGAGGTTCAGCTCCGGTCATAGTACGACTGAGATAGTAGATGGCTTGTTCATGACCATTTTGATTCTTTTGAGCGAGTAATGCACCCAATGAATGACTCATTGCTCGAGTATATAGGAGAAATGGAATTCCTGAAACGGGAGGTACCAATACTGGAGGGCTCATCAGATATTGTTTTATATCATCGAATGCTTTCTGACATTCATCATTCAGACAAAAGAAACACCTTTCTTTATAAGTTTGTTGAATGGTCTGCAGTATCCTGATAAATTAGAGATGAATCTCCTGATATAAGCGATCCTTCCTTGAAATCCTCGTAGCTCTTTTAAGGTACGTAGAGGACGCATCTCTTGGATGGCTTTGATCTTTCGGGATCCACGTGTATACCTTTAGAGGTAATGACGAAGCCGAAAATTTACCACTAGAGACGCCTAAGAAGGACTTAGTAGGGTTCATCTTTAATTGATGCTTACGCATTAGATCAAAATAGTCTTCAAATCTTGGATATAATCCTCCTTTTGTCGACTTTTGACTGCAATATCATCAACGTAGCATTCGACTGTTTTCCGCAGATGTTCACGGAATATAGTGCTCATGGCTTGTTGATAAGTTGCTCCTGCATTCTTGAGACCGAATGGCATAACTGTATAACATATGTACCAATCGGCGTTCTGAAAGAAGTGTGCTTCTCGTCGTCTGGGAACATTTTAATCTGATTGTACCCAGAATACCCGTCCATGAATGACATCCGTTCAAATCCACAGGTATTATCGATCATGACATCAGTGATTGGTAGAGGGAATTCGTCCTTAGGGCATGCTGCATTGAGATCGGAAATCTATGCATACTCTGATCTTGCCAGTCTTTTTAAGGACAGGAACTTGTTAGCCACCCAATCGGGATGTTGTTCCTCTCTAATAAACCAGAAGGTCATGAGTTTATTGACTTCAGCTTCAATTGCATCCATAATGTCTGGACGAAATCGTCGCTGTTGTTGTTTGACCGGTTTAGCATTCGGCAAGATATTGAGCTTGTGAGTTGCAATTTGTGGATCAAGTCCTGACATATCTTCATAACTCCAAGCGAAGACATCAATGTAGTCACGAATGAGTTTGATCATGTCTTGTTTATCAGTTTCTGAAAGACTTTCACTGATGAATATTGGTTTGGGAGATCCCTCTTCACCAACATCTATTTGAACAAGTTTGTCTTCAGTCGGAGGTTCTTTTTGCTCGAAACGGAACTCCCATTGATTATCTAATCTTTGGGCCCATTGTTCTGATTCAGGTGAGATTTCAAACTCTTCTTCGTCTTTATCACTTTCTTCAGAATGGTCAATAAAACCATGTTGGAAGACAGAATGTTGCAGTAGAAATCGCCGATACTCGTATCGGAATCCCAAGAAGTGGTACTGGAAGAATCAGATCTCTTATCTTCATCAGACTCGAGATCTTCATGAATAATATTGATAAAAGGAGTAGGAGCAATGTAGCCCAATCCGCATTTCGTCCTTCCGTATTTCAGAAGAGGAACGAACAGGTATTTTTCTTCCTTTTCCACTATTGAGGCCAGTCCTGAAGTCATAGCCCATATTTTTGATGATGTCTTTAGATTGCTGACTATAGCGACGTAGTTGTAATCTTCCAGTATCATCATTTTTGTCATCATCTTCTAAATCAGAAGGACTTTGGGGCCCTTTGTAGAAGAATATTGGAATGTCTGGCTTTCTGCTGGGAACTAGAAAGTATGAAGATTGTACAGGTTCTAGGGATACATCTGTATGAACAGTCTGTACAACTTCAATGGTTATTGTGTTCAAGTCATCTAACAAATGTAAATAACTATGAACATAATTACACACATCAGCGTACTGCAAAGATGGAGACTTTTCATTAAATGTAAAAGCAGCAATATTTACATTGGGAGAAGGCTGAGCTTAGAGATTTTAGCCAAGTCAATGACTAAAGGGGAAGAAGAAGAAGAATGAGAAGAAGCTTTGTTTCGATTAAGATTGATAACAAATGGCTCAGAAGAGGTGAGCTCCCTTGAAGCTTGAGATAGAAGAATAATCCGCCCTCCAACTGGAATTAGCAGAGTATCCTGTGAAGATACAAGAACTGTAGTACGCCCACTGACAGGAATGATCATTGTGTCTTGAGCAGACGACTGAGGTAACGGAGAGATCCGTCCATTCACCGGAATAATGAAAGAACCTTCTCCAGAGAATTTGGGAGATTGTTGCTGAGTAGTTCGACCTTTAACAGGGATTATTGAAGTCTCACTTTGTGCATCCTCTTTCTCCATAGCTTGTATGACCCTTGTATACTCTTATTGTACATTCGGGAATTATTGAAATAAGCTTCAACCCCATGGAAGGGATTTATATCAGCAACTTCTTTTTGTACTCTTCCATTGCTATTAATGTACTTAAAACACTGATGAAGAGTAGAAGGCACCACATTATTTTCATGAAGAAAGGGCCTCCCAAGAAGAAGATTATAGGATCCCACGATCTCAATCACATAGAAAGTGACTTTGGATCTGAAATTGCCTATCTGAAGCTTCAGATGAATCTTTCCCAAAGGCTCGCTTCGGCTTTGATTGAATCCCAGGATAGTAGTAACCGTCTTGGAGAGTTTGTGAAGAGGGATTTTTAGTTCATCCAATAGGCTCTTTGGCATTATGCTTATAGCAGACCCTGGATCAATAAGGATACGATCTATCTTCATCGTATCGATATAACCGGTGTAGTAGAGAGGCCGATCATGTCGATTATCCTCCAGTAGCATGTCATCTTGTGTAAAGGTGATATTTGGGATAATCTCCAATACACTGTTGCAATGTAAGCAAGTGGCAGGTTCTACATCTGGCTTCTTCAATTGTGCAAGACAAGAGTCTGCTTGAAGAAGTGCTTCACTTAACGTCTCCCGAGTTTCTTTAGAAAGACGTAGAAGTTCAAAGAGGGACATTCTAGCTGGAGTATTAGCAAGTTGAACTAGGATGTCGAAATTATAAGGCTTCTGAAGTCCAAGAGGAGGGGACTTCTTGATTAGTTTATCAAACCGAGCCTGTTGTTTGCCTTTCTCAAGAGCTGTGGGTTTAGGAGGAATAGGTTCAACTGGGGTAGTTGAAGGAACATGTACAGTGGATGATTCTTCTTCAGGAGGAACATTAGGAGCGTCTTTATTAACAGGAGGGGTATCAAGAGTATCCTCAGGATTCTTGGAATAATCCTTTAGATAAGGTTTCCCTGTTCGAGTAGCACTAATAAGTGCTTCTTCTTTCTCTTTGGCTCTGTATCAGAGGTAGACCCAAGAGACGTCATATGACATGACTTAATCTTTCCAGCCTTCTTGGACTTTCGAGAAGTAGTCTTTTGAGGAGAAGGCGATTCAAAATCTGCCACTAGATCAGGATGGATCCACATGATTTCTTCCGTTTCCAAAGTGATTGGCACTAATCCTTCAGATTGTGGAGGAGGAATATTCACTATCTCAAGAGTTGCCTTGGGAATAGGAATGATCCCACTTTCAAGGATTAAGGAGAGAGAATCTCCGAATTGCATAGAGACGATGTTGGAGGTGACGGTCTTCTCTTTTGGAGTAAGGGAGATAGCTCCAGATTTAACCATTTCTTGGATCTTTCCTTTCAGTACATAATATTTACGAATTGTGTGACCCAACATTCTGTGATATGGGCAGTATTTGGGATGATCTGTCTTACCAGCTTCATCAGGTTTCTTGATTTCAGGTAATTGTATTTATTACCTTTCAGCAGACTTTCAAAGATACCAAGGACATCGTCATCATCGAAAGAATATTCTTCTTTGGGACGAGGTGTTCTTGGTTGTTGAGTTATAGAAGTTGAAACAGTTAATGCATCTTTGCTCTGAAGATTAACTTCAAGAGTTTCTTTTCCTTTGCGAGCATTGTTTTTATTGTTAGTACCTTGACCTGTTTCTTTGGGAGTCATCTGCACTCCTAAACCTTTGAAGGTTTCAGCACTAATTTCTGCAGCCTTGGCACTAACTATGAAAGAAGGCCAGTCTTGGAATTGGGTGGATCCTGTCCACATGCTGATGATTGACAACAAGTTTGATTTGCATGTGTCGATGGTGACAGCATCAGGAGTTCCAAGAGGCATCTTCAGAGCTTCTCTTCGAAACTGTTCAATGTACTCTTCTGTAGTTTCATTATTTTCTGCTTGATTCTAATAAGAGCAGACATAGTCATGTCATTGAGCCCTTCATAGAACCGTTCAAGAAACATCTGTTTGAAACCGGCAAATGAGGTAATACTCCCATCTGGAAGACTTCTATACCATTCATAAGCCGTTCCCTTGAGACATCCAATAAACACCCGAGTAAGGAGGGCGTCGCTTGGTTGCAATTGATCAGTCATCACTTCAAAGTGATTAATAAACTGACTTGGAGAAGTGGTTCTATCATAGAATGAGATAGAAGGAGGCTTGTATTTAGGAGGATATGATACTTGCTTTCATTCTATCGGATAAGGTTGCTTGATGCCTAACCTTTGTAAACCATCTTTCTGTTTGAATGCTTCGAATTGAGTTTTGAGATTCCTCAATTCTTCATTAACAACTGCGAAAGATTGTGGAGTTGTAACTTATAGAGAATAGGTGGGAGGAGAAACAACATTGTAAGCACTACCCCCAGCTCCAGAGAGACTAGGATTTGGTTGAGCTGGTCCAGGAGTATTGGATTGTACTGCTGGAGGAACTTGTACTGGACTTATATCAGTGTCAGTTGGTATGGCATCTGATACAGTCTGTCGATTCTACAACTGAGCTGTCATGAGTTCATACATTGATTTCATAGTCAGCCATAGACTTCATTTGCTGTTCCAAAGAAGCAATCCTTTGATCTTGAGGAGTCACCGAAGAGGAAGGTTCATTGTTCAATTCAGTATTCCCATCCACCATATATGTTGTGATTGTACGAGAGATTATTGATGAATTAGTGGATGTTGTATGCTCTGAATCACTGCTTCGTGCATCAAAGTCATTTATAGGAGAACCCCAGTAGGAAGAGGTGGGAAATTAATTTCTCCAAGAAATTCAGAATCATCTTCAGAGATCAAATTTCTTTGACTAGAAGCTAGAATTCTTGCTCTGGTGTTTCTATATACTCCATCTGGACTATCAACTCTACCCTCGGTATCCCGAGAGGTCATGTTAACAGAAGCAAACAAAGGCTCATCTTCATCAGGCATAGGTTCACACTGAATCCGATTGAAGACAGATTGTCCTTTTGTTTGACATCTGTATTGCATTGTGACTCTTGGCTGGAAGTCACATTCATGATCAACATGGTCATAAGCCATTGATTGACATCTGCATTAAATTATGACTCTTGGATAGAAGTCACATTCAGCATGGTCCTTTGACATAGAATCATTTCTTCTCTTCTGTTGAAGATATTCTCGTAAATCTGTTTGTGAAGATTGAGGAGTATATTTCCTGTTCTTGGGTCTTGATGGCTCTTGATTATATAGAGAATGATTAATATTAGCCACATAGTTTCTTGCATACTCTGCATCTGGATCTCTTATCCTTGTTTCCAACTGGTATGATTTCCTATCACCAGAAGTGTTAAGTTTTGTTCTTAGATCAGTTGGAGGTAACACATTAGTTTTGGAAACATGGAGTTTTCCTTCCATTGATCTGGATATTTGCAGAGAAGGAAGAGTTGAACCATCCCTTTGATTAGGAGTTGGTAACAGACCCTCTTTTATGGACAAATTCTGTGCCCAATTTGAAGAAGTCATAGAAGAAAACACTAAAAAATGTTTCTTCTTAGACTCTTTCAAGTTTTGAGACATAGAATGTCCAGAAGGAAGAGTAGTCAAAAGACCATCTTCTTTTCTTTGACTAACAAAATTGTCAGTCAAAGCTGTTCCTGAAGTAAAAACTACAGGAACAGAAGAAACAACTAAAGAGTTATTCCTTTTCGAAGGGACTTTGTGTGGAAGACCACCCCCAGTTCTAGTGGAACTTGGCAAAGAAGAAGAGATAGCTAAAGAGCTATTCTTCTTAGATGAAATACACGCTGAAACAGGCTTGGTTAAAGAACCAATGCTGTTAGCGTGACTTTTGACTTTGGAAGTACACGCTGGAACAGACTTGGCTAAGAAGCCAACACTGTTAGCGTGATTGTTGATTTTAGAATTACATACTGGAACAGACTTGGCTAAGGAACCAGTGCTGTCAGCGTGACTTTTGGGTTTGAAATTGAATGCTGGAACAGATTTGGCTAGGGAGCCAGTACTGTCAGCGTGACTTTTAATTTTGGAAACACACACTGGAACAGATTTAGCTAAAGAGCCAGTACTGTCAGCGTGATTTTTGGATGTGAGATTGCACACTGGAACAGATTTAGCTAAAGAGCCAGTACTGTCAGCGTGACCTTTGATTGCTGTCATCTTCGAGCGCACAAGAGTGTACATGCTTGCAGTAGAGTTCTTGCCAGTGTTAGGAGTAGACACTGTGGCAGAGACTTCACCATTGGCTGCCAACTGATTCTTAGGGACATAGACAGAGTGTCCCTTCGACTTGGCAGTGATAATGGAGGCTGTAGTGGGCTTACCACTCTTAGCCCGCTGCATTTCTTCATAGGTGAGTTGATCGAATTGGATCTTCATCACCTTCTTCGTCGAGCCGATTGACGAAGTGTCGCATTGAGTTGTTGCCATCTCAGAAGAGGAGATGGTATTCCCCAGCAGAGTCGCCAATTTGTTTTCCATAAATAAATTCTTTTATTTATTGTGTATCTGGGAAAATTATAACTGTGGGAATCTGATCTAGAAGACGACCACTTTATCCCTTGGACTATGCGAAGAAGAAAAGCTCTCAAAATTTTGACAGTAGATAACTATGTATCTGTCCAATGAATGAGAAAAAGAACTCTATTTATAGAGTCAAAAATAATAACTGAAAAGATAACTGTCTTCACAGCCTTTGCTTAGTTGAAAATCACGCAGGATTTAACATACGCAAGACTGTGAGCAGTTACTGGACATGGCCTGTAACTGTTGGACACATGGCGATCATGCATGAGTCGTGTGCAAGTTACAGGACACGCAGGCGAGAGATCAGTGGCATGGCTGCCACGTACTCCAATTTGATGAAATTCATGCAGACTTGTTAAAGACGAAATTCACGCAAACTCGGGGTAGAAAGCTTCAAAATCCACGCAAACTTGGGGCGAGAAGCTTCAGAATCCACGTAGATTTGGTGAAGAAAACTTCAGAATCCACACAGACTTGAGGAAGAAAACTTCAGAATCCACGCAGACTTGAGGGAAAACTCAAAATACACGCAGACTTGAGATAGAACTGCCAGCTGTCTTGATTCAGCGTGCCTCGACTGACACAAAATCTCTGACAGTGATTGCTTTTGTCAGTCGCATTAAATGACAAAAAACTCTTTCGGTACGCCAACTTGACGAAGGTTGAGTCTTGCTGAAGAAGATTTCGAAAATCACGCAATAGACGGCTGTGATCTCTCGAATTCTGTGCATACGTGGCATACGAAGAGACATTCTTCGACTGTTGTGCTGTCAGTCATAATTACTCTCTGACAAATGATGAGTTGTCTCCTCAGCGTGATTTGTAAATATTGTCTTGATCAACTGAGCGTGACTTTTGACTCTGTCCTGATCAACTCAGCGTGACTGTTAGACTTGTTCTGATCAACTCAGCGTGACTGTCATTTTTAAAGGCCTACATTACAACATTTTACAGTTCCTCAAAACTTGATGTAAAATTCTCTATGACCTGAAATATGAGAATGTTGACTTCTGTAGGTTAGTGGAGAGTTGTTTGATCATTTCACTTGCTGGGATGTGTGCTACATTTCCTGTCCGAACAGACATCGAAGCTCTAAAGGTCAGATTATTTAACATGAATATCACGGTTTTTTAGTATTCTAAAATGATCGCCATGTATGAACTCTTGTACTTCACTGACTCTATAATATGTGGTATTGAGAAGTTAAATCCATCATTATAGTTTCAGTGTAGTATTATATGAATTTCTTTGATGATATAATTTTGAGTTGATTGGTGAGGTGATAAAAGCTATATAGATAAAGAAACCTCCCTAATAATCCATTGGCATCTAGTTCAGGGCTCATCAATTAGTGCATCCAATCACCTTTTTATGTTTATGTCTGTTTAGTGCATCCAATCACCTTTTTATGTTAAAAGGCTATATAGATAAAGAAACCTCCCTAAGAATCCATTGTAGTTTCAATGTAGTATTGTATCAATTAGTGTTACCCATGTTTAATGATGTCTGAATATAAAGTAGAACCTATAATGTCTGCAATTGCATATATCATATCCAAAGTCTATTAAAACTACTGAAGAACCAGATATCCATGGACATAAGTTATGTCATGCATAGTATGTCATGCACTGTTCACCTTGCAAGGTATGCCAATTGGAAACCTATTTTGTCTAATCTTTTACACAATATTTTAGCCATTAAAATGGCTTCTATCAATTGCAATGTATATTTACTACTTTAGAACATGATTATCCTCAATCAGCCAAAAATATTTGATGTGAGTATGTCCTTAAGATCTTATGTAAATGGAAAGTGTGAGCCTGGACTATTTCACATATGGATGCTAACATCCATCAGACTTGTATATCGGAGCTTGTGAGGAGCGATTTCAAACTGTAGATTTGGGCCGGTTACAGCTTGTGTAGAGCTATTTCAAACAATCACAAGTGATAGTCATACCAATTAACTTCTGGGTGGCCTTTTAATTTGTGTATGACTATATATATGTTTTTTCTCGATATATATATATATATATATATATAATATATATATATATTACA
The DNA here is from genome assembly GCA_029216955.1 of Iris pallida. Classification (NCBI taxonomy): domain Eukaryota; kingdom Viridiplantae; phylum Streptophyta; class Magnoliopsida; order Asparagales; family Iridaceae; genus Iris; species Iris pallida. The sequence continues at coordinate 16,836,177 of JANAVB010017999.1, read as the reverse complement.
ATCGAGAAAGTTGTTCAATCAATACACAACACAAATTTCAGGCACCTTCGGTGTTGGTATCCTTTGGCAAGACCAGTGCGATTAGGCAGTCAGTTGGATCAGGCGAAATGCCAAACAAGAAACAAGTATCAGTTACCCACATGAACTTTCTTGCAGGAATCTTAATTACTCAAGCACAATCCCTTTGCTTAAAATATGATATAAATCATGAAACTACAAAACAAAAATTAAAATGAATCCAATGGCATTATATTAGTTGCTGAAACCACATAAAAATTTTGAAGTTCGGAGCAACATAATATTGCATGTGCAAAGTAACTGGGTTAGCTAAGGAAATAATCTAAGAGGCTACAAATACTAAACATAATAGTAGACTATGATAGGACAGAGGTTCTTGCTTTCTCTTGTGTTGATCCAGAAAGATGTGCATATGGGCTCTTAACAACAAAAAAAGTTATGGTACGATGTTCTGATATGATTTGCCCTTCCTTGCAATACAATTGGTCTATTAATATTTGGATAGGTTGTTAAATAATGTTGCTTATCAGTTGAGTGATTATTCTGCATGACTGAAAATATTTGGGTAGGTTGTTAAATAATGTTGCTTATCAGTTGAATGATTTTCCTATATTCGCTCACACATCATTACCTCTTGCTGCATTTCTATTTCACGACTATAGGATGGGTAAAGTTCATGTGCATCTTATTTTAACACTTCCCATAGGAGCAATTGTTACTAAATATCATATATGTCTACTTGTCAAAGCCTCTCTTTTCGTGTATATATTTCATATGTATTATGAACATTGAATATAATATCAACATGTGAATATTTATTTTTATTTGGAAAGTTAGGATAGATTTGCAGAGTTACTCTTCGTTCTTTTTTGATCTTTTTTTCTCCACTAATTTTTTTAACCTTTCAACTTTGCAGGCCCAATGTCCATCCCAACAAAGGAAGCATGTGAAATTAGCTATGGAGAAGAAAGAGAACAATGAAAAGATCTCAAATTATTTTCATATCACTAGGATATTTTGTTAGAATCGTAGTCTACTAAAATTGTATTAAACATAATACAATATTATTATGTAAGACATTTTGACTTCATTAGTGATATGCAGATTTATCTTTATCTTTATCTGTTGTCTGTACCTATGCTATTGACATTTTTTTTACTTCCTTCTATATTATAATCAGTTTTATTTTTATAAAATATTTAGAGGGTTAAAATTATTTATCTATATATAAATTCAGATTATAGGTAATGGTATTTTAAAGAACAAGGGCAATTGGTAGGAACATATTTCTACCATTCTTATATTGGAACACATTTATCCTTTTCAGTATGAATGCACAAATTAATTTGGACTGTTCCTAGGAACACTTTATTGGTGTTCCAACACTGGCACACATATAAAGCGTTCCAAAAATTGTCCTTTGGAACACTTTTATTCCGTTCCAAGAATTTCGCAGCCCAAAAATAGGCACGGAATAAAGGCGTTCCAAAAAATATTTGGAACATAATTTCTCCGTTCCAAAAGGACCATTTTGGTGTAGTGATATATCTTTTTCGTCCATCCAAAAATATCCCAGCCATGTAGAAGCTAAAAATTAATGAAAGAATACACCACGTTATTCACAAAATAGCACCAGGAATTATTAATTAAATAGCGCTGGTTAACAAATAGCACCGAACATCAAATGGCGTTGGACTTTAAGTAGCGATGGCTGCTGTAGAAACCTAAAAACCATTGGGCGCCCCTCTCAACAACGCGCCAGCATCAAGTGGCGGCAGATCACTAGGTTGCGCCAGTATCAGGTTGCATCTAAGCCAGGGTGCACGAGCTTCACATGGCAAGCATCCTCGAGAATCTGTAACGGCTGCCATCATTACTGACAACTCTGACAGCTCGTCAGTCAAGAAAATCCATTCGAATCCCGCACAACGTGGCGCTCGAGAAAATTTTGTCAGCATGTAATTAATGCTGATAGCTAGCTCGCACAAGTTATCAAGAAGCGCGAGGATCAATCATCATAGCACAGAAGACCCAGTCAAAGATGCCAAACGTCAAGTTGTGCGCTCGTGCCACCTTGAGTGTTGGTGCCACCCGATCAACTTTTGTTCAGAAACAGGATGACATGGCGTACATGCCACTAATTTCGAAGAACGTGTCTGCTACACTTCCCACGACCAGCATATTTCACTCACAGAATGCCACATGTCCCCAGCAGTTCAAGTAACCATTCGCACAGCTGGATAGAAGGCGCGCAACCTGAAGTGCGTGCAACTCAAAAAACAGTTATTTTAGAACTCTATAAATAGAGTTTCAAATCAGTTCTAAAGCATCACTAATGATCATAATCTCCTGCTAAAGTGCTGCTGCATTCTCTAGAGGCTTGTGTCTTCAATATCACATCATTCAAGGGATAAAGTGATCATCTTCTGATCTGATTCCTATAGTTGTACTTCCCCAAAAATTATTATACTCTTGTACTTTCTTTCTTTCTTAGTTTGTAGAATTCAAACTTTTGTTTTTACAAAGAAAATGGTGACTCTGCTGGGGATGACTTTCTCCTCCGATGAGAAAGTGACAACTCAATGTGATACCGCGTTGATCGACAAGATGTAGAAGACCTTGGTCGTATAAGTCGACCAAACAGCCGACAAAGCCACAATTAGTGCTGGGGGTACTAGGCGCGTCACTGTGGCTGCCATGAATAAGGCATGCACTGTATGGACTCCCAAGTCCTCAACAACACCAATCATTGCTTCTATGCAACCTGCGTCTGTTGCCTCTCTGGCACAAAACAAAGGGGAATGCCCTTTGGCTACTCCCTCTTCTTCTCTAGTTTTGGACTCGGAGAACAGCCTATCTAGTAAGGCTACTAATTAGAGTAGAGGAAAGTGCCCTTTGGCCTTTTCCTATTCTGCGTAAGCTGTGCCTATTTCTGCCCTGGCACAAAACAAGGGGAAACTCTTTTTAGCTAATCCCTCTTCTTTCCTAAGTCTGAAATTTTCTGGGAATATACCTATTTTTATTGTGGCACAGAAGAAAGGAAAGCGCCCTTTGGCCTTTCCATATTCTTCCCCGATCCTCGAACTTTCTGCTACTCGGTTGTGCCATGCTAAGCGCACATGAACAGGGTGCGCAGCACAAACAGGCATTCTGCCTACTCCCAAGAATTTAAGTCAGGATCTGTAAACTCTGTGCATCTCATGGTCCAAACAAGGAAAGCTGCTGGTGTCCCAAACAGACATACAAGTGGCGCACCAATCTGACTTGTACGCCCATCTTAACAGGCGCCAGTCAGGAGCAACTTCAACAAGTCATAATGTGTGCTAGCTACAATCTGCACCAGCAGCCAACTTACGCCAGAAAAAGATTCTTAAAGTCAAGAATCCTCTTACTTATGCCAATCAACTCAGCACCTCCTTGTACACTCAGGGTACAGTACATCTTAAGAACCGGAATCATGTTCCCAATGTCATAAAGGAATACATCCCTCCGACTTATTCTCGTCATGTCGTTGTAACCGGTCTCCGTGAACTTCTTACACAGAAGTGGAAGATTGTAAGTCCTCCTCATCCACTTGTTGCTCCACAACAAGAACGTCACTGCAATCATCACCACGAGGTAGTCATCAAATGTTGCTGCCAGTCAGCTAAGCGGCCTGTCTTCGACCATTTGAACTATACTCAGATTACTGAACTAGTGATAGTGGACGAAGATGAATTGTTGTACGCTTCAGTCAACATGACATCTCGAAGTACTGGGAGTTGAATGCGTCTGAGACGTAACACATCTCGCAACCCCAGTCAACAATACTTGGATCGGATCCATGATTCCGATAAAGGGGTCTACCAACACACTTGATCAAGAAACCGAGATACAATCGGTCAAACGAATCTTCATTCTGACCAAGATACAATCGGTCAAAGGAATCTTCCTAACTTTGACCAAGATTCCCTCAGTCAGAGGAATCCTCCTATCCCTTGTCCTGGAGGTAGTTCTTTGTATGACTTGGATGCCGACAGAGAAAGTTCTGAGCGGACCATCTTTTCTACCAGTTCCTCTTCAGTGGCCAGAGAAGTGATAGCGTATGTCACTAATGAGGAACAAGACATATCTAGCTCTAACAGTCAAGAGCAAAGAATTGCTGCCTTGGAGGTCAAATTGAAGAGCATAGCTAAAATGATGACAGGTATGCATGCTGTGATCGTGGTACAACACACAGTTCCACCGGTTGCGAATCTGATTCTAACCCAAGAACTTATAACGACATCTTCTCTCGTCAATCTTGTTCTGGGGGTCTAGTCTCCTCATACTGCTTCAGCACCAGTTCAGGCTACTCCAAGTCAGTCTGGCGTTGGGGGTGGTACTTATCATCCAGTCCCTCCTTCTAACACACCAAATCGGTCCACTACTCTACAACCAGTGGGAGATGCTAAAGAGGCTGTAAAACTTTTGCGTACTCAGTTTGAAGCCTTCAAACAGAAAGTCGGTCGACAGAAGCTTGGGATTAAACAACCTTATCCCATAAAGTGGAAGTAAGTCCAGTTTCCACCCAAATACAAACCTCCTACCATTATGTTGTTTGATGGCAGTACATCCCCAAGCTATACCTCGACCACTTTAAGGTAATGACTGATCAACTTCAGCCAAACGATGCTCTACTCAATAGAGTATTCGTAGGATGCTTAGCTGGTGCAGCTTACGACTAGTACTGCAGTTTGCTAGACGGTTGCATAACCTCCTTTTCTGGATTCAAACAAATATTTCTAGAACAATTTTATGAGGGAACAAATGATATGACAATGTCAGCTCTCATCAAAATCAAACAACGACATAATAAAACTACTGATCGTTTCATTGAACGATTTTGCCGTGAGGCACTCAAAATGCCTCTGGAAACTCCAGATGCTCTAACTATAGACACATACAAATCAAACATGTTGCCTATAATCAGTATGTGGACTGGCTCTACACAGTTTCAAGATTGGCCTACCTTCATTATAAATGCTAAGGCAGCAGAAGAAAGTACCGACAAGTTCAAACAATTAGGCATTCAGATGCCTAATCTTGACAGAGATGAACATACTACATCCAATGGCGGTGGCCGTCAGAATAACCGCAAAGGCAAAGAGACTTTGGCTACCAATGTTAAAGGCAAATAAGCTATGGCCGTCAATATAGGTCAGTCTCAGTCAACACCTACTCCAGCGGCACTACCACAAAGGGCATCACATCCTAAAGAAGAATACTCCTTCGATGAAGATGATGTATGAGCATCTTTGATTGCTTGATTCAGAGCAATAAACTTCAGTTGCCGGACGTAAAGAGGCCAGAGAAAATGGATAAAAATGATCATCCTAAATATTGTGTGTATCACAGGTTTATTGGACACCCGACGCGAGCATGCTATGTGCTCAAAGGAAAAGTCCAAGAGATGATCAAATCCGGCACAATTACTCTTCAATAAGATAAGAAGACCGTAACTAGTAATGTCGTTTCTCTACAATTTGACAATTTTCCTGCTCAACTTGTGCATGATGGAGTCATACCTATCCTGAAAGCTACTCTGAGATTGTCAATCTCCTACCTACACGAACTGATGGCCTTGTTCCTTTGTCAACCGATAAAGGGGAGATTATGTGGATCCATCCTGATTTGGTAGCTGACTTTGAAGCACCTTCTTCATCCACAAAGTTCGAGAAACTAGCCAAATATAAGTCATGTCATATGAATTCATTGGGTGAACACTGTCTTCCACCTTTATCTACTACCTTCACCTCGGCGTCAGATTCTTCTTCTTCTGAGACAACGTTGCTAAAGTTAGAGACCAATTACCAACCAGCCTTCCATCTATATAGTCAACAATCCCGTAAACTCATGACAAAGATGGAATATGATCTAAAAAAGGCTTCCGACCTGAATCATGGAAAAGGATCTTCTGTACCTCTTTCTCTATGTCTTTCATAAAACCAATTTCATGTTGGTTTGGGTTTCTAGACAGACTCCTCATCTTGCCAAAGGAAGTTGTCCAAAAGCAAGATTCGGACAAAGAGTTACAATATGGTGTCCTTCGAACCTATATCCGAAGAAGAAGCCTTAACTGGTACCAGGTCTGGGAGACTTTACCTGAGAGACTATTCAGAAGGTCAAGAGAGCCCTGCTCCAGCTCCGGAGGCTCCTCCAGCATTATCTGCTCCTGTTGTTAATGTTTCATTGGCTTCATCACCTCCAGTGGAACCAACTCCTTCCAAACCTACGGCGGCCGACAAAGGAAAATAGCATGTCTGCTTCGATAAGGTGTTAAAGAAGATCATAGTGAATGTTAGGTCATAAGGCATTCTACACAACTTATAAGAGTTATACTTGTAGTATGATGGGAGAAAGGGTCTTGTCTATCTAGCATGGGTTACCTTCTTAAGCTCTAACAAGCATGAAGGAAAGGATAAGAATTATGATATAAAGGGGTCAAGCAAGACGCTAATCAAGAAGTCAAGCGGGAGTTCATAAATGGAATTGAGGAAGGAGGTCAAGTATGTGGATGAGATCCTAGACTTTAATCATATACGCAGGCTTGCTTGGTACGGTAAAGTAATCAAACAATTTATCTTGACCTGTATGGGCCACCACAAAAATATGTAACGTCCAAGTCCTAAAATACGTAGGACTAGGAACGTAGACATGCCAGCCGTATAATAAATATACGTAAGTTGTAAAATACAGTAACCATAAAAACTATATCATCCATAGAAAATAAAAAAATAAATGATATCATATAATCATCTAAGAATTTTCTTTATACAACATGTTGGACGAAGACAAATCTACTACCAGCTATTTAATTAAAAAAATAAGTACAATGATAGTAATTTGTCGAGCGAAGTGAAGGATGATCCAAGAGCACGTCATCTTGATAGAAAAGAGATGATAACGACCTTGGCTAGAGTACCCGCGGAAGACAATAACACATACCTGAAGAGATCACCAGGTCCTCAGATGGACGTAACAAGATACATGGAGAACATGCCATAACTAAATATAAACTGCTCAATAAATAAGTCAATTGTATTATAACATGGTCCATACACACCATTGAATTAGCATACCATCTCCCCAACCAAACAAGGACAGGAGATGGCACCCTAATTCACGATGACGTATCTTTCCATGCTATAAATCTAATATGGTATTCGGACCACAACAAGGTTCAGTACCTTCTCATCGGAGTAGTGAGCCACATCTAGAACCAAACAAGGACAATATATGGTAAACTAGTCCACGATAAGTTACTGTTCCAAGCCACGATCAGCTACAAGTACCCAAACCAAGAGTACTCATACCTAACGGATAAGGTAGCCTAACCAATCTAAGTGAATGCAGTTTTAAGAACATCCTCCAACGCATGGGCCCTGGCTAAAATAGGATCGGTATAGTCCCGTCTTGGGGCACCAGAGGCCCAGGAAGAGCATAATATTTCATAGAACGTCAGTGGCCGTCGATATCCATGGGTAATCTCACCCGCGTCTCCGACGGAGCTCACGGGTTACAAAAGCTAAAGTGTATAGTAGCCCATACGCAAAGGTATTGTCCTCCCCGCCCAATGCCTACTATATTATATCTACAACACAGAACCTCTATTAACCGCTAAGTTAAACTAATGGTGCAAACACTATCAACGGTTAATCCTATCGTACGGCTTATACGTATTGGTGGCCAGCCAGCCACGCATGTCCGAGTTCTATATGCGACACACGACTTCATGGCACAAAAGTGTCAAGGACAATATATGCAACACAACTGGGTGGTCCCTTAAATCTAGGGTTAATGTGCATAAAGATAATAAGTACGGAGATAGTGCTACACAGTAAAATCTATCTAATTATAACAGTATATCACAGTTTATTTTATAGAAAAATAAATAATGAATAAATGCATGAATATGAGCTAAAGTAAAATAAACAGCTAATGGCAAGGTATCTTGCCTGGTATTGACTCCTGGTGTGCTGCGATAATCAAGGTGGCATGAACTATGACTTTGGTGTTACCACTATGCAAGACAACATCTGATGATGGCACGAACTGTTCCATTGGGTCCAGGATAGTCGAATCAGCGAGGGATGATAGGAGGACGTATAGAATTGGCGGGGGATACGGAATAACGGGATTAATCATGGATAAGAAGATATTTGAAGGAATTGGCGTAATTTACTATTTTTGTAAAAAAATGTATAGTACTAAAAAATGTATTTCTATTAGTTAAAATATTTTTTTAGGTAAATACTTAAAAATACAAAATTGTTTTAGGCTAGAAATACTCTAAGCTTTATCAAAGTACAATTGTAGGTAGAAGGGTATGTTTTATCGATCAAAAATAATTATTTAAAAGACTAGAAAATTTTATAATTTGAAAAAAATCTCCATTTTATGGGCAAAAATTATCAAATGAATGTATTAAAAAAAGTAGATGGATATTTTAGGGTAAAACTCACATTTTGAAATTATATAGTTAGTTCTCAACCCTATACTATATAGTTTATAGATATAATTCACCAAAAATAATATTTTTACTAATATATAATAATAAGTAGAATAATAAATTATCAATGATAAAAATAACAAAAATTGTAATGATAAAACAATAATAGTGATATAATAATAATAATAATAATAATAATAATAATAATAATAATAATAATAACGATAACAATAATAATAATAATAATAATACACATGCATACTAATAATATAAATAGTTTATGCACTAAAATATTATACAATTATGCAAAGGTTTTAGTACTGGTATTAATAACAACAAGTCTAGACATTAATACTGATAATAATGAAATAATAATAATATCTGTTAACATTTCCGTGTCTTGTCACTTCTTTCTTAGGAGAGAACCCAACATGTAATGGGAAACCCAAAGTCAATAAAGTGTAAACAAAACCATCAACAACCCCAAAAACAAAATAATAATAACAATCAACATGCAACTATGTTCTCTGTAAAAAAAAATAGAGAACAAAATTTGGGCGAAGAGAGAGAGAGGGATCAAGAGAATATGGAATGGAAGGAGAGGAATAAAGTGAAGGAACCGGAGGAGGATCAGGAAAATGGAGAGAAGTCCTCGGGGTGAGATGGGGAGCGTGTGAAACCCAATTTTGTAATGTTATTTATTATTAATATTATAATATTATTACTATTATTATTATTAATTGTGGGTTTAAAAATTAATTTCAAAATTAATAATTGGCTTTTTGGTTGTTGACCTGACCCGAGCCTGGACCAGCTTCCCGAAACCCATTTGGAACCCATTTCCTTTTCACTTAAAAATCCTGATTACTTTTATAAATATATATATATATATATATATATATATATATATATATATTATATATATATATATATATATATATATATAAAATATATATATATATATATATATATATATATATATATATATATATATATATAATATATATATATATATATATATATATATATATATAACTCCCATGAGCTGGTCCACGTTGGACCAACTCTCCCCCTCACTTCTCTCCCCTACTTTTACTCCAGCACACTCACTTCTCAACCATTTCCTTTTTTAAACACACACACACACGTTCACCACCACCATTACTTCCTCTCTCCCTCTCTATTTTCCCAACTCCTGAGAACAAACCCTCTCCCCGAGCCCCTTTCCGCCCGAGCGCCCCCGACGATCTCCCGTCGATGCCCGCTGTCCCAGCCGCGACCTCCCCGTGCGAGGCCTGACGCCGCCCGACCCGATCCCCGCGCCCTCGGCCTCTCCGCCGAACCCGGGCGCCCGCCCCGACGTCCTCTCGGCTGCCCGCGGCCACCTCCGCCGGCAGCCCTCTTCGCCCGCGGCTCCCCGCGATCGCCCGAGCCCGCTGTCTCGGCCCAACCCCTGCCGACTCCGGCGCTGACCCGCCGGCTCCTTGTCGGATCGCCCTTCTGCGATTTTCCGTGGCCAGATCCGCCTCCTGCGCCCCTCTTCGGCATTCTCCGCCGTTCGCCCAGCCCCGACCCCCTTTCCGGCCCGCTGCCCCTTACTGCTCGGTCCCGAGACCCGAGCCCGTGGTCTCCGACAGTGCGTCCAGCGCTGTTCACGTCCCTCGTACGCCGTTTTTTTGCTTGGATGCCGTCCCGGCATTCCCGAGTTTTACCGCGGCTACTGTGCTCTGTTCCAGTAAGCCCGACCTGCTGTCCAGGAATATTTTTCTTCTTTAACTCCTCTGTCCCGTCCCATTTTCATTTGTCTATGATGAGATTGGTCCCGATTCCCTCCAGGAAATTCAGTTTTTAGCGACGTCGTAACTTCGAATTTTTCCGGAAATGTTCTGTGATATTCGGCGTTTGTTTTGGACTTTTCCGAAAAATATTTTCAGGATTTTTGGCGTTGTGATTTCCGAATTCATTTCGGGAATTCCCAAAACTATATTGCGGGTTTTCGATTGAGATTCGAGAATTATTTTATGAATTTTAATTGTGGTGTAAAATGGTTTGGAATTGAATTCTGGGTGTTCCCTGGTTTGGGACTTTTTATAAATGGTGATTATGGCACACTTTTCCCAGTTTTGGGTTATCCCGAAAATAAAGGAAGTGCTGCCAAAATTTTTCTACAAAATTTAATTATATAATTTTAAAATGGTTTTCGGAAAAGAATATTATTTTGGATTTTTGGGCGACGACCGTATTGGTCAATGGGCCCTGGCTAAGTGCAAACGAAACCGGTTTCCCCCGGACGTTGAGGCATTAGCCTATATGACGATTGGACCAATATCTAAGACTCATTATTAATTTATTTTAATTATTAGGTTTGAATTATAATTAAATTGTAGGAGAGATTTCAGGACTAACCCCAGGTCTACTTCTTATTTAAATTCAATAATTTGTAAGGGCATAAGCCCAGCTTTTCTATTTTTTCTTTCTCTGTGGCCTGTAATTAATGTAGCGTAGGTTTTTCTTTTGTTTTCTGGTTTTGCTGTTTTTAGCGTAGACGCGTAAAACTAAAATAAATAATATTTTTTTGATATAGAAAAATTAATAAGATTTTCTCTCACATTAAAATTTACAAGTTTGTAATATTTTAAACAAAGATCATGTTTTCTCATTAAACAAGAAATTTAGTTTTATATGTATAATTATGAAAATACAAAGTTTTAACTAAATAAATTAGTAACTACGAGTTTTTCCATAATAAAAGTTAAAGTGATCTTTTCCCTCGTTATTAATTACAACGCACCCGATAATCGAGTTTTGTTTGTGATTGTGTAATCAAGATTATAATTTGACTAGGACAAACTTAGAGATTTCAACTAGCATAGTTAGTAGCATAGTTAGCATGGTAACTCTGGAATCTGAGTCGAACTTCTCGAATGTAGGATTTCGAGGACGAGTCTAAAATTCCATCTCGAAGTCTTCAACCCTTCAAATCCAGTCAAACCAAGGCAAGTACATTTTGTGTTAGTTTACAATTATTTAATAATCGCTTTACTGCAAGTTTAAACCACGATGCAATACGGAACTCTCTATGAGAGCACTGACTGATTGACTGTTGGATACTGGGGGAATAGTGTAATGATTATGACCACATCCAAAATGATAACTTAGAACTGTATTAGCTTACCCCTCTTACACACGGGGATAAGCCATATCGTATCAATAGGATACAACTGTACAACCCAAGCCGGTCATATTCATTGCCTATTCAAATCACACTGTTTAACTGCTAGAAAACTGTTTACTTTAAATTGTTTTAAAATGCATGATTCTATTATTATTTTAATTGTTGGATTAGCATAAATTGTACTTTGCTCCCTCCTGACTGGAGATAACATTTTTAGGGGATATTGAGGATGCTGAGCTGTTAATCAACAGCTATTATGACCCGGTTCTGTATCCCGTGCTATTGCCAGAGTCACCTTTGGAGGACGCAGGACCTGAGGCCGATGAGCCGAATACTTAGCTAGATTTTCCTGTTTTCAGTTTTGTTGTTGTTTTTTAAAATTCTATTATTTGAATTCAGTATTTAATTCAGTTCATTTACTTCCAGTTGTATTTATTTCAATATTTAATAAAGTTTTAAATTCCCGAATATTGAGTTGAGACAAATATAGATGTTGTTGTGGTTACCTGCTAATAGAACAGCTTACTGCCGCCGTCTCAACAATGGTGCAGGCTGGGCATGATCTGGTTCGACCCAATTATTTGGGATCGGGTCGTGACATGTTTTTAGTAGTAGCCCATGCAGGTTCGAACAACAACTTAGGAAAACATACCTAGAAACAATTAGAACACTAGAACATTGATTTGTCACAACATAGGTCCGAATTATATACATAAATATTTTTGTTTGATTATAGACTGGTAGGATACCTTGCTTATATTTGTATCCTAAACCTTCCAGAATATGACCAAGGAAAAGACCACTCCTGCTGGCGATGAGGTGTCATCATCCGAACACACCCCATCTCTCCCAGCACGTCCAGACCCTTTACCGTTGCAGCTGACCGACCGTCCCCATCAATCTCCAGCACTCCGCGACGTTTATGCCACTACTTCTCAAGCGGCGAACCCTACACTTCCCCGGAATGAGCCGCAGATCCCTGCGGAAGTTCTCGCACCAGCTGCCCCACCAGTGCCCATGGATCCTACTGATCTAGTGGGCATGCTACGAGGAGTGCTTGAAGCACAGAGAGCCCAAGCAGAAGCTCATCGAGAATAGACTGCAGCCCAAGCTAAAGCCCATCGCGAGCAGACCGCGATCATAGGAGAAGGCATAGAGAATGCCCACAACGTGGCAATGACGGCCCTCGAGAGAGGTGGAACCACTTCATTGGAGCTACGACCTGCAAAGGTAAACATAAATTCAGGAGTTAAGTTATATATCTTTAAGGCCATCCTTTTGATTAGAGGCGTATTATTACATGAAGGTCGGAGATATAGAGAGTTTCAAGAAGCAGGGCCCTCGACATTTCAAAGGAACCGAGGGTATCATCTACGCCGATGAATGGCTAGACCGCATGGAGCGTCTCTTGAGCGTCGCTCGACTCCCAGAGGACCTCAAGACCGAAGCAGTAGGACTCCAGCTGCAAGATGTGGCAAGCACCTGGCATCGGAATGAACCCCGACTCCAGGACAAACAGCTTGACTGGGACACCTTCAAGAGGCTGTTCCGCAGAAAGTTCTTTCCAACATCAGAGATGCGAGAGATGGAAAGGCAGTTCCAGGACCTGAAGTAAGGGAACATGACGGTTGGAGAGTATGCGGCAGAGTTCGGCCGACTTAGCCGCTTTGCCCAGAACTTGGTTACTGACCCCAAGGATCGTGCTGAAAGATTCAGTTATGGACTAAGGGAGGAAATTCGCACCCTTGTGATCGCAGGTGGCGCTAAGACATGTGAGAGGATCTTGGTACAAGCTCAGGACATGGAGAAGAGCCAACCTTCTCGTTCAAAGAGGGAGTATCCTGGAACTAACAACTTCCAGGATAACCAGAAGAGGTCTAACAACAACAACAATAGGCCTTTGTACTATCAGCAGCAGCACCATCAGGCAAGGACCAATGACAGAGCGCCTTAGAGACAGATCCCTGTCTGTGATTTTTGTAAGAGGCCAGGACATCAGTCAAACATACGCAGGAAGAGGCTAGGACACTGCCTAGTCTGTGGGTCTGCCACCCACCAAGTGAAGGACTGCCCCTCGTCAGTCCACCGGACCGGAGCAACTCGGCAAAGAGCTTCCCTACCCACTCAGCAACAACGGTTCGGACAACACCAGCAGAAGATCGGGCGAGCCTATGCCCTAGAAAAAGATGAGCAGGAACCAGAGCAGGAACCCACCGTTGATGTCATCACAGGTTCCATTTATGTGTTTTTATATCCTGCTCTAGCATTATTTGATTCGGGTACATCACATAGTTTCATATCATCAAAGTTTATTTCTGCACACCACCTAGATACGGGACTTAGCAAGGTAATTAGTAGAGTTATGACCTGTGGTGGACCCATACCCATCACTGAGGCTTGTAACTATCCTATAACTATCTCAGGCCATCAATTTTTAACACCCTTACTTGTGATGCCCCTGCCCAACTATGATGTAGTCCTATGGATGGACTGGTTAAGTGAGCAGCATGCGCTGATAGATTGTCATAGAGGATGTGTAATCTTTAGCCCACCAGGAGAACTGGAGTTTGAAATCTCTCGAGCTCTGGAAGACATAAAGAGTGTTACCTACTCCTCTATCACCGAAGAACCCGGGCCTCCTCACCCTATCATAGCAGAATTCATGGACATCTTTCCAGATAGTCTTCCAGGATTGCCGCCAGATCGAGGTGTAGAATTTACCATTGATCTAGTACCCGGCTCTTCCCCTATATCTCGGGGATGCTATAGAGTCAACCCCAAGGAGGCAAAGGAGATGAAGGACCAGATTGACGAGCTGAAGGCACAAGGATTTATCAGAGACGGGGCTTCACCCTGGGGAGCACCAGTTTTGTTCGTGCCCAAGAAGGATGGAACCGTGCGGATGTGCATTGATTACTGGGCGCTGAACAACATCACCATCAAGAACAAGTACCCTCTGCCCCGGATCGATGACCTGTTTGATCAACTGAGTGGAGCCAAGGTATTTTCGAAGACAGATCTCAGATCAGGCTACCACCAAATCAAGGTCAGGAAGGAAGATATTCCCAAGATGGCATTCAACACCAAGTATGGGCAATTTGAATTCTTGGTCATGCCGTTTGGACTGACGAATGCTCCCGCGGTATACATGAACCTCATGAACAAGGTCTTCCATGAATACCTGGATCAGTTTGTTGTTGTCTTCATCGACGACATACTGGTCTACTCAAAGACTGAAGAAGAACATGAAGAGCACCTGAGGAAAGTTCTGAGCACCTTGAGGAAGGAGAAGCTCTATGGTAAGATATCCAAATACGAATTCTTTTTAGACAAAGTGGAATTTTTGGGCCATGTTGTCACAGGAAAAGGAATTTTGGTGGATCCAAAGAAGATAGCTGCTATTGAGAAGTGGACTGCACCAAGCTCGGTTGCAGAAATCAGAAGCTTTTTGGGTTTAGCTGGCTACTACCGGAAGTTTATAAAGGATTTCTCCAAGATTGCTGAACCAATGACGAAGCTTACCAGGAAGAACGAGGAATTCAATTGGTCTGAGGCTTGCCAGTCAGCTTTTGAGGAACTGAAGAAGAGGCTTACAACGGCGCCGATACTTGCGCTACCCGCAGGTTCCGGCGGTTTCTCAATTTATAGTGATGCTTCCGGTAAGGGATTGGGTTGCGTTCTTCAACAACATGGAAAAGTAATTGCTTACGCATCTAGGCAATTACGGACTCATAAGAAGAACTATCCCACACATGATTTGGAGCTTACAGCGGTGATATTTGCATTGAAGCTATGGAAACACTACCTTTATGGAGAGAGAGTGGAAATATTTACAGACCACAAAAGTCTGAAATATGTTTTCACTCAGAAGGAGCTGAATATGAGACAGAGACGATGGCTGGAACTGATAAAAGATTTCGACATCAACCTGCAGTATCATCCGAGTAAGGCTAATGTTGTTGCAAATGCACTTAGTCGATACCCGATGGCAATGTTCTTGACCAAGGAACGTCATTTGCTGGAGGACATAGAAAAGCTTGGACTGAAAATTGTACTACCCGAAGAAGAGATGAGGAAACTGGGAAGAGAAGCCATTGTACCAGGAGCTGAATCATCATTGATGCAGTTGTAAGTGCGTTCAAGTCTGATGGACAGAGTCAAGGAGGCACAATTCCAAGACGAGACGCTTTACAAACTCAGAGACCAAGTGCTGGCAGGAACACTTGAAGGATTCTCAATCGCCAGCGACGGAGCACTGAAGAATGGTACGAGGCTGTGCGTACCAACTGGCAAACTGATGAACGAGCTGATGCAAGAAGCGCACCAGTCGCAACATTCCATACATCCTGGAGCCAACAAAATGTATCGGAATATGCGGACTATAGTATGGTGGTACGGAATGAAGAAGGACGTATCCAGGTATGTAGCTAGATATTTAATTTGTCAGTAAGTGAAAGCTAACAGACAGAGACCAACAGGACTATTGTAGCCGCTCGATATCCCGGAGTGGAAATAGGAGCACATAACAATGGATTTCGTGTCGGGACTGCCTCGATCCCAAGGAGAGAAGGATGCCATTTGGGTTATCGTGAACCGACTGACGAAGTCAGCTCACTTTATCCTCTTTAAGGTTGGTCTATCCACCGGGAAGTTGGCAGCACTGTACATGCGGCATATCTACCGGATTCATGGAGTTCCGGTAAGTATTGTATCTGACAGAGATACTAGATTTACCTCTCACTTTTGGAAGAGTTTGCATGACAGTTTGGGAACGCAACTGAAGTTCAGCACCGTCTAGCATCCCCAGACTGACGGACAATCAGAGAGAACAATACAGACGCTAGAAGACATACAGAGATCCTGCGTCTTAGAATTTGGAGGGTCTTGGAAAGACCATTTGCACTTGGTAGAGTTCTCTTACAACAACAGCTACCAAGCTAGCATCGGTATGACACTGTTCGAGGCACTCTATGGACGTCGTTGCCGTACTCTACTTGCCGGGAATGACGTCGGAGAACGAGTATTGCTTGGACCTGAGATGGTGACCGATGCAGCAGAGAAGGTAAGAATGATCAGAGATAAGCTCAGGATTGCCCAAGACAGACAGAAGCATTAGGCCGATAGCAGCCGACGGCCTTTGGAGTTTGAAGAAGGCAATAGTGTGTTTGTGAAGATCTCTCCTACCAGAGGAACCATCCGTTTCGGCAGAGCAGGAAAGCTAAGCCCCAGGTATATTGGTCCTTTTGAAGTACTCAGCAGGATTGGAGAAGTGGCTTATCGGGTGGCTCTACCCCCAAGTCTCGAAGGCATCCACAACGTCTTCCACGTTTCGCAGCTGAGACGCTACATCCTGGACCCGAGCCACATCTTGGACCATTCGGAGCTGGAGATTGGACCCAGCCTTACCGTGCCGGAGAAGCTAGTAGCAATATTGGACAAAGACGAGAAGAGAACCAGGAACTCTGTGACGCCGATAGTCAGAGTCATGTGGTGGCACAATTCACCAGGCGAGTCGACCTGGGAGCGAGAAGACCAGATGCGGGAGCAGTACCCGTATTTGTTTGAGACTTGTGGTACTTCCTAACCCTGCCTTTAATTTCGAGGACGAAATTTCCTAAGGAGGGAAGATTGTGAAATCCGGTTTTGTAATGTTATTTATTATTAATATTATAATATTATTACTATTATTATTATTATTCATTGTGGGTTTAAAAATTAATTTCAAAATTAAAAATTGGCTTTTTGGTGGTTGACCTGACCCGAGCCTGGACCAGCTTCCCGAAACCCATTTGGAACCCATTTCCTATTCACTTGAAAATCCTGATTACTTTTATAAAATATATATATATATATATATATATATATATATATATATATATATATATATATATATATATATATATAAATATATATATATATATATATATATAACTCCCATGAGCTGGTCCACGTTGGACCAACTCTCCCCCTCACTTCTCTCCCCTATTTTTACTCCAGCACACTCACTTCTCAACCATTTCCTTTTTTAAACACACACACACACGTTCACCACCACCATTACTTCCTCTCTCCCTCTCTATTTTCCTAACTCCTGAGAACAAACCCTCTCCCCGAGCCCCTTTCCGCCCGAGCGCCCCCGACGATCTCCCGCCGACGCCCGCTGTCCCAGCAGCGACCTCCCCGCGCGAGGCCCAACGTCGCCCGACCCGATCCCCGCGCCCTCGGCCTCTCCGCCGAACCCGGGCGCCCGCCCCGACGTCCTTCCGGCCGCTCGTGGCCACCTCCGCCCGCGGCCCTCTTCGTCCGCGGCTCCCCGCGACCGCCCGAGCCCGCTGTCTCGGCCCAACCCCGGCCGACTCCGGCGCTGACCTGCCGACCCCTTGCCGGACAGCCCTTCCACGGCTTTCTGCGGCCAGATCCGCCTCCGGCGTCCCTCTTCGGCATTCTCCGCCGTTCGCCCAGCCCCGATCCCCTTTCCGGCCTGCTGCCCCTTGCTGCTCGGTCCTGAGACCCGAGCCCGTGGCCTCCGACAGCGCGTCCAGCGCTGTTCGCGTCCCTCGTGCGCCGTTTTCGTGCTTGGACGCCGTCCCGGCATTCCCGAGTTTTACCGCGGCTACTGTACACTGTTCCAGCAAGCCCGACCTGCTGTCCGGGAATATTTTTCTTCTTTAATTTGCATCTGAGAGCTCTAGCCGAGCAACCAAGGTATAACTCCTCTGTCACGTCCCATTTTCATTTGTCTATGATGAGATTGGTCCCCGATTCCCTCCCGGGAATTCGGTTTTTAGCGACGTCGTAACTTCAGATTTTTCCGGAAATGTTCTGTGATATTCGGCGTTTATTTCGGACTTTTCCGAAATATATTTTCGGGATTTTTGGCGTTGTGATTTTCGAATTCATTTCGGGAATTCCCGAAACTATATTGCGGGTTTCCGATTGAGATTCGAGAATTATTTTGTGAATTTTAATTGTGGTGTAAAATTGTTTGGAATTGAATTCTGGGTGTTCCCTGGTTTGGGACTTTTTATAAATGGTGATTATGGCACACTTTTCCCAGTTTTGGGTTATCCCGAAAATAGAGGAAGTGCTGCCGAAATTTTTTTATAAAATTTAATTATATAATTTTAAAATGGTTTTCGGAAAAGAATATTATTTTGGATTTTTGGGCGACGACCGTATTGGTCAATGGGCCCTGGCTAAGTGCAAACGAAACCGGTTTCGCCCGAACATTGAGGCATTAGCCTATATGACGATTGGACCAATATCTAAGACTCATTATTAATTTATTTTAATTATTAGGTTTGAATTATAATTAAATTGTAGGAGAGATTTTAGGACTAACCCCAGGTCTACTTCTTATTTAAATTCAATAATTTGTAAGGGCATAAGCCCAGCTTTTCTATTTTTTCTTTCTCTGTGGCCTATAATTATTGTAGCGTAGGTTTTTCTTTTGTTTTCTGGTTTTGCTGTTTTTAGCGTAGACGCGTAAAACTAAAATAAATAATATTTTTTTGATATAGAAAAATTAATAAGATTTTCTCTCACATTAAAATTTACAAGTTTGTAATATTTTAAACAAAGATCATGTTTTCTCATTAAACAAGAAATTTAGTTTTATATGTATAATTACGAAAATACAAAATTTTAACTAAATAAATTAGTAACTACGAGTTTTTCCAAAATAAAAGTTAAAGTGATCTTTTTCCTCGTTATTAATTACAACGCACCCGATAATCGAGTTTTGTTTGTGATTGTGTAATCAAGATTATAATTTGACTAGGACAAACTTAGAGATTTCAACTAGCATAGTTAGCATGGTAACTCTGGAATCTGAGTCGAACTTCTCGAACGTAGGATTTCGAGGACGAGTCTAAAATCCCATCTCGAAGTCTTCAACCCTTCAAATCCAGTCAAACCAAGGCAAGTACATTTTGTGTTAGTTTACAATTATTTAATAATCACTTTACTGCAAGTTTAAACCACGATGCAACATGAAACTCTCTCTGAGAGCACTGACTGATTGATTGTTGGGTACTGGAGGAATTGTAATGATTATGACCACATCCAAAATGATAACTTAGAACTGTATTAGCTTACCCCTCTTATACACGGGGATAAGCCATATCGTATCAATAGGATACAACTGTATAACCCAAGCCGGTCATATTCATTGCCTATTCAAATCACACTATTTAACTGCTAGAAAACTGTTTACTTTAAATTGTTTAAAAATGCATGATTCTATTATTATTTTAATTGTTGGATTAGCATGGATTGTACTTTGCTCCCTCCTGACTGGAGATAACATTTTTAGGGGATATTGAGGATGCTGAGCTGTTAATCAACAGATATTATGACCCGGTTCTGTACCCCGTGGTGTTGCCAGAGTCCCCTTTGGAGGACGCAGGACCTGAGGCCGATGAGCCGAATGCTTAGCTAGATTTTCATGTTTTCAGTTTTTTTGTTGTTTTTGAAAAATTCTGTTATTTGAATTCAGTATTTAATTCAGTTCATTTACTTCCAGTTGTATTTATTTCAATGTTTAATAAATTTTTAAATTCCTGAATATTGAGTTGTGACAAATATAGATGTTGTTGTGGTTACCTGCTAATAGAACAGCTTACTGCCGCCGTTTCAACAACGGTGCAGGCTGGGCATGATCCGGTTCGACCCAATTATTTGGGATCGGGTCGTGACAGAGCGGGAGGAGAAGAAGAGGGCTGACAGAGAAAATGGAGGCGACGGAAGGAGTACGGGAGAGGGATCGAGCAGGAGGAGAAGTCGGAGGAGATGAAAAATGCAGACCCACGGTTGAGTTGCCTCTGACGTCTGCGTCAGTACTGGCGACGCAGGGGAGACTGCCTAGCGGGGTTTGAGTGGCTGGTCGGTGAGACGCGCAGCGCACGGCGGGCGGTTTCAGTGCGGCGTGGAGTTCACGGCACCGGTCGCTGAGGTGGAGGCGACGAGGTCGGTTATCGGCTTGGAAAGAAGGGTGGTTGGAAGGGTATAGTCAATGAGCGGGAGTTGCGTCGACTGCCAGGGGTGCGGATCCGAAGGCGACGGTACGGCCAGGTGTAGTCCCGGAGGAGAAGCTCAGGTGTGGTTTCCTGCGATTTCCTTTTTTCTTTGGGATGGAGCCGATTTTTGGTAGAGGTGGTGGTGGTGTTATTTGGAAAAAGAATTTTGGTGATGGTGGTGTTACACAGTCGTCGTTTATCGGAGATGGGGAGACCGGGCGTAGTTCTGGTAGTTTAGGCGAAGTTGGGGTCGGGCTGTGATGGCATTGGGGTGGTGTCGATGGAGCCAGGGAGCATGGTGGGGGTGTTTATGGGGGTTTGGTCGAAAATAGGGGTAAGCGGACGAGAAGACTAGAAGAGCCGGGTCGGAAAGGAAGCGGGGACGTGGGCGGCTGAGGGTGGCTTCACGTGATGGTCGTAGGTGGGGTGATGACTGGTGCGGTGGTGGTAAGGTTTGTGAAGGTGGCTGTGGTTGTTGTATGTGCTGCGGAGAAGGCGGCTGGTGTTGGTAGCAGAGGAGACAATAGAGACGCGGCGAGGATGGTGGTGGCGTTAGGGAGTCGAGGAAGGCATCCAGGGGTCGTCCGGCGTGGCTCCGGCCAAATTTAGTTAGGTTGTAGGGTTAGGATTGAAATCAACGATTGTGTCGGGATTGTCGACACGGAGAAAAATAGTTGTACTTGTATAGAAAGATGAAATATTGGATGGAAAAATGACACAGACACGATGCACTGACACTTCTATGATGGATAGAAATTTGGACTTGTGGAAATTTTCTATGAATAGAGCAAAGGCTTCTCCTTATATAGGAGATGACAGTCCCAGTTGGATATGGACTAGTTGTAATTTAAATTCACTGTTTTATTTTAAATCCATTTAAAACTAATACAATCAAATCCAATCCAACTTTTAAATCTAATTCAAACTTTAAATCTCGATAAGTATTATCCTTAGTTAAATATAGGTAAGTCATATCTTTAAATAAACAATTTAACTCATATCAACATAATCTAATTGCAATTTAAATTACCACCAATAAATTCAAAATATTTTTTTCTATAAATTAAAATAATAAATAAATTTCAAAAATTCCAATAAATATTTAAATATTTAAAATTCCTTTTAGAAAATATGCAAAATAATTATCATTAGTTTCTCGAAAATCATAATATACATGAATACAATTTCATGTTTCTCACATACGAATAAAATATTGACATAAATATTATAACCATTTGTATAATAGTTGAAGCAAATAAAATCTAAGTTCTGGCAAACGTTTGGTATGTCACATAAAAATATTTACTATATAAGTATTTCGATCTAAATATTTATTTGCTACATTTATTAAGAGTTTATAATAAAACTGGTTTAGAAAAATAATTAAATATTACGTATCACGCATTTGTACTCGTCAATACTCAAAATAGAAATCAATACTAATAATTTTTTAAAAAATGTAGTAAAAATTTAGAGGATTTATATCCTACCCAACTTACAAGAATTTCGTCCTCGAAATTTAGGATTAATTAGGTAGGTAGGGTTGAGGAGATCGAAAGAGTTTATCAACAATGAAATACGATCAAATGATTGGTCGATGCGAATAAACGGCATTTATCACAAACATGCAATCGAAAAATCGTAGTTTAGATCATAGAAAAATATCACGAATAGGGTTATGGGTAATGAATGAGGGATATGTGTTAAAGCAACAAATAAAAGACTAAGGGTTAAAGTTAATCAAGATATCATGAATTAAAGAAAAGTATGGAATCGAGTAGATCGAGTGAAAATAATTTAGAGATTTAGGAGATATGGTTCCTTAAGAGAAAATGGTGTACTAGTCATCTAGGTTGAGAGCATGATTTAGAGAACGATTGGAATTATTCTAAGGTTTCCAAACGATTAGAAAGTTGCAATAGTAGATATAGGGTCGAAGAAAAAGACGAGTAGTTCATGGCAAGGTTATAGTCCTATGACTTGGCCGAGGGCTAGCTACACCTTAAGGAAGATGTGAGCGAATACAATTGCGGGTTCAAATGCAATTTAATAGTTCGAAAAGGAGGTTGTCGGTTGTGCTTGAGATCCTAGAGGGAAAGTTTAACTATATCTCAAACTACGTAGGATAATCGTATGAAAAGTGAACCAAAGTGCATTGGGTTGATCAGACCATCATGTACCGGTTCTGATTTGACAATATGTTAGTGAGTACGCACTCAATAGCATATGTCTTGATCTAGCTTGATAAAGAATGAGCTTGCAAAAATTAGGCTATATTAGCATCATTAGTCAAGGTAGTCAACATATAAGTAGGGGGATAATGATTTCAAGAAAACATAAATAGTCTAACTTTAAAAAATCTTAGTCTTGTACGATGTTCGTGTCTATATAGTCGTTCTAATGTCTCATCGTTTAGTCTTGGCCAAAGTCATAGGGAATGTTAGGTCATAAGACATTCTACCCAACTTACAAGAGTTAGACTAGTAGTATGATGGGACAATGGGTCATGTCTACCTAGCATGGGTTACCTTCTTAAGCTCTAATAAGCACGAAAAATGCATAAGAATTACGATATAAAGGGGTCAAGCAAGTTAAAAATCAAGAAGTCACGCGGGAGTTCAAAAATGGAATTGAGGAAGAAGGTCAAGTATGTGGATGAGATCCTAGACTCTAATCCTATACGCAGGCTTGCTTGGTACGGTAAAGTAACCAAATAATTTATCTTGACCTGCATGGGTGTCACTCCCTGTTCCCAGAATACGTATTCTAATACGTGTACTGCTCGAATATATTTATTTAATATTTATCATGTATTGTTCTGTATTTAAAATTACTTTAAATTCACGCTAATTAATTTTTTGTATTTTACTTTCTGCTTTTATTCTCTGCTTTAGCTTGCTTTAGGTTCGGCCTAGGTTGGTTTATTTTCGGGTTTATGATGGTTCATCATGAACCGAACCCAACACCCCCATTTAAGCCCCATCCCCTTTCTCTCTCTTCATTACTTCTTCTCATTACTCTTCTTCTTCCTCATAACTCTCTCCACCTACCAAAACCCACAGGCAAGTACATCTTGCTCCACATGAGAACCCATATTTTTATGGTTCATTTATCTCCCTCTCTTGATCCTAAGAGAGTTTAGAACTTGGCATTTTTTATTTTGAAGTCTTATTTTTAGTAGATCTAGAAATTACTATTTTTCGGATTTCAGTAGTTTTGATCTGTCAAACTTCCTTATTTCCAAGTTTTGTTCATTCCAGATTGTTGAGG
Source organism: Iris pallida (assembly GCA_029216955.1). Lineage (NCBI taxonomy): Eukaryota > Viridiplantae > Streptophyta > Magnoliopsida > Asparagales > Iridaceae > Iris > Iris pallida. Next base: position 16,812,227 of record JANAVB010017999.1, on the reverse strand, counting down.
TTGTGTTATACGCCATTCTGACCCATGGAAACCCTATTTCTGGCTTGGAACGAAGGTTCCATAGGAATTGGAGTTCAGGAGGAACTTTACGTCCACGTTGTTACGTGTTAGCGTAATATTGAGTTTTACGCCCACATTGTTACGTGTTAGCGTAATATTGAGTTTTACACCCACGTTATACGTGTCCGCGTAGTGCCGAGCTTTACGCCTCCGATCACTCGTGTCAGCGTAAAACTGTTTTACGCAAGTCTACTTGACTTGGCGTATTTTTTTACGCGCACAGCGTTTCAGGCGTAAAACTTGACTCTTTACACGAGCAACTTTTACGCGTGGCCCGATCCTGTACGCATGCAATGTTTTATGCGCACAGTGTTTCCTGCGTAAAACTCTAATCTTTTTACGCGTACTCCTTGGCTCGGCGTAAAATGAGTTTTTACACGCAACTTGTTCCTTTATTTTGAGCGTACTTCCTTTACGTATATTCATCCCTACATATACTTTGACCCTTACGCGCGCAAGTTTTACGCACAACGTTACCTTTTACGTATACCCTGTTTTACGCGCGTATTTTGCCTTAGCGTAAAACCTTGGCATAGACTAATCATGGTATAAACTAGCCTTGGCGTAATCCAACCTTGGTGTTCCCATTGCCCTATACTTTATTCACTTTATGTTGGCATGATAATTCTCCTCTTATATCCTTACGCTTTTTTGCATGAACTTGATATAATCATGATATGTTAATATTTTCTTTAATATAGATTGTTACGTGGAATGTACCATATGTCGTGAATTGATTTATAGATACCCCGAATGACTGGAATTTAACCCTGAGAGTTGTAGACTCGACCATACTAAATAATAGTTGACTTTCATGCCTTGTTACGAATTGACATTGATTGTTATCTTGACTAATAATTGATCATGCGTTCCTAATTGGAACTAAGAGACTGGCTAGTCGTCTTATTGAATTGAATGAATGAGACGCATTCATATTAACTATGAACTATTGTAATCAATTGGCCGATCCCGAGTATTGACATACAGACACATGCAGGCTTCAATTTATTTATTTATTTTTCTACAAAAGCAGTATGTGTACTTTATGGTCAAGGCATGATTATTCTATGGCTAGTTTTGATTGTTGCATTGCGCTATGTAAGACCTACAACCTAACTACACGGATATCGTTGTAGAGTTGTGCATATCATACTCCGTACAAAGGTACTCATTCTGAATGACCGTGATCCACGGCATAGGATTTCACTCAACATAGAGACTATTAAGTTAAATAAAATAATGATTAGATGGAGAGAATGGATTCCCGAGTTCTTATATGGCAGCCCTCTTTGGGACTATTAGTGCCTGACAGGCCAGCTAGTCCCCACAGATACTGCAAATCTGCCACACGAGCAGGGAGCGGTATCTGCTTATATTATTTATTGTATATTGTATATTGATGACGGGAGTCCCGTTGGGACTCGTCTAATTCATGATTGGCGCAATTGATTGATTGGGTAAACTAGCCTTGTTTTCACATAGTAAGAACTGAGGAATCCTTATTGCATAATTCCCAGGTAACTTGGAACTCACAATAGCAAGCCGTAGTAGTTGCATGGCCGTTTAAATTGATTTGTTTATGTACTGTACCTACTCTATTTACTAACTGAGATGATCAGAATGTTAGGGCACGACAGGTCAACTTCTGTCCTTGTTTGGTTGGAAAGTTGGTTTGAAGTGTCGTAATATTGTGTGAATCCCAGTAGCAAGCAGAGACTTATGTATTATATCCTTAACTCTTATCACTGGTTTTAATTCTCATGTCGTGCTTCTTTGTGGTACTTGCTATTAGAGGTCTAACCTCTCTGGTTTTGCATGGCCAGATTTAGAGTCGTTCCCCGAGGATTCAGCTTACTTCCACCTTCAAGATGGTCAATACTAGAGGAATGATCGCAGGAGGACTCGAGTAGGTTCCTTAATTCCTCGCTCGTTTTGTTACTTACTTTATACTTTACCGTTTGGCACCGACATATTAGTCGGATTATCTTGTATTTCCTTTTACATAATTGTAACTAAGTCAGGCTGCAGCTGATAAACTATTGTGTATACTTGCTACATCATCTGGCGATGTTTTGTAAAGCCAGATATCAAAAACATTTTGAATGAGCGTTTGGGACGCCTTAGTGCTTTATCTTATATGTTCCCTATTTACTGTTTCTTGCTTGAATGATTGAGACAATAGATGTGAAGTGACCATAGTAAGACTTTCATGTAGTATGCACCCCCTCGTCTTTTACACAGCATTAATCGTATTATACGATATTTATCTACCCGTAATACGTAGCTGGCTGAGTCATTCCTCCGCTCTCTAGTATTCTGGTTCTGGGGGGTGACAAGGTTTTAGTGGTGGCCCATATCACACATGTTCCCCCTTGATCTCATGATTCATTGTTCTCAACCCTAGCTTGACATTCTGGTATCTTTTGACTTCATTGATCTTTCCTGTCCGATCGTTTGATTGTTCTCTTGTCCCTTTTCTTAGGAAAACCTCGTCCGCATCTGCCAGGACCGGACATCAACAAGGGCAACATGAACAACGAGACCCTGTTGAGCAGCAACAAGGGCCAGTACTACCTCAAGAGACTATCCAGGAAGATGTGATAGTGGAACCAGTAACTGGACTGCAGTATCTGGAGGTTCCAACGCCGCCAATAGTTCCACCTACCCCTGTGGAAGTGGACACCCCGACCCTTTTGGAAATCATGAGAGGGATAATGGCTACTCAGCAACACCAGATGTTAGCCCAGCAGCGTATGCACGCTTAGTTGCAAGAGCAGAATATACTACTCAACCAAGGATTGCAGACGGCTTTGGAGAGAGGGGCGAGAACAGATTCAGGAGCATCAACCAGTTTTTGCAAGTACAACCCCCATCGTTTTGAAGGCACGGATGATGCCATCTCAGCAGATGCATGGCTTAAAGATATTGAGGATATTTTGACAGCAGCTAAGGTGTCGGCAGAAGAACGTGTGGATCAAGTAAAGTTGTTACTTTAGGATCTCGCACGTGATTGGTGGGAATCAGAGGAAGTAGGCATCAGACGTCCTGTTGCTTGGGACGATTTTATCGCAAGGTTCAAGACGAAGTACTATGGAGTTGTGGCACAGTTTGAGCTACAATAGAAGTTTATCAACCTCAAGCAGGCCGGCAAGACGGTAGATGCTTATGCAGCGGAGTTCTGCAGATTGAGTAGGTTCGCCCCAGAGATGGTAGCAACGGAGAGCCAGAGGGCTATGAGGTTCCAGCAAGGGTTTTATCTAGAACTCTTGCAATTGATAGAGGGGCATAACTATTAGACTTTTGATGAGGTATTGACGGCAACCTGAAGGCATGAGATCACCATTCAGAGGATCACGGCAAGAACTGGAGGTCAGAAGCGACCCCACAGTAAGATTGAAGGAGGAGGGGGTGTAGCGCCCCGAACAACAGCACCGTCTCTTGGCATTTGCATTCACGATATGGTAATACGAGGGCCAGCACCACCACCAAGGCAGCAGCAACATCATCAGAAGAAGAACCAGCAACCCCCAGCGGGCTGCACTTATTGTGGGAAGGTAGGGTACACTAGAGATGTATATCGGACATTGAACGGACTGTGTTTGATATGTGGAAGTCCAGATCATCGGGTTACCACCTGTCCCATAAATTCGAGGTCAGGAGGACCAGCGGTGGCAGTGAAACCGTTGGCACAGCGCCCAGTCATGACCCAAGCTCAGATGTTTCGGCAGAAGGGACCGCCGATACAGCTACAGCATAGACCACCCCAGCATCACCAAGGCAGGGGCTAGCAGCAGCACCAGGCTAAGCCGCAGCATGGGAACGAACAAGGAGGCCGAGGGCAGGCATTCACTCTGTCCTTGGAAGAGGTATTGGCATCGGAAGATGTTGTGGCAGGTAACATTCTCGTCGCCTCATATCCTGCAGTAGCATTGTTTGATTCGGGAGCATCACACTCATTTATATCTGTACAATTTACGACACGGCTAGGAATGGAGTTCGAGGCATTGCCAGGGAGGTTGAATATACTCACTGGTAATGGGCTCTTAGGAGTTAGTAGAGTCATTCTAGCATGTAGCGTTGTAGTTTGCGGGCATTCCTTACCCGCCAGGTTGATAGAGTTTTCTGTTGGAAATTTAGACGTTATCTTAGGCATGGACTGGCTGAAAGACAGTCATACGACAATAGATTGTCGTAGAGGGAGTGTATCTTTTGACATTCCAGGCATGAATCGGTTCACCTTAGTCAGATCAGTGGCAACTCAACAAGAGCAGGGAGTAGTAACGGCAATGGAGGAAGTCTAGGTTCCAAAGGTAGTTAAAGAATTTCTAGACGTATTTCCTGAAGAACTTCCAGGTCTACCACCGGTTAGAGATATTGAGTTCAATATGGAATTAGTACCTGTAACTAAACCGATATCAGATCGAATTTACAGAATGGCGGATTCAGAGCAGGCCAAGGTATATCAGCACATAGAGGAACTAAAGGAGAAGAAGTTCATCCAAGCTAGCATATCACCATGGACAGCACCAGTGGTACTTGTGGGGAAGAAAGATGGGTCATCCAGATTGTGCATTGATTACAGGAAGCTTAACGCGACAACAGTAAGGAACAAGTACCCATTATCCAGGATCGACGACTTGTTTGATCAGTTAAGCAGGGCTAGAGTTTTCTACAAGATAGATCTTCGTTCAAGGTATCATCAAGTGAGAGTTCGGAATGAGGATATTCCTAAGACAACATTCAGGTCGAAGTATGGGCATTATGAATTCTTGGTAATACCGTTTGGTTTGACCAATGCTCCAGCAATATTTATGGACTTGATGAACCACATCTTTATGCCATACTTAGATCAGTTTGCCGTTGTGTTTCTCGACGACATTCTCATATACTCTACTAGTGAAGAGGAGCATGAAGATCACCTCAAAAAAGTGTTACAGGTTCTGAGAGAGAACCGGCTGTATGCCAAGTTCAGCAAGTATGAGTTCTGGATGAATCACATTTTATTTTTGGGACATATCATATCAGGAGCTGGAGTAGCAGTGGATCCCAAAAAAGTAGAAGCAGTAGAGAGTTGGCCAGTATCCAAGACCGTAGCTGATGTACGGAGTTTCTTGGGATTGGCAGGTTATTACAGAAGGTTCGTATCAGACTTTGCAAGACTTTCAGCACCCATTACCTTCTTGACACGGAAGGACGTGCCATTCGTCTGGTCGGTAGAATACCAGGCATTATTTACGACTTTGAAGCAGAAGTTGATATCAACGCCTATTCTTACACTGCCAATTGGACCCGGAGGTTTTACAGTATATTGTGATGCATCGGAAAAAGGACTTGGATGTGTCCTTATGCAACATGGGAGGGCGATAGCGTATACATCTAGGCAACTTCGGGACCACGAAAAGAATTATCCAACTCACGACTTGGAGTTGGCGGCAGTAGTATTCGCTTTGAAGCTATGGAGGCATTACTTATATGGTGATCGAGTAGACATGTACACGGACCACAAAAGTCTGAAGTACATCTTTACTCAGAAGGAACTGAACATGAGGCAGAAAAGATGGTTAGAGTTGATCAAGGATTACGACATAGAGCTTCAGTATCATCCAAGCAAAGCTAATGTGGTAGCAGATGCTCTTAGTAGGAGAGGCGGCGCATTTATGTTGACAACACAGAAGCATATCTTAGAAGACCTTCAGGAGATGGACATCGAGGTTATACTTCCCAGTGATATAGGAATTCTGGCGAGTCTACAAGTTCAATCTGACTTAGTAGATAGGATCAAGGCAGCTCAGGCACAGGACCCAATGATTCAGAAGCTTAGGACAGAATGTGAGTCAGGACTCAGAAAGGAGATGCAAATCCATGAAGATGGTATAATTAGGTTTGGATCACGTCTATGTGTACCTAGTGGAGATATCAGACAGGAGGTTACGACGAAAGCTCATAGTTTTCAGTATTCTATACATCCTGGAGGGACCAAGATGTATCAAGATATCAAACAGCACTTCTGGTGGAACGGAATGAAGAGGGAGATAGCTAGATTCATTTTTCGTTGCTTGATATGTCAGCAAGTGAAGGCAGAACAACAAAGGCCAGCTGGATTATTGTAACCGCTTTCTATCTCGGAATAGAAATGGGAGCATATTACCATGGACTTTGTGACCGGTTTACCGAGATCACCAAGTGATAAAGATGCTATTTGGGTGATAGTAGATCGGCTTACGAAGGTGGCACATTTTCTTCCTTTCAGAGTAGGACAATCTACAGAAAAGTTGGCAGAGTTTTATATGCAACAGATAGTCAGGCAGCATGGTGTCACGACCCGTACCCTAGAGTAAGGGCACGAGACGTGGGTACGTCCAGCCTACGCCGCAGTGTCGGCGGTAGAATGCTGTCCTCGATCAAACATCTAACAATATAAAGGTACCTGTACAGTATATACTCTCCGAATGGAGGTGACATAGCAGATACAGTCTCAATCACAACTAAGGTAGAGCGAGATAAAAGATAGGTAAAACATGAAATCCAAAAGAGATACAGCAGATAGAAGTCTAAGTGTCTAAGATACACAAACCCAGAAAATATCTCAAAGCTCAATACAGTAATCCATAGAATAAATACAACTCAATACAACTGAAATAACTAACTATACAACCTCTACTTTGTCTCCTCTAGGCTAGCAGGCAACCTTCAGGCTATCTGTAAAATTTATCAACAGGTCCAGTCAGGATATGAACGAGCACATCTCATCTAGAAAACCCAAGTAAATGACAGAGAACTATACAGCAGTTATAGACAGTTATATTGATGAAAATGGCAGTTTATATTCAGGTGATGGTAAGAAAGAGAGATAAAGTGCAAGAAAAGTAAATACTAAACAAGAGAAGAATCATAGCAATGAAGACTGTAAAAATAGAACTAGCTGAACCAGGGTAATATGATATAAAGTCCAGACAGAAAATGTAACCAGTGTAAAACCTATGTAAATCCAGTACGGGATGAATCTAATACAAGATGAATCCAGTAAGGAACGATTCCAGTTATAGTGATCAACGATTCCAGGGTGAGTCCAGCCTATACTCTAGCAGTATGTTTTAAAATACCGAGTTCGACATGTAAACGGCTGTGGGTAATCAGGCACATCCCTCACTGATCAGGTGAGAGATGGCTATGCTTCCAGTAGATTCCAGTAGGGAGATTCCAGATTGGGGTATGTCTACATGTCTCACTCTAGTATTTCCCCTCCCAGCAAGTGAATCCAGAATTCTGACACAATGATTCAAGATGAGTCCAGCCAAAATATAAAAATACCAGTAAATAATTCCAGTAAATAATTCCAGTAAAATGATTCCAGTTAAATGATTCCAGTAGGTGATTCCAGTAATAGAGATGATACCCGTAATAGAGACCAGAAAATAAAAGTGTCGTATACATAAATACAGAAATATCCACACGTGTTGTAACAGAGAATCGCATACAACTAACTAGAACTGAAGAACAGTAATTGACAAGTAAATGAGAGAACTATCAGAGAATGTACTCGCCTGATGTCTGAATGTTCAAGGTAAAGATACTGTCCGAGGAAAGGTGTCTGGCTCCTAATTAGAACAGCACAAGTCACAACATGTCCAGAAGGGTAATATAAAGCACTACAATGCATTCTACATGAATCTAGGTCAAACTAGGCCAAAGTCAACCCTTGGTCAACTCTGGTCAACTGTACTAGTCAAACTAGGTCAATCTAGGTCATGTCCTAACCCAGCAAGTCTTACTAGGCCTAACCAAGACTATCCTAGCAAGCACACATCAATACAAGGCTATACAAGCCAACATACACCCAACTCTATATAGCATGCAATTATTCAATACTCAAATAGGCAAGAATTCACATTGGATATACACTAGGTAATCTATTACTTTAAGCTATATATGTCTACACATATATACACATGCATATATTGGTATTCAACATTAGGTCTATAATTATGGCATTTCAAATGGTTATATAAACTTATATATTACAACACAATATGCTAACATATATATAATATACATATATAGCTAAGTTAACTATATTCATAATTACTTATTTAAGAGGCTATGTGTGTGTATGTGAACATGGCAAAGGGGCAAGTGAGGGTTAAATGGGCATACATAGTGTATACATATCAAAGAGTGTCAAAGTGTAAGTGAACAATGTGTCAAGTGTGATAGTGTCAACATAGTGTAAGGGGGTACATAAGGTAATATAGGATTTGTGTTAACATAGAACATTACATCTCATTATCTTGTATATTGCATACATTACATCGACTATTACATTACATTCATGCTTGCATTCATTCATCATTCATTTATTCTCTTGCACCACTATATGCACCATACATTACATACTATGGAACCTACATATTCATTACAAGCCATACTTATACATGCTTACATTAGATAGGATAATTATACCTCATACATCATTTATTTAACCATTTACTCTTGCTTGCATTCTCTATTTAATTACATAATGTATATACATTAACATGGGTTAAAATCAAATAGAACATTATATTACACACAAGGGTGCACAAAATGCATATACCGAATAGTAACTTCTACTAATAATCAATACTGTACCATCTCAGCATGAATTAAAATCTAGGATTAAAGTATGTTATAGATCTATGTGTTAGTTTTCCGAAACTTCAAACGGATCGCGTTTTCATTTCCGAAAACTCCCGGAATCGCAAAAACACCGAAAACGTGTTTGTCCTTCGTACAGCTGACACTCAAATAATTCTCCAAAAAGTTACAGAAAGAATTAGGCTATTAATATATGTTTTTGGAAATCTAACTTCAATACGCTTCTTTTAAAAAAATGGAAGATTAAACCGAGCTTTGAGCTAGAAGTTATGATATTTCTAAGTTAGGGCTGAAATTAAAAACGTGGATAAAAATCATGACGGATTTAGGTAGTTTGAGACAAAAGAACACAAGTACATAACATAATATATCAAGAACTCACTCTCTACACTAATATATATATATGAGACACTATAGAACACATTTTCAATACAAAAATATGAGATTAAACATGTAATAATTCATTCATACATAACAACAACACATAGTGTGTCCAAATTTGGGATTTTCCCACATGGACACAACCACAACACAAAGGACACTCCTATGACCTCCAAATGGACACGAAATGGACACAAATGGAGATACAACCATGGGGGTCATTCCTATGGATTCAAAATAGACCTATATGCATGAGGAAATAAAAAGGAGAAGGAATTTATACCTCCCGGTAGATCGAATCGAAGAAAAGCCTTCCCGGAGCGACACCGACACGTAGAGATTCCAAAAGGACACGAACGAGTTCCGAATCCTCCCAAACTTGGGTAGCTTCCTTCTTGGCTAGAATGGAGAAGGAAAGAAGAAGATTTGGTGGTGAAATGGAAGGATTTTGTGGAGAAATTGCTAAGGATTGCTCTCTAGGAATTTGGGGAAGAACAAGAGAGAGAGTGTGGATGAGAATAATAAAATGAACTTGAGCCTATCCTCTCCCAAAGTTGCTGGCCATATGGGGCTATTTGTCCTATTATGGTAAGGTCCAAAATGCCCCCACTAACTTATTCTATTAGTATTAGGAAAGGGCTAATTGGTTGGGGCTAAATTAGCCATTCTAAAGTCTCTAATCACACTAACCTTTTCCATAATAATTAGTCTAACCTCTAACTAAAATATTTCTATCATGTGAACTAAAATTAATATCATGTGGGCCATGCCTAACTAGTGTGTGGGTCCCACTAGAGTCAAACTACCCCCGGTTCCTCGTTTCAAGTCGGATTGAGTTGAAATTCGAACCCGACTCAAATAATCCCAAAACAATATCATAAATAGTAAAATAAATTCAAAATATTTCAAAAATACAAAATGACAAAATACTCATGTTCCTGAAAATTGGGGGTGACAAATTCCTCGAAATTAAAACCAAACAATAGTAAAATGTCAAAATCACAAGTCATAATTTTAAATAGTTTAAAAATGATTAAAAATCACCAAAAATCATAATATGAAATAATAATCAATACATAATAATTATAATTATAAAATTTCAAAATTACCCTCATCTGGAAAACCGGGTGTTACAATCCTACCCACCTTATCAAAATTTTGTCCTCGAAATTAAGATGATCGCACCCCCTTCTATGTCAAACATAGTCAAGGGTCAATCACTAGTCAATTTCTCAACATCCAAGTACTTGGTCATCAACTGGTCAACTTCTTAGGGTTTTACCTATGCTAGCTATCTAGGTGTTGGCAACTAGAATTTAGCAAAAGAGAAACTCTATAATAGACTAGCTCTTAACTTTCTAATCCTATCAAGTCACCTATAACTAAATACCTACAAGCTAAGCACATGAATATCAAATACCACACATATATATATATATATATATATATATATATATATATATATATATATATATATATATATATATATATATATATGCTCAAGAACAATAACCCATCACATATATCCTAAGTATATCATCTATATATATATATACATGACCGATCAACCAAGGGTTAAGGCAGACTAAACTTATAAGGGTTTGAAATAATGCTTAGAATAAGGCTAAGGATGAATGGTCTGAATCAAGGGGACATGGTATCTAGTGAAGGGTCTGTACACTGCCTATAAAGGTGATCAACACAAACGAACTCAACACGAAGAGAACTTAACTAAATTGGAAAACTGAACCAAGTATAAGCTAAACAACATGTTTATAACCCTATACAACAATGGCCTATAGATACCAACTAACCTATATCCCATATGCCAATATCATCTGCAATCTATCTATGCAAATAGACCTCTCGGTCTTAGGTGAAACTACAACTATACTCAAAGGCAGGCTCTGGTCATGGGTGCCTCACTGGAAAAGGTAAGGAAAAGTAGTAATAATCATCAAGGTTGTAAGGCATACTAACATCCTATGTGTAACTGGTTGGTATTATAGATAACAGGAGAATTATCTGCAATGGGTTATTATTCTAACACAAATGCTAACTATCACCTCTAGGGTACAGACACTCAACAAGTCATCATACCATTATACTATGAAGGAACTACCTATGAATAAGCTCTACAAAACTAAATATCCCTACTCCTAAGTCATTTATAACAATTAAAAGGGTTTGATGTTTAAACCTTCTCAAGATACAATCTGTTAATCATATGCGTCTGTCCAAAATCATGTTGTCCAGAGTCTTCATCATGCTAGTGAGCAAGGCTACGATAATCACAGAGTCCTTGACTAAGGTACGTACCTCTAGGTTCATGGTATTTAAAATTTTCGTACTGCCGTATACGACGGCAAAAACCTTAAATTTCCATACCCGAGAATATATCCAAAATCTGACTATATGTCCTCACTATGCCAACTAACACGACTATCGAGGATTCTAGATCCCATGATTTAGGCGACCTAGCCCATATGATTTTCTCAGAAGAAAAACAACACAACAAAAGAGTAACATGACAAAATTAATCAATCAACAAAGAACAGATGGAATCGGATTTCAAGGTAATTATAAAAGACAATTGCGGAAATAAAATTGAGAAGAACGAAACTTGCAGCAAGATCTCCAACGGTCTGTGCATCCTCGACTATCCTGACGATAGCTCGCCCTGTTGGTTTCCTCCAGCCTGATGCTGATACTGCACAAATCTCTGCTGCTGATGCTACATGAATCGCTGCTACTGAAAGAAACCGGAAACGAAGGGAAAAGTCTCTGTACAGACGGAGGTGCACCTCCAATGTAGCAGAAATGCCAACCTGAGTCGGCACAACAGAAGCTGCGGTCTCGAGGCCCTGATGAACAGGACGAGAGGTGGCCAGCCTCTCGATAGTATCCCCCGAACCGAAGCGATGAGATCGTGTCTTCATAACCATCATGAAGACAGATCAAACAAGAAGCAATTTCTGAGAATGAAGCATAAATTCAAAGGAGAACAGTTTATATTCAAGGGAAGTCAATAAGCAATAATTTTAGACAAAAGGAATCGGATTAAGAGTTTTTCCTAATGTGATTGAGTACCTCCAAAAATATCCTAATCCTACTGCAGGCTGTAGTGATACTCTAGTTCGAATACCACTACATAAACTCGACCTGCATGGGCCACCACTAAAAATGTGTCACGACCCGCACCCTAGAGTAAGGGGACGAAACGTGGGTACGTCCAGCCTACGCCGCAGTGTCGGCGGTAGAACGCTGTCCTAGGTCAAACATCTAACAATATAAAGGTACCTGTACAGTATATACTCTCCGAATGGAGGTGACATAGCAGATACAGTCTCAATCACAACTAAGGTAGAGCGAGATAAAAGATAGATAAAACATAAAATCCAAAAGAGATACAGCAGATAGAAGTCTAAGTGTCTAAGATACACAAACCCAGAAAACATCTCAAAGCTCAATACAGTGTTTGCAAAAACAAAAATATGATATTTATTTCACAAACTTTGTAAAGAATATTACAAGAATTCTGGGAAAGTACAACTATAGGAATCCGATCTGAAATGACGATCGCTTTATCCCTTGGACGATGTGAACTTTGAAGACTTGAATTTCTGAAGAACGCAGCAGCACTTGGACAAAAACTCTGATTTCTCTTGATTGTGTAGAATCCCCTGCTGAATGGAAACGAAACTCTATTTATAGAGTTCTGAAATAACTGTTTTGGGCAGTCATTCTGGAGAGCGCCTGATTGAAGTGCGCCTGTTTTGAGCACGTATGACAAACTGCGCCTGTTTTCACTCCGTTATCACGAACGTGCACCAACTGCTTTAGACACGTGGCATTATTTGATTGAAATGCGCTTGGTCGTGTACAGTTAGTGGGACACGTGTTGGACATGTAGAGTGGTAGTTAGACGTTGAATTAGTCAAAGTGCGCCTGTTTCAGGGACACGTGGTAAGCTCTGAATTGATGTTGTTTTGAACTGCGCCTTCTTCGTAGGCGCAATCTGCAAAGTGTGCTGAGTTTGGATAGAAGTAGGCGCAATCTGCAAAGTGTGCTTGATATAGTAAAAAGTAGGCGCAGTCTGTTGATAGCGCCTAGTTCTTTGATGTAGGCGCAATCTGTTTAGACAGCTGTCATATCTTCCTCGAGCGCCGCGCCATCATAGGAATGATAGCGCCGTCTTGATCTTCGTGTTATTCGGGTAATGATGACTCCTCGTCAGCTAAGCGCGGTTTGTGAAATGCGCCTCTATGATGCAGAAATAGGCGCGTTCTATGTTTGTTGATGACGTAGGCGCCATTTGTTTATAGGGTCGTTCTGATTAATCTGTTGAATTTAACTTAGGCGCGGTTTGATTTTTTGGACCTACAAGACCCCCTTCAAAGTTTTCGAATTTTGAATTTTCAAAAGTTCGAAATACTTTGAATTTTCCATATGACCAAGTCAAACCGCGCTTGATATTTGAAGAAGTTGCGCAGTTTAAGGCGAGAATGGATCTTCAGGCTGAATAGGCGCAATCTGTTTAGGCGCGTTTCGTTGCGGCTGTTCGAAAACTATAAATAGCCCACAAAATCCTTCGTAAACCCTTTATTGTCTTCAAGAGTGAAATTTTTCGAGTTTTCTTTTCTGATTTTCTTTCTTCTCCGACGAGCTTTTCAAATCAACTCCGATGGCGCCTCGACGTTCGGATAAGGGGAAAGAACCCGCTCCAATTGAATCTTCAAAGAAATCCAAGAAGACCACGCCGCATCCCATGGTTGAATCGCGCGGTTCTCTTCAAATCCGAGAGCCTGGACAAATTCGTGTCTCTCGACATGAAACTGCACATCCGGCCATTAATGGTGGGTTATAGGAACGTACACTGGCTCTTCTTAGGGCTCAGTTGTATTCCCCAACTCTTTTTAGGGTTTGGTGATTCTCTAAACTTCATGTTTATGAAGTTTAAACATTCCACTAAATAGCGCCTAGAAAATTAGACTATGTTTGTTCGATCACGCCTAGTAACAAAACTAGGCGCTATCGGATATAGCTTTGTCTGATAAACAGGCGATGTTTGTTGTTGAATGAAAGCTAGGCACAATCTGCCTTATTTGACAGAAAACTAGGTGCAGTCTGCCCAGATTCATGAATTAGGCGCAGTTTAATCTAGTTGGCTGAAAACTAGGCGCAGTCTGTCTTTAAGCAGTCAACTAAGCACAATCTGATAACTTTGTTGTGATGTTAACTTTTTTTGCTCTTTTCTGTTTTGCAGTTGATATCAGGGAAGATCCCAACTTCGAGATCTTCCGAGGAACTATGTCTGAACCTGAATTCAAAGAGGACTTGTCACACGTTAAGTTCCCTCATTATGAACTACCAGAGTCTCGAAGAGAAATCCTGACTACTCAGGATAATGAGACTCTTCTGTGTTTGATGAACGGCCAGCCCTTACAGTCATTGGATGCAGCTATCCACAAGAAACCACTCTTCTTGTTTGGAGATGCCTTTGGCAGGGAATCTCAGCCAAAACAGCGGGTGGAAGAGAGGATTTTTAAGAAAGGTGAAAAGACTATATATTTGCCAGAGATGCTTAGGAGTTTACCTCTTTCCAGATATGAATTTGCCAGTTATCCCCGCCAAATGGCGTGGGATATCACTCCCGTTCAGCAGGCTCGGGTGGGTAAAATATGTTATAAAAAGGTGAACAACAGAGATATCTTCTATAGTTCATCTGATATTTACGTAACTCATCTCAGGGGTTTGAAACCAGGTTGCATCCCTCCCGAGAATTCATCTCGTCTATCACCAGTGAGAATACCAATTTTTGCAAATGAGTTTGCTAGGAAAGGTAGGTATTATACTGATAACACCTTAAGGATGCAAGGTTTAGTCAACCCAGATTATAAACGATGGAGCTGCATTGCCAACTGGGTTTTAGAACATTATGAAGAAGAGCTTCTTAATATCAGTCTGTATGAAGCTGTTTATTCTTTAGTACATGGCTTCCCTCCAAATCCACACCTATTCCTTTCACTGATCGAAAGGTACAATTATAGGACGAGAACTTTCATGACCCCAAAAGGAGAAATCGGTCTCGCTCTTCACGAGATGAATCATATCTCCAAGCTGCCTATGGGAAATTTTCCTTATGAGGAGTATGTTCCCACTGAAGATGAATTAAACAGGCTGAAATCTGAAAATGCTGAAATGGTAGAAGTCTTTGATGAGCTATTATGTCACTATCACATCTGTTGTTGTTATTTCGAAAGCTCAGGCTCCTGCTATCTTACTAAATGGATATCTTATCTCTTCCTCAAACATGATGATGAAGAGAAACAAATTAGTGAGAAGAAAACTGTTGATCCGCTTACCTTTCAGCGTTTCAATGAGGAAGAGATAAATGAGTTGATGGCAAGGTTTCGCCAAGAAGATATAATAGTTAAAAATGATGAAGATTATCCTCCACTCAAGATAGGAGATAAAATAGAAAGTTTCATGAGGATGGGATACAGACGTATGTCTAAGAAAGCCCATCTGGCAGGCTTTCTTGCTTTTTGGCTACGAAGGTATGTAGTCCCTGGAGCAAGTGCAGTCGATCGCTTCCATAGAGGTGTTCTTTTTGCTGCAGTCTGCCTAGTGTTCGGTTATCGGATGGATATTTTATCGGCGATGACAAGCCGACTTAATCATAGTCTGCGTTGCTTTGTGGACGGCATGTTAAATAATAAGAAAGATGGCTTTCCACGTACTGAAGTCGCCCATACTTATTTATTTGGGTGGCTTCTACTCCACTGTCCAGTTTTGATGAGCCCTGGCGAAAGAGCTATTGGAGGAAACTTTTTAAGAAAGTATGAAGGATGTAGATGGAATCACACCTCCTTGATAGATTGCCGGCGAGTATTGAACCGCGGCGATAACTGGGATTTTTATTGTGTTGACCCACCAGCTGGCTACGAATTATTGCCAGCTAATATCCTAGATTCAGTGAATACTCTACCAACAGATCCAGCTATATTCAATTGGTTGAAGTCGATTCGACCTTCACACCTCGTACATCGATTTGAAGATGAATGTATTCTTGAACCATATTTGCCTAGCCGTTTTGCACGCCAATTCGGCTATGATCAATTCCATGTAGGGAATGCCACAACATGCCTACAAGGGAAAGGATATTTGATTGATGGCGCCAGGGCTTGGTGCTATTATAATGCTAAAAATACGAGGGCCGTTTTCTCAATGCCTGAGAATACAAATCATGGACCACGAATGTTATTCACCTATTCAAGGTTTTACACTTCGGCCAATACCTTTGTGGAGACTTTTGATTTAGCACATAGCTTCGCTTCTGACAAACGAGCCAAGAAAGGAAAGCCGAGCATTCTTTATAAAGATCCAAATGACGAAGAACCTGCTGACGAACCTTTTGAAATCTCCAGAGACATGAACTTCCTTGAGGCGTTTATTGAACCCTTAAACATTTCTCTCCGAGTAACAAAATCTCCTATGAAGGATAAGAAGAAAAAAAAAATGATAATCCTGTTGCTTCTCCAGATCCAAAGAAAAAGAAGACCACCGCAGAATCTCCAGAAGGAGTTACCACTAGGTCACAATCGAGACAACGAGCAGAATAATCTGTAAGGAGTGAAGAGACAACTCCTTCATCTTTACAGAAACAACTGGGCATTTCTACTGACCAAGAAAGTCCGGATGTGCCTCTTCAAAGAAGGCCGTGTTTGAAGAAAGTAGTTAGTAGAAAATTAAGATTATTGAGTCCGTCTCGTGCTGCATCCATCCTGGCTAGTGCTGTTGCTGGGCATATGATGTCTTCCCCTACTCCCATCTCTGGATCAGAACCATTAACTACAGAAGAACCAACACATTCTAGCAAAGAGGCTATGGAAGTAAACGCATCTTCTGTGATTGGTTAGCCTTCAACTTTGGCGATTCTTCCTGAAGCGCTTCCAGAAACAGTATCTAATACTATTCCGGTCGATACGTTAGATCATCTTCAAACTCATGCCGATGATCCAATATATTCAGATAGCGAAATGATTGATGCATTACAAGCATGCGCTGAATATCTTGAGGAGACTGTTACTGATCCGGAAGCTGAAAATACAAATGAGCCATCTGACGCTCATAATTTAAATGAAAAGAATGTTGAGAGCATTGACAATGAACCATTGGAGGAAGCACATGTCAATATTATGAAGACTCCTACCAGAGAAGACCAGCCTTCACTTAGTACTTCCGATACGGGAAGTAATCATGCAGAGGAAGTCTCAGAAGAAATACCAACTCATCATCCTCAGGAGATAGCAGTATTGGTGAATACACCGCATATGCCCGATCCAGGTTAGTTTTCTTGAATCCTGTAGATTATTATCAATGATGATACTTGTTTTTGTAGTATATTGATTCCTTTTCTTTAATAGCTGAAGGTAATGTACACCTATCAGGCGGTTCAGAGGCGGGTAGTAGTCAAGCAATGGCAACATACACCATTCCTGCGATGGGCACCCCTGCTCGAACAATGGATATTGGTAAATTGCTAATTTATTATTCTGAACTTCATAACTTTCTTAGAAAATTAACGCAATACGTTAACTTTCAGGAGAACAAATGAGGAGTGTAACTAGCTCAAAAATGGCTCCATTGGAGACTCCTGCCAGAGAAGAGAGTTCTACAGAGATGCCTATACCTGGGCCATCACAAGTCCAGATTGAATTGCCTCAATCAGGTAAAGCTTTAACTTTGTCGACTTTGTAAAATAAAACTTGCTGATGAGAATATTTCGCAGAAGAACCAGTCAAAGCTGCTACAAGCTCTACCACGGCACCTCCAATAAAGATAACCCAGATACCAAAAGAAAGATCTTCTGAAATTATTGCTTTGACGACGCCATCTGTCGCAACTGAAGTTACTCCAGCCGATATAGCAGAAACTCCCATCACTTCTGAGGCAAATAGAATCGTTATAAGATCTTATACAAACGCATTCTATCTAACACTCAAGCCGATGGTGGAGAGTGAGAACATTCCTTTCTCCAAAGTCAGGAAATCCGTAAAATATTTGATCAACGGAATTCGTGACCACGGAGATGAAGCTCAGGCTGTTTATCTGGAACACATCCTCAATGAGCTTGAAGAAGTGAAGACTGCAATGATGAATCTATCATCTGAGAATATAGATTCACTGATTGAAAAAAAATGTCAAGCTCTGGCCCGGGAAGCTGAACAGAAGGAAAAAGATCTTGAAGCATTTTTGGCAGCCTTTGCTCAGTTTGCTGCTGATATGGAAACTCAGATTGAAGAAACATCTTCTAAGCTGGATACCAATGAAGCTGAAATAGCAGAAGCTGACGAAGAAATTGCCAAGCTTCAAGAACGTCTGACTTTGGCGAAGCAGAAAAGGGAAGAGAAGGTTCTCTTAAACAAAGAAACTGCAAATCACCTCGTTGTGCTGAAGCGTCAAAAGGAGCTTAATACCAAGACTCATCATGAAGAGCTGAATGCTCGTTTTGCTAATCTAAAACCCTTTGACTTCGAGTCAACAAGGAATCAAATTAGACAAAGGATTCTGAACTCTAAAAATAAAACGATAGCTGCTTTGAAAAGACGTATTGTAGAGCTCAGTACTCGGCCTGTTGAATAATTTATTTTGTAATGTCTTTTGTCTTTGATCAACTGTAATGGACTTTATTTGAATGGAATGATATTTCAGATGATTCTATTTACTTGTTACATACCCTATTATAGGAGATAAGCAATAGAACGAGAAAACATATTCAGAGGTACAGGACGTGATATATTTTCTTGATGTAGAAAATAACTATATTCTTTATATCTTGCTCAGAGGTAATGTGGACATGGCAAAATATAAATATCGAATATTTGTTATTTCAATAGACAACTTAGTCAGAGGCAATAGGGACGTAACAAGTTGCAATAGAAAATATGTAGAACTCAAAGATAATATGGACGTGAATTCTTTTTTAATGGTGATGATGATATGATGAACGATTGAAAATGAACCGTCAGAATGAATGATTCATCAAAAATGTCTGCTGGGGATTTTAATGAATGAACCTTTAGATTCATCGAAGGGGGTGAATAGTCACCTCGATTCACGAAGAGAGGGGGGTGAACAGTCACCTCGATTCACGAAGAGTCAGTAGGCTAGTATAAATAGTACAGGACTCATGAAGAATTTTATCACTACCTTCAACAGGAAAGATGTCTTCCAACAACATGTCTGAGGAGACTGAAATCGTGCCGAAAGCCGAGAGCGTCACCGGGGAACCTTCTGCTGGGACGGAGAAGGGCGAAGGGTCGTCTGCACCCAGGCCTCTCGTCAACTCAGTCTTACCGGATCAAAAGGAGGTGGGCGAAGGCTCCTCTACACCAAAGCCTTCACAGGATATCCTCGACTTTCTGGTAGAGCCGGGGAAAACGGCGGAAGAAGAGGCAAAGAGGATAGCTTTCCTCAAATTCTTGCTGAGTTCAGGCAAAGATGTCTTCGACTCCTTTGCTGATTTTGTTAGTGAGAAGGAGGGGCTTGACCCTCGTCCTAAGTTTGATAGGGATGATAGTGATCTCCCTTAATGTAATGTAATATCTTCTTTGAAAATAAAAAAAAAATTATTTACATTGTCTGTCAAGAAATCTTTACACATTTATACATAGTATTTCTTAAGAAATTTGCCATTGATAGGCATCATAGCTATTCTGCCATCCATCTCTGCTAACTGGTAGGCACCATTGGAAAACACTTTGTTTACAACAAAAGGACCTTCCCATTTGGCATCGAACTTGCCCTTACTCATGTGAGTCATAGTCATAGGACGTCTGACTGTAAGGACTAAATCACCTTTCTGAAATGCTCGTACTTTAACTTTGTGATTAAAGGCTTTTGAGATACGGGCCTGGTATAACTCAATGTGCTGTTGAGCCAAAAGCCTTTTTTCATCAAGTGCCTCCAACTCTTGCAATCGAAGTAGATCGTTGTTCTCCGTTGTAAGTTCATTGGCAATGGCTATCCGTAGAGACGAGATTTGAATTTCCAGTGGCAGAACTGCTTCACAACCATATACCAAGGAGAAAGGTGTACAGCCGGTAGAATTGCGAACTGTAGTGCGATAAGCCCATAAACATTCGCCAAGCTTCTCACTCCAATTCCGTTTGTTAGTAGAGACAAACTTCTTGAGGAGTTTGATAATGGTTTTATTGAAAGCTTCAGCTAAACCGTTTGCTGCAGGGTTATAAGCTGTCGAAGCAACATTGTCGATGCGATGATCGTCACAGAACCGAGTGAACTTTTGACTAATGAACTGAGGTCCATTGTCATGAATGATTCGTTGTGGTACACCAAACCTGTATATCACATGATATTTAATGAAGTTGATGACACTGCTGGTTTTGACTTCAGCCAGAGGTATAGCCTCAGCCCACTTAGAGAAGTAGTCTGTGATGGCCAGGATAAACCGATGCCCTTTAGAAGAAGGAGGGTTGATTGGGCCTATGATATCCATGCCCCAAGCTTCAAAAGGCCAAGAAGCAGCCGTAGGATGTAGAAATTCTGATGGTTGATGAATGAAATCTGCATGAATCTGACATGCTCTGCATTTCTTTGCGTATTCAATAGCATCGGATACCATAGAAGGCCAGTAATAGCCCATACGACGAATACGATCTTGCAATTTAGGACCAGGTTGATGCGCTCCACAAACACCATCATGAGCTTCACGTAGTATTTGTTTTGCTTCATTACCAGCAAGACAACATAATAGTAGACCATCATAAGTTCGTCGGTAGAGAGTTTTTGTTGTATGATTATAATAGAAACGGAGAGATCGTCTTCGAATGCTGGTGGCCTCTTTGGAATCTTCAGGCAATATTCCATAAACTGCAAAATCAATGAAAGGAGTTCTCCAATCTTCATTGATGATATTGACCTCAGCAGAATTACTAAACTCAATATTGTGATTATTTTCAATACAAAATAACTCTCTGTTGGAAATAACAACCAATTGCTGTCTTTGGACAGGAATCGCCAAGACTGCTGCAAGGTTTGCTAGAGCATCTGCTTCGGTATTGTAAGCCCGACGAACGTATTCAATATAGAAAGCTTTGAAGGAAATGGCCATAGCAATGGCTGCTTCATGATACGGAATCAAATCTTGATGACGAACTTCATATATTCCTCTAACCTGGTTAACAACCAGTTTAGAGTCACCGTATACTTCAAGATATTAGATGTCTAATTGTTTAGCCAGTTGAAGGCCGATAAGCAAAGCATTATACTCTGCAACATTGTTGGAACAAGGTTCATCCAAAGAATAAGCCCGTTGAATAGTTAGTCCTTCTGGCGAAACGAGCACAATCCCTACTCCTGCTATAATAATCCCATTTGGTCCAATTCTGGAAGCTTCGTAAAAGAAAAGACGCCATGTGGGAAATTCTTCCGAGATCAGATTTGTTTCAAGCGTCTCATCAGGAATCTCGTCGTAGAGTTTAGAAGTCTCAGAAACAGGATGAGCAGCTAAGAAGTCAGCAAGGGCTTGTCCTTTAACTGACTTTTGAGGGACGTAAATCATGTCGTATTGGGCAAGTAAGATAGCCCATGTAGCCAGTCTTGAATTGAGAGTACTGGGCTTCTTCATGAGTACCCGTAGAGGGTTAATTCGGGAAATGACATGGATTGTTTGACCAATTATATAATGTCTTGTCTTTTGTACAGCAAACATTAAGGCTAAACATTCTTTCTCAACCATGCTATATCGATGTTCGGCACCGATCATAGTACGACTGAGATAGTAGATAGCCTGTTCATGTCCTTCTTTGTTCTTTTGGGCAAGTAAAGCACCCAATGAGTGATCCATTGCTCTGACATACATTAAGAAAGGTATGCCGGAGATTGGTGGCACCAAGACTGGTGGGCTCATAAGATATTGTTTTATGTCATCAAATGCTTGTTGACATTCTTCGGTCCAAACGAAAGATACACCTTTCTTCATGAGTTGTGTAAACGGTCTGCATCGTCCAGATAAATTTGAAATGAATCTCCTGATGTACGCAAGTCGACCTTGAAATCCTCGTAGCTCTTTTAGGTTGCGTGGAGGACGCATCTCGTGAATGGCTTTGATCTTCTCAGGATCTACGTGCATACCTTTAGAGGTAATAACGAAGCCGAGAAATTTACCACTAGAGACACCCAAGAATGACTTGGTGGGATTCATTTTGAGTTGATGTTGGCGCATGAGATTGAAGATAGTTCTCAGGTCTTGAATGTGATCTTCCTTCAGACGACTTTTGACAGCAATATCATCAACATAGCATTCAACAGTCTTTCTCAAATGATCTCGAAAGATAGTGCTCATGGCTCGTTGATAAGTTGTACCGACGTTCTTGAGACCAAATGGCATCACAGTATAGCAATAAACTCCTCGAGGAGTACGAAAAGAAGTATGCTTTTCATCGTCAGGATTCATCTTGATTTGATTATATCCAGAGAATCCATCCATAAAAGATAACCTCTCGAACCCACAGGTATTGTCAATCATGACATCAGTGATTGAAAGGGGAAACTCATCCTTTGGACAAGCGTCGTTCAGATCCCGAAAATCAATGCAGACTCTGATTTTCCCAGTCTTCTTCAAAACTGTAACAACATTAGCAACCCAGTCTGGATGTTGCTCTTCACGAATAAGGCCATAAGCGATGAGCTTTCGAACTTCTTCATCAATTGCATCCATCATTTCAGGTTTGAAGCGCCGTTGTTGTTGTTTAACAGGTTTCGCATTAGGTAATATATTCAGCTTGTGCGTAGCAATTTTGGGATCTAAACCTGGCATGTCTTCGTAGCTCCAAGCAAAGACATCAATATATTCGCGAATGAGAAGAATCAACTCCTGCTTATCATCTTCGGGGAGATTCTTACTAATGAATATAGGACGGGATATACCGTTTTCTCCTACATCAATCTGGATTAGCTGATCTTCAGTAGGTGGTTCTCGTTTTTCAAACCGGAGCTTCCACTGATTGTCCATCTTTTGTACCCAAGGATCAGTTTCAGGGCTTTCTTCGAAGTTATCATCAGTAGCATCGTTGTTGATATCTGGAAATTCAACTGAGACCATGTTGGAGGATATGGCAATACGATGTACGTGACCAATGCTAGTGTCAGAATCCCATGAAACTGTATCAGATGAAACAGTGCGTTCATCGTCATCGGATTCAATTATCTTAGGAGCTGTAGCCATAGCAGGAAATGTAAATACATAACCAAGGCCGAGTTTATTCTTCTTGCTAGTAACATGAATAGGGGTTCGTCTCCCTCTTCCATAGTTGAGTCCACTCTTGAAATCATATCCCATTTTACGAATGATCTCTTTAGACTGAGTGCTGTAATGACGGAGTTGTAAATGTCCCGTGTCATCGTTTTTGCAGTCTTCGATATAAGAAAACTTTTGTTCTGGTCCTCTAATAAAGATTATTGGACTTTCGTCAGCTTTTCGAGCAGGAACTATAAAGTATGAACTATCCGTTGATTCCAATGATACATCTGTCTGGTAGGATTGTACAACTTCAATTGTGAGTGGCTTTAACCTATCTAACATATTTAAATAACACTCAGCATGATATAACACATCAGTATACTGTAAAGGAGATGCATCTTTATTGATATTTACAACAGTGTTTACAGTAGGACCTTTAGCCTTAGCAGGCTTAGTCAAATTGATAACAAGAGGGGGAAAAGAAGAACGAGGAGGAAGAGAAGGCTTGTTACGACGAAGGTCGATAACAAGTGGCTCAGAAGAGGTGAGCTCCTTTTTTCCTTGGTCAGTCATAGAAATTGTCTTCTTGGCAGGAAGTCGAATGACCAGTGGTTCAGCATGTGAAGGCTTAGAGATGCGCCCTTTGACAGGAATCACAAGAGTATCCTGTGACTCTGGTTCTTGTTCCTTTTTGCTAGGAGGAAGATAGATGGTTAGTGGTTCAAAAGAAGAGGGTTGAGAGACGCGCCCTTTAACAGGAATTACAAGAGTGTCTTGAGATTCAGTTCCCTGCTCTTCTTCAATGTCTAAAGCCAAGACAACTTTCATGAACTCATCTTTGTACATGCGAGCATCGTTGCAGAATGCTTCGACGCCCTTGAAAGGATAGAGATCAGCAACTTCTTTTTGGACTTCTCCTTTGTCATCAACATACTTGAAACATTGATGAAGAGTTGATGGCACAATATTATGCTCATGAAGGAATGGTCTTCCCAGAAGAGCATTATAGGAACAACCATGGTTATCAATGATGTAAAAGGTAACCTTTGTACGAAGATTGCCTATTTGGAATTTTAGGCGAATCTTGCCCAGAGGTTCACTTCTTCCTTGATTGAACCCCAGAATAGTAGTGATTGTGCCAGTAAGACTGCGTACGGGAATTTTCAAAGCATCCAACATTGTTTTAGGCATAATGCTGAGTGCAGAGCCTGGATCTATCAGGATACGATCGACCTTCATGGTATCAACGTACCCTGTGAAATACAAAGGGCGATCATGTCGATTATCTTCCAGGAGCATGTCATCTTGCGTGAAGGTAATATTTGGAATTAATTCCAACACGCTATGACAATGGAGACAAGAAAGAGGCTCTTTCTCCGGCTTCTTCAGAATTTCAAGACAATTTTCTGCCTGCAACAAAGCTTCACTTAACGTCTCTCGAGTTTCCTTAGAGAGGCGCAAGAGCTCGAATATTGACAATCTGGCAGGAGTATTGGCCAGTTGAGCCAGTATGTCAAAGTTATACGGCTTCTCGAGTCCGAGAGAAGTGGACTTTTTGAGAGCTTTATCGAAACGAGCTGGTTGTTTCCCTTTATCAGTAACTGCTGGTTTACCAGGAGGAGGAGTTGGGTTAGTTGAAGATGAAGAGGGTTGAATTTCAAGAGGCATGTCAGGAGTGGAAGATGAGGTTGGAGCTTCCTGATTCTCTGGGTATTCCCGTAAATAGGGTTTACCAGACCTGGTACCCAATAAGATCTCTTCTTCATTTAATGGTTCAAGAGAAACCATATTACAACTTTTAAACTTGCCTTTGGAATTTTTCTTTTGTTTAGATGAAGAAGAGGTGGAGGATTCAAAATCTGAGACCAGATCTGGATGAATCCACATGATTTCCCCTTTAGAAGTAGATAAAGGGACTAGTCCTTCATTTCGAAAAGGTGGAAGGTTTACAAGCTCGAGAGTGGTTCGAGGAATGGGAACTACACCATCTTCTATCTGCATTGGTGGAAATTCGCCGAACTGAACAGAGACGACATTAGCCGTTACCGTCTTTTCGTCCTGTTCGAGGGTTACTGCTCCGGATTTGATCATCTCTTGTATTTTTCCTTTAAGCACATAACATGCTCGAGTAGGATGTCCGATAAATCTGTGGTAAACACAATACTTAGGATGATCAGTCTTACCAACCTCTTCCGGCCTTTTAGGGTCGGGTAATTGCAGTTTGTTGCTTTTTGTAAGACATTCAAAGATACCCATGATGTCATCTTCATCGAAAGAGTATTCTTCTTTAGGACGTGGTGCTCTTTGAGGTTGTTGTGATGGAATAGGTGCAGATTGAGCAACATTGACAGCCAGTACTTCTTTGCTTCTCAAGTCAATGGCCAAAGTTTCTTTAGGAACAGATGTATCTTTGCCTTTTCTATTATTATTCTGGCGATTGTTGTTAGAGTTTGAGCTATGATCGCCTTGGTCAGGATTCATGTGAACCCCCAATGTCTTGAATTTTTCAGCGCTGAGTTCTGCTGCCTTAGCATTGATAATGAAAGAAGGCCAGTCTTGGAATTGAGTTGCCCCTGTCCACATACTGATAATTGGCAAGAGATTATTCTTGCAAGTATCAATTGTAACAGCAGATGGGGTTCCCATTGGCATTTTGAGAGCTTCGCGACGGAACCTCTCGATAAATTGCTCAGCAGGCTCATTATTTCTTTGTTTAATTTTAATGAGGGCTGACATAGTCATGTCATTGACGCCTTCATAAAATCGTTCAAGGAACATCTGTTTGAAATCAGCAAAAGAAGTGATACATCCGTCTGGTAGACTTCGGTACCAGTCATAAGCAGCGCCAGTTAAACAACTGACGAATACCCGAGTAAGAAGGGCATCATTAGGCTGAAGAGGATCAGTCATCAATTCAAAATGATTAATATACTGATTGGGAGATGAAGTGCCATCGAACTGCATAATGGTGGGGAATTTGTATTTTGGTGGAAACTGCATTTTCTTCCATTCGGCGGGATAGGGTTATTTAATGCCCAACCGTTGTAAGCCTTCCCTTTGTGTATAGGCTTCAAATTGATTCCGTAATTGTTCAACAGCATCATTAGCGTTCCCTAAAGATTGAGGATTACTAGATTGATTGGTGATGGCCGGAGGAGGAACTGTATGGTAAGCATCACCCCCAGCACCAGTTTGGCTAAGAGTAACCTGAACTGGTACTGTGGTGACTGGAGGAGGTGATACCCCCATACCAGGATTCTGAGGAGTGGAAGAAATCAATGGTTCAGGAGTTATGACTGGTGGAGTATGCTGAGCCATAATAACATCATGCATTTTAGCCATCATTTCGGCCATAGTCTTCAATTGTTCTTCTAGTGCAACAATCCTTTGATTCTGATTGTTAGAACCAGAAGCATCTTGTTCTTTAGTAACGTATGCTGTCACTTCTCGTGCCATGACAGATGACACAGTTTGTTCAGAGCCATCACTGTCGACAGCAAAGTCCGAATTACCCCCATCATGAGAAGTAGACCGATCACTGTAAGGAAGATTCCTTTGACCGATTGTTTCTCGGCTTCGAGATCGAGTATGCTGGTAAACACCATCATCTGATTCTCTAAGTCGGTCAAAATAGTGCTGGCTAGGTCTCCGGATCTTTCCATGCTTGCATTTTCTACCCCCAGAGTCTCTGGAAGTCATGTTGACGGAGGCAAATATTACCTCTTCTTCATCATCACTCTTTTGATCAACATAAGGGAAATTCAGACGCTCGAAGACAGAACGTTTGGTTGTTTGGCAACAACATTTGATAACCACTTCGTGAGGATGATTACAATGATGAACTTGTGGTTGTTTAGGAGAACTGGGGGTGGTATTCCGTTTCTGCCTGAGATGATCCCGAAGATCAGAGACAACGGGATGAGAAGAAGTAGCAGGGATATACTCATAGATGACATTTGGAACATGATTCCGATTTCGTAAACGTTCGATTCCATGAGTATAAAGAGAGGTACTCATCTGATTGGCGTAGTTGTCAGGATTCCTTGCCTCAAAAGGTTGATACTGAGGCAAGTTGATCTTAGCATGCTTGTGTTTTACAGAGGTAGGTTTTGATTGGGGTTTTCTATTAAGATATGCCTGTAAATCATTTAAACCGCCCCTGGGAACCTCAGTTTGTGAAACTTGTAATTTGCCTTGTCTGGATCGAGAAATCCGCAAATTGGGCAATTCCTGAATATTTGCCTTGGGAGTAGGTAGAATACCTCTCTGATTAGTACGGGAATCTTTGTTAAAAGAAGTTTTCGTACTAATAGGTGCAGAGGCACTATCAGTTGGATCCTCCTCGATAAGAATCGAAGAAGACTTGGAAAAGGCCAGAGGACCTTTCCCATTGTTTTGAGATGAAGGGATAGCTAAAGAGCATTTCCCTCTGTTATCTTTCAAGTTTTGAGCTTGGGAAGATTGGGAGAAGACCAAGGGGCCTTTTCCTTTTGATAGAATAGAAGAAGGAACAGCAAAAGGACTGTCCTCAGCAAACTGCGTCTGAGCAGTTTGGGGTTTCTGGATTCTGGAGTGATCCGGAGTAGACTGCGCCTGGGCAGACTGCGCCTGAGTAGACTGCGCCTGTTTAGTCAGGGCAGCAGATATATTGGATTGAGCCTTGGCAGCAGCAGAAGATTTGACTTGTGCCAATTTGGCACAAACTGTGCCAGAAGAAGGTTTGGTGGCAGACTGCGCCTGTTTCCCTAAGGAGAGAACAGACTGCACCTGATTGTGAGGCAGAGATTGTGCTGTTTTGGCATGAACTGTGCCAAAAGATGGTTTAACAACAGACTGCGCCTGTTTCCCTAAGGAGAGAACAGACTGCGCCTGATTGTGAGGCAGAGATTGTGCTATTTTGGCATGAACTGTGCCAGAAGATGGTTTAACAGCAGACTGCGCCTCTTTCCCTAAGGAGAGAACAGACTGCGCCTGATTACCAGAGATAGACACTGGTGTCTTAGAAACAGCAGGTTGTGCCGAGGAAGTGGCAGCGTTCTTCATTAGAGAAGTAGCAGAGTTCTTGGGAGCCCACACTGAGCGAGTCTTGCTCTTGACGGAAGTCGTAGTGCGGCGAGGAGTGCTTTGTGCATTAATCATTGCTTCGTAGGCCGTTTGGTCAACTTTCACGACCAAAGTCTTCTGCGTCGAGCCGATAGACGCCGTGTCACATTGAGTTGTCACCTCTTCATCGGAGGAAAAGGTCGTCCCCAGCAGAGTCGCCATTTTGTTTGCAAAAACAAAAATATGATATTTATTTCACAAACTTTGTAAAGAATATTACAAGAATTCTGGGAAAGTACAACTATAGGAATCCGATCTGAAATGACGATCGCTTTATCCCTTGGACGATGTGAACTTTGAAGACTTGAATTTCTGAAGAACGCAGCAGCACTTGGACAAAAACTCTGATTTCTCTTGATTGTGTAGAATCTCCTGCTGAATGGAAACGAAACTCTATTTATAGAGTTCTGAAATAACTGTTTTGGGCAGTTATTCTGGAGAGCGCCTGATTGAAGTGCGCCTGTTTTGAGCACATATGACAAACTGCGCCTGTTTTCACTCCGTTATTACGAACGTGCACCAACTGCTTTAGACACGTGGCATTATTTGATTGAAATGCGCTTGGTCGTGTACAGTTAGTGGGACACGTGTTGGACATGTAGAGTGGTAGTTAGACGTTGAATTAGTCAAAGTGCGCCTGTTTCAGGGACACGTGGTAAGCTCTGAATTGATGTTGTTTTGAACTGCGCCTTCTTCGTAGGCGCAATCTGCAAAGTGTGCTGAGTTTGGATAGAAGTAGGTGCAATCTGCGAAGTGTGCTTGATATAGTAAAAAGTAGGTGCAGTCTGTTGATAGCGCCTAGTTCTTTGATGTAGGCGCAATCTGTTTAGACAGCTGTCATATCTTCCTCGAGCGCCGCGCCATCATAGGAATGATAGCGCCGTCTTGATCTTCGTGTTTGTCGGGTAATGATGACTCCTCGTCAGCTAAGCGCGGTTTATGAAATGCGCCTCTATGATGCAGAAATAGGCGCGTTCTATGTTTGTTGATGACGTAGGCGCCATTTGTTTATAGGGTCGTTCTGATTAATCTGTTGAATTTAACTTAGGCGCGGTTTGATTTTTTGGACCTACATACAGTAATCCATAGAATAAATACAACTCAATACAACTGAAATAACTAACTATACAACCTCTACTGTGTCTCCTCTAGGCTAGTAGGCAACCTTCAGGCTATCTGTAAAATTTATCAACAGGTCCAGTCAGGACAGGAACGAGCACATCTCATCTAGAAAACCCAAGTAAATGACAGAGAACTATACAGCAGTTATAGACAGTTATATTGATGAAAATGACAGTTTATATTCAGGTGATGGTAAGAAAGAGAGATAAAGTGCAAGGAAAGTAAATACTAAACAAGAGAAGAATCATAGCAATGAAGACTGTAAAAATAGAACTAGCTGAACCAGGGTAATATGATATAAAGTCCAGACAGAAAATATAACCAGTGTAAAACCTATGTAAATCCAGTACGGGATGAATCTAATACAAGATGAATCCAGTAAGGAACGATTCCAGTTATAGTGATCAACGATTCCAGGGTGAGTCCAGCCTATACTCTAGCAGTGTGTTTTAAAATATCGAGTTTGACATGTAAACGGCTGTGGATAATCAGGCACATCCCTCACTGATCAGGCGAGAGATGGCTATGCTTCCAGTAGATTCCAGTAGAGAGATTCCGGATTGGGGTATGTCAACATGTCTCACTCTAGTATTTCCCCTCCCAGCAAGTGAATCCAGAATTCCGACACAATGATTCAAGATGAGTCCAGCCAAAATATAATGATACCAGTAAATGATTCCAGTAAATGATTCCAGTAAAATGATTCCAGTTAAATGATTCCAGTAGGTGATTCCAGTAATAGAGATGATACCAGTAATAGAGGCCAGAAAATAAAAGTGTGTCATATACATGAATCCAAAAATATCCACACGTGTTGTAACAGAGAATCGCATACAACTAATTAGAACTGAAGTATAGTAATTGATAAGTAAATGAGAGAACTATCAGAGAATGTACTCGCCTGATGTCCGAATGTTCAAGGTAAAGATACTGTCCGAGGAGAGGTATCTGGCTCCTAATTAGAACAGCACAAGTCACAACATGTCCAGAAGGGTAATATAAAGCACTACAATACATTCTACATGAATCTAGATCAAACTAGGCCAAAGTCAACCCTTGGTCAACTCTGGTCAACTGCACTAGTCAAACTAGGTCAATCTAGGTCATGTCCTAACCCAGCAAGTCTTACTAGGCCTAACCAAGACTATCCTAGCAAGCACACATCAATACAAGGCTATGCAAGCCAACATACACCCAACTCTATATAGCATGCAATTATTCAATACTCAAATAGGCAAGAATTCACATTGGATATACACTAGGTAATCTATTACTTTAAGCTATATATGTCTACACATATATACACATGCATATATTGGTATTCAACATTAGGTCTATAATCATGGCATTTCAAATGGTTATATAAACTTATATATTACAACACAATATGCTAACATATATATAATATACATACATAGCTAAGTTAACTATATTCATAATTACTTATTTAAGAGGCTATGTGTGTGTATGTGAACATGACAAAGGGGCAAGTGAGGGTTAAATGGGCATACATAGTGTATACATATCAAAGAGTATCAAAGTGTAAGTGAACAATGTGTCAAGTGTGATAGTGTCAACATAGTGTAAGGGGGTACATGAGGTAATATAGGATTTGTGTTAACATAGAACATTACATCTTATTAACTTGTATACTGCATACATTACATCTATTATTATATTACATTCATGCTTGCATTCATTCATCATTCATTTATTCTCTTGCACCACTATATGTACCATACATTACATACTATGGAACCTACATATTCATTACAAGCCATACTTATACATGCTTACATTAGATAGGATAATTACACCTCATACATCATTTATTTAACCATTTACTCATGCTTGCATTCTTTATTTAATTATATAATGTATATACATTAACATGGGTTAAAATCAAATAGAACATTATATTACACACAAGGGTGCAAAAAATGCATATACCGAATAGTAACTTCTACTAATAATCAATACTGTACCATCTCAGCATGAATTAAAATCTAGGATTAAAGTATGTTATAGATCTATGTGTTAGCTTTCCGAAACTTCAAACGGATCGCGTTTTTATTTCCAGAAACTCCCGAAATCGCAAAAACATCGAGAACGCGTTTGTCCTTCGTACAGCTGATACTCAAATAATTCTCCAGAAAGTTACAGAAAGAATTAGGCCTACTAATATATGTTTTTGGAAAGCTAACTTCAATACACTTCTTTTAAAAAAACGGAAGATTAAACCGAGCTTTGAGCTAGAAGTTATGATATTTCTAAGTTAGGGCTGAAATTAAAAACGTGGATAAAAATCATGACGGATTTAGGTAGTTTGAGACAAAAGAACACAAGTATATAACATAATATATCAAGAACTCACTCTCTACACTAATATATATATATGAGACACTATAGAACACATTTTCAATACAAAAATATGAGATTAAACATGTAATAATTCATTCATACATAACAACAACACATAGTGTGTCCAAATTTAGGATTTTCCCACATGGACACAACCACAACACAAAGGACACTCTTATGACCTCCAAATGGACACAAAATGAACACAAATGGAGATACAACCATGGGGGTCATTCCTATGGGTTCAAAATAGACCTATATGCATGAGAAAATGAAAAGGAGAAGGAATTTATACCTCCCGGTAGATCGAATCGAAGAAAAGCCTTCCCGGAGCGACACCGACACGTAGAGATTCCAAAAGGACACGAACGAGTTTTGAATCCTCCCAAACTTGGGTAGCTTCCTCCTTGGCTAGAATGGAGAAGAAAAGAAGAAGATTTGGTGGTGAAATGGAAGGATTTTGTGGAGAAATTGCTAGGGATTGCTCTCTAGGAATTTGGGGAAGAACAAGAGAGAGAGTGTGGATGAGAATAATGAAATGAACTTGAGCCTATCCTCTCCCAAAGTGGCTGGCCATATGGGGCTATTTGTCCTATTATGGTAAGGTCCAAAATGCCCCCACTAACCTATTCTATTAGTATTAGGAAAGGGCTAATTGGTTGGGGCTAAATTAGTCATTCTAAAGTCTCTAATCACACTAACCTTATCCATAATAATTAGTCTAACCTCTAACTAAAATATTTCTATCATGTGAACTAAAATTAATATCATGTAGGCCATGTCTAACTAGTGTGTGGGTCGCACTAGAGTCAAACTACCCTCGGGTCCCCGTTTCAAGTCGGATTGAGTTAAAATTCGAACCCGACTCAAATAATCCCAAAACAATATCATAAATAATAAATAAATTCAAAAATATTTCAAAAAATACAAAATAACAAAATACTCATGTTCCTGAAAACTGGGGGTGACAAATTCTTCAAAATTAAAACCAAAAAATAGTAAAATGTCAAAATCACAAGTCATAATTTTAAATAGTTTAAAAATGATTAAAAATCACCAAAAATCATAATATGAAATAATAATCAATACATAATAATTATAATTACAAAATTTCAAAATTACGCTCGTCTGGAAAACCGGGTGTTACACATGGAGTCCCTGTCAGTATTGTATCAGACAGAGATACCTGTTTTACATCACATTTTTGGAAGAGTTTACATCATAGTCTGGGTACCAAGTTAAGATTTAGCACGACATACCATCCATAGACAGATGGGCAATCAGAAAGGACAATTCAGACTTTAGAAGATATGTTGCGGGCTTGCACTCTGGATTTTGGAGGGTCTTGGAAGAGTCACCTGCACTTAGTTGAGTTCTCGTATAACAACAGTTATCAAGCAAGTATCCAGATGGTGCCATTTGAAGCACTATATGGTAAGAAGTGTAGGTCGCCACTAGCATGGGATGATATCGGGGAGAGGAAGATGCTAGGCCCAGAAATGATTATCCAGACAGTTGAAGTGATTAAGGGAATTAGAGAATGACTTAGAGTTGTGCAAGATCGGCATCGTCATTGGGCAGACCAGCATCGTAGGCCACTAGAATTCTCTATTGGAGACCACGTGTTCTTGCGAATCTCACCTACCCGTGGGGTCATTAGATTTGGCGTTCGTGGGAAGTTGAGTCCACGATACGTAGGCCCATTTGTTATTCTTGATAGGGTAGGCAATGTTGCTTATCGTTTGTCCCTTCCACCTTCATTATGAGAGGTGCATGATGTATTTCATGTATCTCAGTTATGTAGGTATGTATCGGACCCAAGCCATATCTTTGATCATTCTGAGCTGGTTATTGGTACCAACCTGTCTTATGAGGAGCAGTCGGTGTCCATCTTGGACCGAAGGAAGAAGATACTCAAGAACCGTACAATTAGCCTTGTCCGGGTTGCTTGGGGTCATCATTCCTTTGGAGAGTCAACGTGGGAACGTGAGGATGATATCCGATCACGGTATCCACACCTGTTTGACTCACAAGGTATATCTCTTTCTGTATACCTTGATTGTCTTAACTCCGCATGCTTGTCGCCCTATGAGTAGAAATTACTTAATATCGTAGATTGTTAGATATAGAAATGTTACTTGCTATGGACATTGTAAAATGATTGCTTGCTTAAATTGCTTGTACTTAGATTAGTTTAGCTTTGATGTTCCTATCCTGCTTGGATTTAAAATTCCGAGGACGGAATTTTTCTAAGGAGGGTAGAGATGTCACTCCCCGTTTCCAGAATACGTATTCTAATACGTGTACTGCTCGAATGTATTTATTTAATATTTATCATGTATTGTTCTGTATTTAAAATTCCTTTAAATTCACGCTAATTAATTTTTTGTATTTTACTTTCTGCTTTTATTCTCTGCTTTAGCTTGCTTTAGGTTCGGCCTAGGTTGGTTTATTTTCGGGTTTATGATGGTTCATCATGAACCGAACCCAACACCCCCATTTAAGCCCCATCCCCTTTCTCTCTCTTCATTACTTTTTCTTATTACTCTTCTTCTTCCTCATAACTCTCTCCACCTACCAAAATCCATAGGCAAGTACATCTTGCTCCATATAAGAACCCATATTTTTAGAGTAATGCTACAGTTACAACCAAATGTTTACAATCCTCTTACAACTACTCACTCATTGCTGACATGTGGGCCATGGCCCACATGTCAGCACATGGATGAGTGGTTGTAAGAGGGTTGTAAGCATTTGGTAGTAGACTTAGCATTATTGATATTTTTATGGTTCATTTATCTGCCTCTCGTGATCCTAGGAGAGTTTAGAACTTGGTATTTTTCATTTTGAAGTCTTATTTTTAGTAGATCTAGAAATTACTATTTTTCGGATTTCAGTGGTTTTGATATGTCAAACTTTCTTATTTTCAAGTTTTGTTCATTCCAGACTGTTGAGGTTGTGTTATACGCCATTCTGACCCAAGGAAACCCCATTTCGGGCTTGGAACGAAGGTTCCATGGGAATTGGAGTTCAGAAGGAACTTTATGCCCACGTTGTTACGTGTTAGCGTAATATTGAGTTTTTCGCCCACGTTCTTACGTGTTAGCGTAATATTGAGTTTTACGCCCAAGTTATACGTATCCGCATAGTGCCGAGCTTTACGCCCCCGATCACTCGTGTCAGCGTAAAACTGTTTTATGCAAGTCTACTTGACTTGGCGTATTCTTTTTATGCACACAGTATTTCAGGTGTAAAATTGACTCTTTACACGAGCAACTTTTACGCGTGGCCCGATCCTTTATGCATGCAATGTTTTACGCGCACAGTGTTTCTTGCGTAAAACTCTAATCTTTTTACGCGTACTCCTTGGCTCGGCATAAAACGAGTTTTTATGCGCAACTTGTTCCTTTATTTGAGCGTACTTCCTTTACGCGTATTCATCCCTGCATATACTTTGACCCTTACTTGCGCGAGTTTTACGCACGACGTTACCTTTTACGCATACCATGTTTTACGTGCGTATTTTGCCTTAGCGTAAAACCTTGGCGTAGACTAATCATGGTATAAACTAGCCATGGCGTAATCCAACCTTGGTGTTTCCATTGCCCTATACTTTATTCACTTTATGTTGGCATGATAATTCTCCTCTTATATCCTTACGCTTTTTTGCATGAACTTGATATAATCATGATATGTTAATATTTTCTTTAATATAGATTGTTACGTGGAATGTACCATATATCGTGAATTAATTTATAGATATCCCGAATGACTGGAATTTAACCCTTAGAGTTGTAGACTCGACCATACTAAATAATAGTTTACTTTCATGCCTTGTTACGAATTGACATTGATTGTTATCTTGACTAATAATTGATCATGCATTCCTAATTGGAACTAAGAGACTGGCTAGTCGTCTTATTGAATTGAATGAATGAGACACATTCATATTAACTATGAACTATTGTAATCGATTGGCCGATCCCGAGTATTGACATACAGACACATGTAGGCTTCAATTTATTTATTTAGTTATTTATTTATTTTTCTACAAAAGCAGCATGTATACTTTATGGTCAAGGCATGATTATTTCGTGGCTAGTTTTGATTGTGGCATTATGCTATGTAAGACATACAACCTAACCGCATGGGTACCGTTGTAGAGTTGTGCATATCGTACTCCGTACAAAGGTACTCATTCTGAATGACCATGATCTACGGCATGGGATTTCACTCAACATAGAGATTATTAAGTTAAATAAAATAATGATTACATGGAGAGAATGGATTCCCGAGTTCTTACATGGCAGCCCTCTTTGGGACTATTAGTGCCCGACAGGCGGGCTGGTCCCCACAGATACTACAAATCTGCCACACGGGCAGGGAGCGGTATCTGCTTATATTATTTATTGTATATTGTATATTGATGACGGGAGTCCCGTTGGAACTCGTCTAATTCATGATTGGCGCAATTGATTGATTGGATAAACTAGCCTTGTTTGCACATAGTAAGAACTGAGGAATCCTTATTGCATAATTCCCAGGTAACTTGAAACTCACAATAGCAAGCCGTAGTAGTTGCATGGCCGTTTAAATTGATTTGTTTGTGTACTGTACCTACTCTATTTATTAACTGAGATGATCAGAATGTCAGGGCACGACGGGTCAACTTCTGTCCTTATTTGGTTGGAAAGTTGGTTTCAAGTATCGTGATGTTGTGTGAATCCCAGTAGCAAGCAGAGACTTATGTATTATATCCTTAACTCTTATCACTGGTTTTAATTCTCATGTCATGCTTCCTTGTGGTACTTGCTATTAGAGGTCTAACCTCTCTGGTTTTGCATGGCCAGATTTAAAGCCGGTCCCCGAGGATTCAGCTTACTTCCACCTCCAAGATGGTCAATACTAGAGGAATGATCGTAGGAGGACTCGAGTGGGTTCCTTACTTCCTCGCTTGTTTGGTTACTTACTTTATACTTTACCGTTTGGCACCGACATGTTAGTCGGATTGTCTTGTATTTACTTTTACATAATTGTAACTAAGTCAGGCTGCAGCTGATAAACAATTGTGTATACTTGCTACATCATCTGGCGATGTTTTGTAAAGCCAGATATCAAAAACATTTTGACTGAGCATTTGGGACGCCTTACTGCTTTATCTTATATGTTTTCTATTTACTGTTTCTTGCTTGAAAGATTGAGACAATAGATGTGAAGTGACCATAGTGAGACTTTCATGTAGTATGCACCCCCTCGTCTTTTAGACAGCATTGATCATATTATACGGTATTCATCTACCCGTAATACGTAGCTGGCTGAGTCATTCCTCCTCTCTCCAGTATTCTGGTTCTAGGGCGTGACAATGGGCCACCATAAAAATATGTAACGCCCCAGTCCCAAAATACGTAGGACTAGGAACGTAGATATGCCAAGTGCATAATTAATATACTTAAGCTGTAAAATACAGTAACCATGACAACTATATTATCCACAGAAAAAAAGAAAATAAATAATATCATATAATCATCCAAGAATTATCTTTATACAAGATGTTAGGCGGAGACAAATTCACTACCAACTATTTAAGTGAAAAGAAATAAGTTCAATGATAGTAATTTGTCGAGCGAAGCGAAGGATGATCCAAGAGCACGTCATCTTGATAGAAAAGAGATGATCACGACCTTGGCTAGAGTACCTGCGGAAGACAAGAACACACATCTGGAGAGATCACTAGGTCCTCAGAGGGACGTAACAAGATACAGGAAGAACATGCCATAACTGAATATAAACTTCTCAATAAATAAGTCAATTGAATTATAACATGGTCCAATACACACCATTTAATTAGCATACCACCCCCCAACCAAACAATGACAGGAGATGGCACCCTAATTTACGATGACGTATCTTTCCATGTTATGAATCCAATATGGTATTGTAAACTCCCATAATTTATATTTGATTTTTATAATTTAATTAATTTTTCTTATGCATTTCATTAGTTATGGATTTATTTGCTACTAGTTTATTAGTATAATTAATGTATGCGTGCATATATATATTATTATATGTGTGTTGTTCGTATTTCTATTAAATAAGGAATATAATAGAATCTAGGATTTTTAGGAATTTCTTGTAATTCTTTGGGAATTTTTGTCATTATTTAGAGCTATATACTTATATATATATATATATATATATATATATATATATATATATATATATATATATATATACAAAAATATATATATATATATATATATATATATATATATATATATATATTATATATATACAAAAATATATATATACAAATGAATAAATGAAAAAAAAGGACAAAGGAGCCCGGCCACACACAGCAAAGGGGCGGGCCAAACTGTGGCAGCCTACGTGAAGCATATAGAAATATATACTTTTAAAAAAATAATAATAGTAAATCTCTTCCTAGGAACAGTAGCCGAAGCTACTGTTCAACCACCATCCCCCCGAGCCAGAGCAGCCTCAGCGTAAAGCAAAAGAAAAAAAAAACGAGATCGAATAAGATTCAAATCTCGATCAAGTTAAATCTTTTTAAACCAAAATTTCCTATGCGACCTAAATCCTAATCTTATCTAATTGACCCCAATCCAACTCAAATCGGGAATCAGAGTTGATCAAAAACTCAACATATCTAACACTAATATAAACCCTATGGTATTGAAATCCCTTCTCCTCCTCAATCCTTCGAAAACACTCATGCACTCGAAGCCTCTGTGCCCAGGCCCTTGATCGTCGTGCACATCTTCCCTGCCACGCCGCCGACCACCCCTCACCACTAGAAACGGTCGCAGCAGCCTGCGACGACCAAGAACATGGAACACTCTGTTCATCGAGTGACAGACAGGTATGAATGTTCTTTATTGATTTTTAGCGTGCATACTTGATCGTTATTGACTCTGTAAAATCCCATAGAACGCCTAGGTAACCATCTAGGAGTACTATCAATTAGTTTGTATGGAATCGATTCCTATTTAATGAGAAATCATAACGAACTCAGACCTTAAGATTCGTTTTTGAAAAAAAATAGAACAAAGACAAACCTGTCCGGAGCACTGATTTGGAAGGACTTTCCTGAACTGAATATTAGTAATTTTCACAAACTAATTAAACAGAGTTCAAGACAACCTAAAGGCCTACAAAACTCTTCTTATAGATTTAGTTTTCATTTACTGTATAAAAATTAATTCGTCTGTAAAGTTAGAGAAAAACTTGTTTTTGAAAATAGATTTTTAAGAAAAACTTTCCAATACGACGTGCGCCCCGATAAATCGGGCGACATGGTCGCATGCTATACGCATCAAAATGTGCGTATGGATGTTGCCGACATGTGGGAACTGACGGAACTCAGTTTCGTCGTGTGTGCGCGACGAAATCAGTCCGTATCCGTCGAGGTACCCCCGTATTGCCAATTTGCAAACTTTGCCCTAACTTCGTGTAGAGTCATCGATTCGAGACAAAACTTGTGCTAATAGGTCCGGATCGAAATTCTGGTCCTGTGTGCCAAGTTTGGTTCGATTCTGAGAAGTTCGAATCGGAATACCTTTTTGGCGGGCCCGCGGCCCACTCAAACGGACGATTTTGTACACGGCTAATTGGAATCCAAAACTGGACATACCGTTGTGTTCCTCTCCTCAAACTGAATTCGTAGACATGTAGTTTGACGACTTTAGAGACCATAGACTTTGGCACGCGTTTCGGTGTAAAGCGAGTCCGACGGACATCGTTTTGACCCGAAATTATGATTTTGCCCCTGTTCCAGAATTAGACTTTTGGACAGGCGTTTCCTAGATATATCTTTTACACCGAGTACATTTTTGATATTTGTTTCAGTGTCCGGAGTTGTTTGGAGACTGTGACGTTTCTTGGCTGACATTGTGATTTCTAGGGCTTGCCACTTTATACCAGCAGGCAAGATACCTTGCCACCTTACTCTGTAATTATTATATTCTTATTTTTAGTTGTTATTTTCAGTATTTCTTATTTTTTGATATTATAAATCTGTGCGTCCAAGTCACACTTGGGTGCAAGCGACTCTATCGGTCGTTTTTCTCGCTTTATTTATTTCTCTTGCATTGACTTAGTCTAGTGACCATCCATTGATGTTGACGTATTGGTATATCTCATACGGCCTTGACACATACTTTACCACGTATTATGAGTCACATATAGGACACGTACTCGCGTAGTCGGCCGGCCACAGATACATATGAGGCGTGCGACGGTTAGGAGTAACTGCCAATAGAATTGCATGCTAGTGGACTTGGCAGTTACTAGAGGTTCATATGATTCATGGATGTGACTCCAATAGGCATTGGAAGGAAAGAACTATTCCTTGATGTATGGGCCACATTTACATACTGTTATTGTACCTGAAGCTCCGTTGGAGACGCAGGTTCACCCTATTGTACTGATTCCCTCTGACATTCATGGAACGTCATGGACGTTTTCTTACTGATCCCCTCTGATGTTCGCCGAACGTTATTGGCGGATTGTACTGATTCCCGATGAGAGGACGATGCCACTGCTATACATCCTGAGTGCCCATATGTTGAGGATTGTTCTTTATTGCATATTCACTATAGTACAGTTAGGTATCCTTTTGCATGCATCCCTTATTTTCTATTATATATCACAGTTTATATGGCATTATATTTTCTTGTATCTTGTTACGTCCCTCTAAGGACCTGGTTATCTCTCCAGGATTAGACAATTTCCTACAGGAGTACGAGCGGCATTGGATCCATCTTTTGTGGGCGACGAGGCATTTTCCTTTGACATTTAGCTCTATTCTTATCTTAGAGGATTATTGAGACTATGTAGTGGACATCTTATGTTCTTTTATTTACTTTCTATTTTGTGGATGTTGGACTCCGATCTTTGTGACTATTTTCATAGTTGTTTGGAGTGGGTATGTCCACCCGACTATCTTTTGATACATTATTTATTGGACTCTCGTTTCTTCTGTGTTGAGCTGTGATGAGATTAGATACTTATATTCTGGCCTGTGACTTTATTATATATATACAGCTTATCTACGTATACGAAGATTTCATATATTGGAGTACTCTTCGTATATGTGCAGCTGGCATGTTGCGTATTTGGTCTTAAGTATTTTGGGACTGGGGCGTTACATATTTTTGTGGTGGCCCATACAGGTCAACGAAAATATTGTTGGGTTACACGACTGTGCCCAACAAGCCTGCATAGAGGAATAGGAATAGTATCTCATCCAGAACTACTACTTCCCTTGACTTCCAATCTTTTTAAATTCCTTTGATTACTTGGATTACCTCATATCTAACTTCTCTTAATATCGTCGTATTCTTCCTCGTGCCATCAGTATAAATCTAAGAAGCGGATGCATTTCTGCCTTGGCCCTCACATCTGATGAAGAGGCTACTCTGGAGAGGCAGAATCCTCTAATGACTCCAGTGACACCATACCAGCTCGGACAGTCGCAGCCTACTACGACACCGACGACGGTACACCCAGAGATTATAGCACAATCAGTCAGCCTGGCTGGGCAGACCACTACCATGCCATCGGAAGGGAATGTACCACTGCCTCTACTACTACCATTCCCCCAGCAATTTCTACCACAGTCGGGACCTCAGATGCCTCCACCACCGACTGATGGGAGCCCTACTTCCCAGTTTATGTACGCCATGATGCAGGCTCAGTGGCAGCAGACTGAGCTGATGAGACAGACAATGATGGCATCATTGGCTAGACCTCCACCACCACCTCCGATACCGGTACCAACACCGGCTCTGCATCCTTATGAAGGCTCTATCAAGAACTTTACAGATATGAACCCCAAGTCCTTCAGAGGTACTGAGAAGCCACTAGAGGTGTCAGCATGGCTTATTAGCACGGAGAAGCTAATAAAGGCATCCCAGTTGCCAGCACGTGATTGGATGACAGCAGTGGACCTACTTTTAGAAGATAATGCTCACTACTGGTAGAAGGCAGAAGAAAGGCGGTTAGGCACTAGGATCACCTGGAAGCAGTTCTACGATCTTTTCTATGAAAGATTCTTCTCCATTCATGTTCGAGACGGTCTCTACGATCAGTTCCTTAATCTGAAGCAAGGAAATATGTCAGTTGATGAGTACGACTCAGAGTTCAATCGCCTGAGTAGATTTGGTACGGGACTGATCCCGACAGAGTTAGAGAAGGCGAGGAGATTCCATCAGGGGCTTGCACCAGAGCTCAAGTCTTATACGACTACCCAGTCTCGAGTCTCCCATTTAGCTATCTTGGAAGAAGCTCGTGCCCAGGAGATTCTTCGCAAGGAGCAGTAGCATACATCGAGATGTCGTACACTAGCAGTCGCACCGGCTAGAGCTACACAGGATGGACCTATCAGGAGGCCCACGGGATAGTACCAGCAGAGGCCCACACCATATCAGAAGCCCGTTTGCCATTACCGTGGGAAGGAAGGACATGTCCAGAGAGATTATCGGATCTGTCATGGATGGTGCTTGAGGTGTGGATCTAGCCAGCATATGGTCAAGGATTGTCCAGAGCAGCAGGCGATAGTATATGCTCGACAGACCCCGAGGCCGACAGCTCCTACACTCCCAGCACTCCGACCAGGACAACAGGTGTCTGGGCTTATAGCACCAACAGTAGGAGCTCCTCGCCCACCATTACCACCCCAGCCAGTGCAGCACGACATGACTAGAGTTCAGTACCCCGGCCAGAATTACGGGCATGCCTTCTCGTTAGCAGTGGAGAATATGGAAACAGAAGGAGAAGTCGTAGCAGGTATGATTTAATTTTTATATTCCCTGTTATCATATCCATGCATCATACGTTAGCCAAGGCCAGAGAAAATCAGACAGTAGGACGATTTCATAAGCACGAACACTGGACACGGCTTAGATTCTTAAACCTCGAACTACTCGTATTTTCATTCAATCATAAATCCCGCGTACTAATATTTGGACTAGTCTGACTAAACACCGCTATTATAGCCTAGATTTTGCAAGCTTATCCTTATCGAGCTTGTTCACGACATGTGTATATTGGGGACGCCCACTAACATATTGTCTAATCAGAATTAGTGTATGATGGTCTGATCAACCTTCGTACAGTTGGTTCGTTTTTATTTGCTTATCCTACGTGGATTGAGATATAGATGGCTCTAGGATCTCATCTGCAACTGTCTTGACAACTCTATTTGAAACGCCTCTAGAATCCCATATTTGTATTCAATCCTCTCTTCCTGGAACACTTATTATTTTTGCCTTTACAGATTTCGAAAAGCCATATGCTCGTAGTGAGGGAAGATAGACCCGTAATATCCTCCTCAGTTCATCATACCATCTATAGGCAGGAAAGATATATTCATACAATCATAGACATCTGTTGGAATCAAAGTACGGTCTTTAAAACTTGACTCATATCTATCACATCTCG
Source organism: Iris pallida (assembly GCA_029216955.1). Taxonomy (NCBI): domain Eukaryota; kingdom Viridiplantae; phylum Streptophyta; class Magnoliopsida; order Asparagales; family Iridaceae; genus Iris; species Iris pallida. The sequence goes on along the minus strand of JANAVB010017999.1, from coordinate 16,768,834 downwards.
TATCCTAGTACATCGTGTAATATTCTTCCACAAATTGAGGTATGACCTTCCAACTCGAACCTTTCTAACTCCACTAAACCATAGAGCGGTGTCTTTGTTAACTTCTAGAAATGAATTACTGTAGGATATATATCGTAGAGCCCCAGTAGAATTTAGAATGTACTAGGATTGCCTATTGATTAGAATAAGTGGTTTCCGTTAGAACGATAATTAGTGCCTCATAAACTCTCACTTTCTATTTAGAACATTTTTGGGTCCTCGACCGTGGCATTTAGATTCGGAGCACAAGACCAGCTGCTACCTTCCAACAAATTCTATCTACAAGACCTATACGAGTCCACCTTCATGTAGACATATCATGTCCCAATAAAACACGTTTCCTTGTACTTTATTTTCATGATACAATTTTTGAGAAAAAAAAGGCTAATTATAAACCGTACCGTAATACCGACGAACCTTTCGGCTTCAATTTGAGAACCAAACTCAACTCAAAACTTTTGACCCGATATATTGTTGTGATCTACTCGAAGCCCAATATGCACCTGCCATAGTGTGATACTCAATTGAGACCCTATGTGCCACTTGTACACAAAAGCCATAGGAGGCATATTTTTGACTTACGGCACCTATCTAACCAATACGATTCGGAACTAGCCCAACCTCTTGAGTTAGGACTTGTTCTAGGCTACCATAGCCTAGTAGAGATGTTATAAGTTGATCTTACGAGATATTGCCCCACCAATATAGTTTCAATTCGAGATGGATTTATTCAATACGAAACCCCTGCACCATTTAGCCCCTCTCAAAAGGCTTGTAACGACGTTATCACGGATAGCCAACTTCTATAAGTGGGGTAGTGCCTTGAACCAAGAACACTTACCCTATAGAAATTAAGCCAATAGGGTTCCTTGTACAACTACCCTCATTTGTTCGAAAACCAAGGGACAACTTTCATGCGTTAGCCCCTTAAAATTTTGCATTTGCAATTCTACCCCCTAACCGTAGTTTTAATTTCAAGGACAAAATTTCTTTAAGTTGGGTAGGATGTAAACCCCCATAATTTATATTTGATTTTTATAATTTAATTAATTTTTGTTATGCATTTCATTAGTTATGGATTTATTTGCTACTAGTTTATTAGTATTATTAATGTATGTGTGTATATATATATTATTATAAGTGTGCTGTTCGTATGTCTATTAAATAAGGAATATAATAGAATCTAGGATTTTTAGGAATTTCTTGTAATTCTTTGGGAATTTTTGTCATTATTTAGAGCTATATACTTATATATATTTATATTGTATAATATATATATATATATATATATATATATATATATATATATATATAAAAATATATATATATATATATATATATATATATATATATATATATATAATATCTATATATATATATAAATATATACAAATGAACAAATGAAAAAAAAGGACAAACGAGCCCGGCCACACCAAGCAAAGGGGCGGGCCAGACTGTGGCAGCCTACGTGAAGCATATAGACATATATGCTTTAAAAAAAATAAATCTCTTCCTAGGAATAGTAGCCGAAGCTACTATTCAACCACCATCCCCCTGAGTTAGAGCAGCTTCAGCGTAAAGAAAAAGAAAAAAACGAGATCGAATAAGATTCAAATCTCGATCAAGTTAAATCTTTTTAAACCAAAATTTCCTATGCGACCTAAATCCTAATCTTATCTAATTGACCCCAATCCAACTCAAATCGGGAATCAGAGTTGATCAAAAACTCGACATATCTAACACTTATATAAACCCTATGGTATCGAAATCCCTTCTCCTTCACAATCCTTCGAAAACACTCATGTACTCGAAGCCTCCGTGACCAGGCCCTTGATCGTCATGCACATCTTTCCTGCCACGCCGTCGACCGCCCCTCACCGCCAGAGACGGCCGCAACCGCCTGCGATGACCAAGAACAAGGAACACTCTGTTCATCGAGCGACAGACAGGTATGAATGTTCTTCATCGATTTTCAGCGTGCATACTTGATCGTTATTGATTCTGTAAAATCCCAAAGAATGCCTAGGTAACCATCTAGGAGTACTGTAAGTTAGTTTGTATGGAATTGATTCCTATTTAATGAGAAATCACAACGAACTCAGACCTTAAGATTCGTTTTTGAAAAAAAAACAGAACAAAGACAAACCTGTCCGGAGCACTGATTTAGAAGGACTTTCCTGAACTGAATATTAGTAATTTTCACAAACTAATTAAACAGAGTTCAAGACAACCTAAAGGCCTACAAAACTCTTCTTATAGATTTAGTTTTCATTTGCTGTACAAAAATTAATTCGTCTGTAAAGTTAGAGAAAAACTTGTTTTAGAAAATAGATTTTTAAGAAAAACTTTCCGATATGACGTGCGCCCCAAAAAATCGGGCGACATGGTCGTATGCTATACGCATCGAAATACGCGTATGGATGTTGCCGACATGTGGGAACTGATGGAACTCAGTTTCGTCGTGTGTGCGCGACGAAATCAGTCCGTGTCCGTCGAGGTACCCCCGTATTGCCAATTTGCAAACTTTGCCCTAACTTCGTGTAGAGTCGTCGATTCGAGACAAAACTTGTGCCAACAGATCCGGATCAAAATTTTGGTCATGTGTGCCAAGTTTTGTTCGATTCTGAGAAGATCGAATCGGAACACCTTTTTGGCGGGCTCGCGACCCACTCAAACGGGCGATTTTGTACACGGCTCATCGGAATCCAAAATTGGACATACCATTGAGTTCCTCTCCTCAAATTGAATCCATAGACATATAGTTTAACGACTTTAGAGACCATAGACTTTGGCACGCATTTCGGTGTAAAACGGGTTCGACGGACATCGTTTTGACCCAAAATTATGATTTTGCCCTTTGTTCTAGAATTAGACTTTTGGACAGTGGTTTCCTAGGTATATCTTTTACACCAAGTAAGTTTTTGATGTTTGTTTCAGCGTCCGGAGTTGTTTGGAGACTGTGACATTTCTTGGCTGACATTGTGATTTCTTGGGTTTGCCACTTTGCACCAGCAGGCAAGATACCTTGCCACCTTACTCTGTGATTATTATATTCTTATTTTTAGTTGTTATTTTCAGCATTTCTTATTTCTTGATATTATAAAACTGTACGTCCAAGTCACACTTGGGTGTAAGCAACTCTATCGGTCATTTTTTTTTGCTTTATTTTTTATCTTACATTGACTTAGTCTAGTGACCACCCATTGATGTTGAGGTATTGGTATATCTTATACGGCCTTGACACATACTTTACCATATATTGTGAGTCACATATAGGATATGTACTCGCGTAGTCGGCCGGCCACCGATACGTTTGAGGCGTGCGACGGTTAGGAGTAACTGCCAATAGAATTGCATGCTAGTGGACTTGGCAGTTACTAGAGGTTCATATGAGTCATGGATGTAACTCCAATAGGCATTGGGAGGGAATAGTATTCCTTGACGTATGGGCCATATTTACATACTGCTATTGTACCTGAAGCTCCGTTGGAGACGCAGGTTCACCCTATTGTACTGATTCCCTCTGACGTTCATGGAACGTCATGGACGTTTTCTTACTGATTTTCTCTGACGTTCGCCGAACGTTATGGATGGATTGTACTGATTTTCGATGAGAGGGACGATGCCACTGCTATACAGCCCGAGTGCCCATATGTGGAGGATTGTTCTTTATTGCATATTCACTATAGTACGGTTAGGTACCCTATTGCATGCATCCCTTATTTTCTATTATATATCACAGTTTATATGGCATGGTGTTTTCTTGTATCTTGTTACATCCCTCTGAGGACCTGGTTATCTCTCCAGGATTAGACGATTTTCCACAGGAGTACGGAGCGGCATTGGATCCATCTTTTGTGGGCGACGAGGCATTTTCCTTTGACATTTAGCTCTATTCTTATCTTAGAGGATTTTTGAGACTATGTAGTGGACATCTTATGTTCTTTCATTTACTTTCTATTTTACGGATGTTGGACTCCGATCTTCGTGACTATTTTTCATAGCTGTTTGGAGTGGGTATGTCCACCCGGCTATCTTTTGATGTATTATTTATTGTACTCTTGTTTCTTCTGTGTTGAGCTGTGATGAGATTAGATACTTATATTCTGGCCTGTGATTTTATTATATATATACAGCTTATGTACGTATACGGAGATTTCATATATTGGAGTATTCTTCGTATATGTGCAGCTGGCATATTGCGTACTTGGTCCTAAGTATTTTTGGACTGGGGCGTTACAGGTATCCGGACCACAACAAGGTTCAGTACGTTCTCATCGGAGTAGTGAGCCACATCTACAACCAAATAAGGATAAGATGTGGCAAACTAGTCCGCAATAAGTTACTGTTCCAAGCCACGATCAGATATAAGTACCCAAACCAAGAGTACTCATACCTAACGGATAAGGTAGCCTAACCAATCTAAGTGAATGCAGTTTTAAGAACATCCTCCAACGCATGGGCCCTGGCTAAAATAGGATCGGCATGGAACCCCCTTGGGTACCAGAGGCCCGGAAAGAACATATCATTTCATAGAACGTCAGTGGCCTTCACTATCCATGGGTAATATCACCTGCGTCTCCGGCGGAGCTCACGGGTTACAAAAGGTAAAGTGTATAGTAGCCCATACACTAAGGTATTGTCCTTCCCGTCCAATGCCTACTATGTTGTATCCACAACACAGAACCTCTATTAACCGTTTAGTCAAACTAATGCTGCAAACACTATCAGTAGTTAATTCTATCGCACGACTTATACGTACTGGTGGTCAGCCAGTCACGCATGTCCGAGTTCTATATGCGACACACGACTTCGTGGCACAAACCTGTCAAGGCCAATGTATGCAACACAACTGGGTGGTCCCTTAAATCTAGGGTTAATGTGCAAAAAGATAATAAGTACGGAGATAGTGCTACACAGTAAAATCTATCTAATTAAAACAGTATAGCATATTTTACTTTTGCAAAAAAATAATTAATGAATAAAAGCATGAATATGAGCTAAAGTAAAATAAACAGCTAATAGCAAGGTATCTTGCCTGGTATTGACGCCTAGTGTGCTACGATAATCAAGGTGGCATGAGCTATGACTTTGGTGTTACCACTATACAAGACGACCTCTGATGATGGCACAGACTGTTCCACTGGGTCCAAGATAGCCGAATCAGCGAGGGACGATAGGACGATGTATGGAATTGACGAGGGATATGGAATAACGGGATTAGTCATGGACAAGGAGATATTTGAAGGAATTGGCGTAATTTACTATTTTTGTAATATAGTACTGAAAAATGTATTTCTATTAGTTAAAATAATTTTTTAGGTAAATACTTAAAAATCCAAAAATTGTTTTAGACTAGAAATACTCTAAGCTTTATCAAAGTACAATTGTAGGTGGAAGGCTATGTTTTTATCGATCAAAAATAGTTGTTTGAAAGACTAGAAAATTTTATAATTTGAAAAAGATCTACATTTTATGGGCAAAAATTTATGAAATAAATGTATAAAAAATGTAGATGGATATTTTAGGGTAAAACTCACTTTTTGAAATTACATAGTTAGTTCTCACCCCTATACTATATAGTTTATAGATATACTTCGCCAAAAATAATTTTTTTACTAATATATAATAATAAGTAGAATAATAAATTATCAATGATAAACATATCAAAAACTGTAATGATAAAACAATAATAGTGATAAAATAATAATAATAATAATAATAATAATAATAATAAACACATGCATACTAATAATATAAAGAGTTTATGCACTAAAATATTATATTATTATGCAAAGTTTTTAGTACTGGTATTAATAACCGCAAGTCTAGACATTAATACTGATAATAATGAAATAATAATAATATCTGTTAACATTTCAATGTCTTGTCTCTTCTTTCTCAAGAGAGAACCCAACACGTAATGGGAAACCCAAAGTCAATAAAGTGTAAACAAAACCATCAACAACCCAAAAATAAGACAACAACAACAATCAACACGCCAACTGTGTTCTCTGAAAAAAACGGAGAACGCGGAGAACAAAATTTGGGTGAAGAGAGAGAGAGGGATCAAGAGAACATGGAATGGAATGAGAGGAATAAAGTGAAGGAGCCGGAGGAGGATCAGGAAAAAAGGAGAGAAGTCTTCGAGGTGAGATAGGGAGCAGAAGGAGAAGAAGAGGTCTGAAAGAGGAAAGGGAGGCGACGGGAAGAGTACGAGAGAGGGATCGAGCAAGAAGAGAAGTCGGAGGAGATAGGAAACTGAGACCTACGGCTGAGTTGCCTCCGGCGTCTGTGTCTGTAATGCCTGTAGTTCGTATTACGTATCTTGGAATACGTGTACGTATTTTATTTTGTATTGCATATCTCTTGGCTTGGCTCGGTTTATTTTGGGTTGGTTCGGCTAGGCTTGGGTTGCCTTGGTTCATCATGAACCAAAAGGTGAACCCTCCTACCTACCACCACCCTCCTTTATTAACCCATTCCTTCATTCTCTCTCTTCATTATTCTTCTTCTTCTCCACATTTACTTCTACACCTACCAGGAAGGAGAGAGAGAGAGAGAGCTTAGGCAAGTGCAAACTTGCTTCATGATGGATCTCATGTTTTATTGTTCCATTCTCTTCCTTACTAGATTCTAAGCCTCTTTAGAACTGAAAGTTTTCGGTTTTGATGGTTATATTTTTGTAGATCTAAGTTTTAAGTTCCTTCATGTTTAGTTTTCTTGGTTTGGATCTCTAAAACTTGGTTATTTTTGAAAACTAATGGTTCTATGTTGTAGAGAATTCAATTTCATTCAGTTTTGGCTTTTGTTTCGCTTGATTTCGACTCCGGATGAGTAAGTTATGGCCATTACAAGTTTTCGGAACTTTCATGGCTGAACTTGCTGTTTGGGGACGATGAACCCCATGCGCCGGGAACCTCATGCGCCCGGGAGGCCATGCGCCGGGAGGCCATGCGCCGTGAAGTCCCGGCAACGCATTCCTTAAACTCCGAGCGTGTCATGCGCGTAGGTTTCTTACGCGCATGTATTGAAGACGCAACGTGAGTTTTCCATGCGCCGATTGGTGCAGGAATCCCATACGCCGATTGGTGCAGGAATCCCATGCGCCGATTCGTGCAGGAATCCCATGCGCCGATTGGTGCAGGAATCCCATGCGCCGATTGGTGCAGGAATCCCATGCGCCGATTGGTGCAGGAATCCCATGCGCTGATTCGTGCAGGAATCTCATGCGCCGATTCGTGCAGGAATCCCATGCGCCGATTTGTGCAGGAATCCCATGCGCCGATTGTGCAGGAATTTACTGTTTTTGCCTGTTTAAGTTGTTTTGTAGCTAGAATCTTGAAAAACTCAAAACATGAAAGTTGTAGATCTTTTCCTTGGCTTCAAGAATATGTCATTAGTTATTTTATACAATCTTTCTCATTCATGATAATGTAAGAATAGAACACGATAGTGGCCCGCGGTGGCGCACTCTTGACAAGTAAACTGATATGACAAGTATGAAAGGTCTGGACACCGTGGACGATTGCGTTTGTACAAATAAACCAGTACTGTCTTGCATCATGTCTAGGATGGGGACCCCTGAGTACCACGGTCGGGGGTACCTACTGAAATTGACTAAGGCTAATTAACTAGAATGATTCAGTAGTCATGAAGAGATTCTCAGCTACAGGCAATCCCGTTATCTGGGCGCATTAAGTGGACTTGTAGCCTACCGACGAGTAGGGCACATTTCCAGCACACAGTCACGTGTTGCATTCTTCATAACGGACATTCGACCCGGATAACCGGATGGTCTGCAGGGCTTGTGGCTGTTGGGATAATCTCATTGCATCTTGCTAGTAACTAGGCCTGTGATAACCCTAGTTAGTTAAAAGTATCAAGCCGTACTCTTGATTGGCCGTGATTGATTGGATGAAGTTTATTCCAGCTTAGTCTTATCCTGATCCTGTACAAGATTGTATCATGACGTGATTTCTTGTATCGATAAATGATGGGATACCAAGTTCTGTTCAGATGAAGGGTTACAACCCCGGTCCTTGTTTGGTTTAAGGGTTGTAACTTGGCTATCTGAATAGTTCCATGGTTATCTTATCATATATCGTCCTGCTTATTGTGCCCGCCTTAACAATAAAGATCAGGGGTCCAGTTCTGTTCAGGCGAAGGGTTACAACCCCGGTCCTTGTTTGGTTTAAGGGTTGTAACCTGGCTCCCGGAGCAGTTCTGTGTCCTCTCTTCGTTTATTGTCTTATTGTAACCCCCTGTCATGCTCGTCATGTTTTACCTTTACTTCAATACCATGATTATTATGCTGGCCTTAACAATAAAGATCAGGGATCCAGTTCTGTTCAGGCGAAGGGTTACAACCCCGGTCCTTATTTGGTTTAAGGGTTGTAACCTGGCTTCCGGAGCAGTTCTGTGTCCTCTCTTCGTTTATTGTCTTGTTACCTTATCAATAGTAATTGAGGCGGATTTCTATTCAGGCGAAGGATTGCAACCCCGGTCCTTGTTTGGTTTAAGGGTTGCAGTCTGGCTACTTGAATGGTTTCTCCGTGCTCAATATATTATTGATTATCTCAGTTATTATCAGTATCTTTTAATTACCTTAACTATTTATTTGTGATATGCTGGTTTTAGTTCCTAAGTGAAGCCTCCTTTGTGGCACTTGCTCTTTCTGGGGTCTGACCCAGCTGGTTTTGTGTGGCCAGATATCGGAGCAGCAACAGAGGATCCACCTGTCTTCCAGCCCGATGGTGACCACCAGGCGTAACCAGGGCAACGAGTGGGTTTCTTTTGTCCTCCCACTCTATTTGTAAAATTATTCTTTTGAGGCGTTTAGCCGGCGAGCACGTGTTAGCTCGTATTGCACCTTTAATTACTGTCTGCCTACGGGCTGTAACATGATTGACAAATCCTAGGGTTGATCATGTATTGACTAAAACTCTTGCTAGTCCTGACATTTTGTACGACTAGCTTCATGATCATCCAATATGTAATGTATGGGACGCCTTACTATTGTATATTTGGTGCTCTGACATCTTATAACTGTTACTACTTGCTTGTGATTGAGACAATAGGTTTGATCTTGACCATAGGAGACTGATGGATTGTAGTTAAACCCTCATATATCTAGACAGCCGTGACCGTATAGTGACGTGGATTCCATTTCATTATACGTAGCTGGCTATGTCAGCCCCCGCTCTCCAGTATTCTGGTTCTGGGGCGTGACACGGTTTTAGTGGTGGCCCATACAGGTCTTGTAATTCAAGATATGTGAGGTTTTACCGAATAGATGTCTCAATCAGTACTCGCCCTTGATCTCTACTCGTATCCTCTTGATCCCTGAAAATCTTGACCTGATCACATGCTTGTATCGTTGATCTGTCCTGGTCCTTCCTTATTGTTCCCTATGTCGTCTTCTTCAGCGGCATTGTTCCTGGACCTGCCGATCAGCAAGGCGGAGTACCTCCCGTGGACCAGCAGCATCCTGGAGATCAAGTCCAGCATTCAGGAGTAGCCTCCAGAGTCATGCCTACCGAAGGAGAACCACCAGTTCAGCCCGTCCAACCAGCAGAGCATGATGATGGCACTTTGGTGGGTCTCATCAGGACGCTATTAGCTTTCCAGGATCGTCACGGAGATGCCTTGCACCAGGCGGTGGCAGATGCCTTGACCAGAGGAGGTCATCAGGGTAATAGCGCGGCCAACAGCTTCAAGCGCTTGAACCCTCCCTTCTTCGACGGCAGTGAAGATGCGATCGCTGCAGATGCATGGCTTCAGGACACAGAGGTGATTCTAGAAGCAGCCAAGACTCCAGAGAACGAGAAGGTGGCCGTAGTGCGCCTGCAGTTACTAGATCTTGCCCGCAGCTGGTGGGCAGCGCAGGCCGATGGATTAGTGGCCCCTATTTCATGGGCAATATTCAGGGAGAGATTCCAGACCAAGTATTTTGATGCTGTAGCTCGGTATGATCTACAGACGAGGTTCACCAATCTGAAGCAGATGGGCAGGACGGTCGATGGATATGCGGCCGAGTTTTCGAGACTTAGTCGGTTTGCTCCTACCTTGGTGGCGACCGAGTTCGATAGAGCCCAGCGGTTCCAGCAGGGGCTTCATCTGGAGATTTTATTGGCGGTGGAGCAGTTTGAGCATCAGACTTTTGATGCAGTGTTGAGAGCAGCCCGGAGGCATGAGTATATATCCCAGAGGATCGTGGATAGGACCGGAGGTCGGAAGCGATCTCACGGCCAGATGAACCAGTCATCAGCACCAGCCCCGACAGCCAGGGCTTTGACCATTGGAGCTCCGAGGCGGGCGGCCTCAGTGACGTCGGTTCAGCATTCCACCCCGACGCACCCTCAGCAGCAGAAGCAGAAGCAGTCTTCCGCAGTGGGATGTTCACACTGCGGGAAGCCAGGGCATGTGGTATCAGAGTGTCGCAGAGCACAAGGTTTGTGCTTGGTTTGTGGTGCCCCGGACCACAGGGTTGGGAATTGTCCGAATAGGGGGAGTTCATCAGCCTTCTCTAGTCCTTCAGTCTGAGGACCAGCACCAATCCAGCAGCAGCAGCAGTTACAGTACCCGTTCTCGAGGCCATTGCCGACGCAGGCCCAGGCATTCCAGCAGCAGAGGCCGCAGCAGTATGCCCAAGCCCAAGCCTTGATCCAGAGCAGGCAGAGGAATTTTCAGCAGAGGGGACCCGCACCCAGAGGACATGGTCAAGTGCTGGCTTTGACCATGGGAGAGGAAGGAATAGCACCAGGTGAGGTGGTAGCAGGTACTATTCTCGTCAACACCTTTCCAGCTTCAGTATTATTTGATTCTGGTGCCTCACATTCATTTATGTCTGCACGATTCGCGACACGGGTAGGATTGGAGCCCGAGTCATTATCAGTAAGGCTCAATATACTTACTGGTAACAGACTTGTGGGGGTAGATAGAGTATTTTCCTCGTGTCGGATCGTAGTTAGCGGTAGAGAATTTCCTGCTAGATTGATAGAGTTCTCGATGGCCGATTATGATGTGGTCTTAGGGATGGATTGGTTGAGGGACCAGTATGCTAGGATAGACTGCCACATTGGCAGGGTTATTTTTGGCATTCCAGACGAGCCGAAGTTTTCCTTCTCCCGAGGCGAAGTTGAACCTTCTCCTCCAGTATTGCGGATGGCAGTAGCAGCAGTGCAGTTGCCTCGGATAGTCGAAGAGTTTCCAGATGTTTTCCCAGAAGAGCTTCCAGGAATGCCGCCAGAGCGAGAGATCGAGTTTACCATCGACTTGATTCCCGGAACAGCCCCAGTGTCAGAGAGAGTCTACAGGATGGCGCCGTCAGAGCTAGAGATATTGTACAAGATGATTGAAGAACTCAGAACCAAAGGATTCATTCGTGCTAGTGGATCGCCTTGGGGAGCCCCGATGCTTCTTGTAAAAAAGAAGGATGGTACGTCCAGATTGTGTGTTGATTATCGTACCTTGAACTCAGTGACAATCAAGAACAGATATCCTCTCCCGAGGAAAGATGACTTGTTTGATCAACTCAAAGGGGCATCAGTATTTTCAAAGATTGACTTGCGGTCAGGATACCATCAGATCAGAGTCAGAGAGCAGGACATCCCGAAGACAGCTTTCAGATCTAGATATGGGCATTGGGAGTTCCTTGTGATGCCATTTGGAGCAACCAATGCGCCGGCAGTATTCATGGACCTCATGAATCGTATCTTCATGCCTTATTTGGATCAGTTCGTGATTGTGTTCCTAGACGACATCCTGGTCTACAGCAAGAGTGAGGCGGAGCATGAGCATCATCTCAGAATTGTCCTCCAGATTCTCAGAGAGCACCAGTTGTATGCCAAGTTTAGTAAATGCGAGTTCTGGCTTGATCGCATTTCGTACTTGGGCCATATCATCACCCGAGGAGGAGTAGAAGTGGATCCCCAGAAGATCGTGGCCATTGAGTCATGGCCAGTGCCCAGCACAGTTGCAGAAGTTCGCAGTTTTCTTGGATTGGCCGGCTACTACCGGCGATTTGTTTCAGACTTTGCTCGGATTTCAGCGCCATTGACCCAGTTGACCCGCAAGGATGTGCAGTTTGCTTGGACAGCAGAATGCCAGGATTCCTTTGAGAGGTTGAAGCGAGGCTTGATGACAGCTCCTATTCTCACGCTTCCAGATAGAACTGGAGGATTCTCAGTGTATTGTGATGCGTCGGGCAGAGGTTTAGGATGTGTTCTGATGCAGCATGGGAAGGTAATAGCTTATGCGTCACGGCAACTTCGTGATCATGAGAGAAATTACTCAACCCATGACTTGGAGCTGGCAGCAGTAGTGTTTGCACTTAAGTTGTGGAGGCACTACCTATACGGAGATAGGGTGGAAATTTTCACCGACCACAAGAGCCTGAAGTATGTTTTCACCCAGAAGGATCTCAACATGCGTCAGAGGAGATGGCTAGAGCTGCTTGTGGATTATGATGTCAACCTGCAGTATCACCCAGGGAAGGCCAATGTTGTTGCGGATGCATTGAGCAGGAGAGCCGGAGTTTATTTCCTGACAGCGCAACCAGAACTGTTAGCCGATCTTCAGAAGATGGGTATAGAAGTTGTCCTCCCTTCCAGTGTGGCATTGATGGCCAGCATGCAAGTTCAGTCCACTATAGTCAAGAGGATCCGGATGGCGCAGTCAGCAGATTCCAAGCTTCAGCGACTCAGAGCAGAGTGTGAGGCGGGACGAAGACCAGAGTTATGCATTCATGAAGACGGTACACTTCGACATGGTAAGCGTCTTTGTGTACCCAGTGGAGATATCAGACAGGAGATCATGACGAAAGCTCACAGTTCGCAGTATTCTATTCATCCTGGTGGCACAAAGATGTACCGTGATATCCGTCAGCACTTTTGGTGGAATGGCATGAAGAGGGAGATAGCCCGGTTTGTCTCTCGTTGTTTAGTCTGCCAACAAGTTAAGGCTGAACATCAGAGACCAGCTGGACTACTTCAACCGTTGCCGATTCCAGAGTGGAAATGGGAGCACATAACCATGGACTTTGTGACTGGATTGCCTAGAACCCCGGCTGGCAGAGACGCTATTTGGGTTATTATAGACAGGCTCACGAAGGTGGCTCACTTTCTCCCGTTCAGAGTTGGTCAGTCGACGGCTCAGCTAGCGGAGATGTATCTCCGGCAGATTGTCAGGTTGCACGGTGTACCAGTCAGTATCACTTCAGACAGAGATTCAAGATTTACGTCGCACTTTTGGCGTAGCTTGCAAGAAAGTTTGGGAACTCACCTCCAGTTCAATTCAGCTTATCACCCGCAGACAGATGGCCAGTCAGAGCGCATGATCCAGACTCTCGAAGATATGTTGAGATCTTGTACGCTCGACTTCGGTGGTTCGTGGGAAGATCACCTGCACCTGGTAGAGTTCTCGTATAACAATAGTTTTCAAGCCAGTATCCAGATGGCTCCGTTCGAGGCATTGTATGGTAGGAAGTGTCGATCCCCGCTAGCCTGGGATGATGTTGGAGAGAGGCAGATGCTCGGTCCAGAAATGATTGCTCAGACCGTTGAAGTGGTCAGGAGAGTCAGAGATCATCTTCGAGTTGCCCAAGATCGCCAGCGTCATTGGGCCGATTCCCATCGGCGACCCCTTGAATTCTCGGTCGGCGACCATGTATTCCTGAGGATTTCGCCTAACCGTGGTGTCATTCATTTCGGCGTACGGGGAAAGCTTAGTCCTAGGTATATAGGCCCGTTCGATATTCTGGAGCGAGTAGGTGATGTATCCTATCGTCTCGCTCTTCCACCGTCGCTACGTGAGGTGCATGACGTATTCCATGTATCTCAACTACGACGGTATATCCCGGACCCGAGCCACATCCTGGATCATTCGGAATTGGTTGTTGGTACCAATCTTTCGTATGAGGAGAGGCCCGTGTCTATATTGGACCAGAGAGAGAAGATACTTAAGAACAAGACTATTAGTTTAGTCCGTGTTGCTTGGGGTCATCACTCTTTCGGTGAGTCAACGTGGGAGCGTGAGGATGATATCCGATCGCGATATCCCGACCTGTTTGACTCGTAAGGTATAATGTCTTCCTTATGCCTTATGCTTTCAATTCCTTGCTTGAATAAATGACTGCATGATAGACTGCTTGTTATAGCTTACGATTATTATAGCTTGTCATTGCAATTCTAGCCTCTTGATTAAATTCCGAGGACGGAATTCTTTTAAGGTGGGTAGAGTTGTAATGCCTGTAGTTCGTATTACGTATCTTGGAATACGTGTACGTATTTTATTTTGTATTGCATATCTCTTGGCTTGGCTCGGTTTATTTTGGGTTGGTTCGGCTAGGCTTGGGTTGCCTTGGTTCATCATGAACCAAAAGGTGAACCCTCCTACCTACCACCACCCTCCTTTATTAACCCATTCCTTCATTCTCTCTCTTCATTATTCTTCTTCTTCTCCACATTTACTTCTACACCTACCAGGAAGGAGAGAGAGAGAGAGAGAGAGAGCTTAGGCAAGTGCAAACTTGCTTCATGATGGATCTCATGTTTTATTGTTCCATTCTCTTTCTTACTAGATTCTAAGCCTCTTTAGAACTGGAAGTTTTCGGTTTTGATGGTTATATTTTTGTAGATCTAAGTTTTAAGTTCCTTCTTGTTTAGTTTTCTTGGTTTGGATCTCTAAAACTTGGTTATTTTTAAAAACTAATGGTTCTATGTTGTAGAGAATTCAATTTCATTCAGTTTTGGCTTTTGTTTCGCTTGATTTTGACTCCGGATGAGTAAGTTATGGCCATTACAAGTTTTCGGAACTTTTATGGCTGAACTTGCTGTTTGGGGACGATGAACCCCATGCGCCGGGAACCTCATGCGCCCGGGAGGCCATGCGCCGGGAGGCCATGCGCCGTGAAGTCCCGGCAACGCATTCCTTAAACTCCGAGCGTGTCATGCGCGTAGGTTTCTTACGCGCATGTATTGAAGACGCAACGTGAGTTTCCCATGCGCCGATTGGTGCAGGAATCCCATGCGCCGATTGGTGCAGGAATCCCATGTGCCGATTCGTACAGGAATCCCATGCGCCGATTGGTGCAGGAATCCCATGCGCCGATTGGTGCAGGAATCCCATGCGCCGATTCGTGCAGGAATCTCATGCGCCGATTCGTGCAGAAATCTCATGCGCCGATTTGTGCAGGAATCCCATGCGCCGATTTGTGCAGGAATCCCATGCGCCGATTGTGCAGGAATTTACTGTTTTTGCCTGTTTAAGTTGTTTTGTCGCTAGAATCTTGAAAAACTCAAAACATGAAAGTTGTAGATCTTTTCCTTGGCTTCAAGAATATGTCATTAGTTATTTTATACAATCTTTCTCATTCATGATAATGTAAGAATAGAACACGATAGTGGCCCGCGGTGGCGCACTCTTGACAAGTAAACTGATATGACAAGTATGAAAGGTCTGGACACCGTGGACGATTGCGTTTGTACAAATAAACCAGTACTGTCTTGCATCATGTCTAGGATGGGGACCCCTGAGTACCACGGTCGGGGGGTACCTACTGAAATTGACTAAGGCTAATTAACTAGAATGATTCAGTAGTCATGAAGAGATTCCCAGCTACAGGCAATCCCGTTATCTGGGCGCATTAAGTGGACTTGTAGCCTACCGACGAGTAGGGCACATTTCCAGCACACAGTCACGTGTTGCATTCTTCATAACGGACATTCGACCCGGATAACCGGATGGTCTGCAGGGCTTGTGGCTGTTGGGATAATCTCATTGCATCTTGCTAGTAACTAGGCCTGTGATAACCCTAGTTAGTTAAAAGTATCAAGCCGTACTCTTGATTGGCCGTGATTGATTGGATGAAGTTTATTCCAGCTTAGTCTTATCCTGATCCTGTACAAGATTGTATCATGACGTGATTTCTTGTATCGATAAATGATGGGATACCAAGTTCTGTTCAGATGAAGGGTTACAACCCCGGTCCTTGTTTGGTTTAAGGGTTGTAACTTGGCTATCTGAATAGTTCCATGGTTATCTTATCATATATCGTCCTGCTTATTGTGCCCGCCTTAACAATAAAGATCAGGGGTCCAGTTCTGTTCAGGCGAAGGGTTACAACCCCGGTCCTTGTTTGGTTTAAGGGTTGTAACCTGGCTCCCGGAGCAGTTCTGTGTCCTCTCTTCGTTTATTGTCTTATTGTAACCCCCTGTCATGCTCGTCATGTTTTACCTTTACTTCAATACCATAATTATTATGCTGGCCTTAACAATAAAGATCAGGGATCCAGTTCTGTTCAGGCGAAGGGTTACAACCCCGGTCCTTGTTTGGTTTAAGGGTTGTAACCTGGCTTCCGGAGCAGTTCTGTGTCCTCTCTTCGTTTATTGTCTTGTTACCTTATCAATAGTAATTGAGGCGGGTTTCTATTCAGGCGAAGGATTGCAACCCCGGTCCTTGTTTGGTTTAAGGGTTGCAGTCTGGCTACTTGAATGGTTTCTCCGTGCTCAATATATTATTGATTATCTCAGTTATTATCAGTATCTTTTAATTACCTTAACTATTTATTTGTGATATGCTGGTTTTAGTTCCTAAGTGAAGCCTCCTTTGTGGCACTTACTCTTTCTGGGGTCTGACCCAGCTAGTTTTGTGTGGCCAGATATCGGAGCAGCAACAGAGGATCCACCTGTCTTCCAGCCCGATGTTGACCACCAGGCGTAACCAGGGCAACGAGTGGGTTTCTTTTGTCCTCCCACTCTATTTGTAAAATTATTCTTTTGAGGCGTTTAGCCGGCGAGCACGTGTTAGCTCGTATTGCACCTTTAATTACTGTCTGCCTACGGGCTGTAACATGATTGACAAATCCTAGGGTTGATCATGTATTGACTAAAACTCTTGCTAGTCCTGACATTTTGTACGACTAGCTTCATGATCATCCAATATGTAATGTATGGGATACCTTACTATTGTATATTTGGTGCTCTGACATCTTATAACTGTTACTACTTGCTTGTGATTGAGACAATAGGTTTGATCTTGACCATAGGAGACTGATGGATTGTAGTTAAACCCTCATATATCTAGACAGCCGTGACCGTATAGTGACGTGGATTCCATTTTATTATACGTAGCTGGCTATGTCAGCCCCCGCTCTCCAGTATTCTGGTTCTGGGGCGTGACAGTGTCTGTGCCAGTAACACAGAGGAGACTGTGTAGCGTGGTTCGAGTAGCTGGTCGGTGAGACGCGCAGTGCACGACAGGCAGTTCTAGTGCGTCGTGGAGTTCGCGGCGTCGATCACTGAGGTCAAGGCGACGAGGTCGGTTATCGGCTTGGAAAGAAGGGTGGTTGGGAGGATATAGTCAACGAGCGGGGGTTGTGTCGACTGCCAGGGGTGCGGATTCGAAGACGACGATGCAGCCAAGTGCTATTCCGGAGGAGGAGCTCAGGTGTGGTTTCCTGCGGTTTCCTTTTTTCTTTGGGATGGAGCCAACTTTTGGTGGTGGTGGTGGTGGTGTTATTGGAAAAAAGAATTTTGGTGATGGTGGTGTTGCACAGTCGTCGTTTATCGAAGATGGGACAGCCTGGCATGGTTCTGGTAGTTTAGGCGAAGTCGGGGTCGGGCTGTGACAGCAGTGGGGTGGTGTCAATGGAGCTAGGGAGCGTTGTGGGGGTGTTTCTGGGGGTTTAGTCGGAAAGAGGGTTGAGTGGGCGAGAAGACTAGAAGAGCCGGGGCAGAAAGGGAGCGGGGACGCGGGCGGCTGATGGTGGCTTTAGGTGGTTGTCGTAGGTGGGGTGATGACTGATGCGGTGGTGTTAAGGTTTGTGAAGGTGGCTGTGGTGGTTTGTATGTGCTGCTGAGAAGGCGGCTGGAGTTGGTGGCAGAGGCGGCAATAGAGATATGGCGAGGATGGTAGTGGTGTCAGGGAGTCGGGAAAGGCAGCCAGGGGTGGTCCGGGTGGCTTCGGCCAAATTTAGTTAGATTGTAGGGTTAGGATTGAAATCAGAGATTATGTCAGGGTTGTCGACAAGGAGAAAAATAGATATACTTGTATAGAAAGATGATATAGTGGATAGGAAAAGGACACGAACACGATGCACTGACACTTCTATGATGGATAGAAATTTGGACTTGTGGAAATTTTCTATGAAAAAAGCAAAGGCTTCTCCTTATATAGGTGGTGACAGTCCCAGTTGGATATGGACTAGTTGTAATTTAAATTCACCATTTTATTTTAAATCCATTTAAAACTAGTACAATCAAATCCAATCCAACTTTTAAATCTAATTCAAACTTTAAATCTCGATAAGTATTATCCTTAGTTAAATATAGGTAAGTCATATCTTTAAATAAACAATTTAACTCATAGCAACATAATCTAATCGCAATTTAAATTACCACCAATAAATTCAAAATATCTTTTTCTATAAATTAAAATAATAAATAAATTTCAAAAATTCTAATAAATATTTAAATATTTAAAATTCCTTTTTGAAAATATACCAAATAATTATCATTAGTTTTCTCGAAAATTATAATATACATGCATACAATTTCATGTTTCTCACATATGAATAAAATATTGACATAAATATTATAACCATTTGTATAATAGTTGAAGCAAATAAAATCTAAGTTCTGGAAAACGTTTGGTATGTCACATAAAAATATTTACTATATAAGTATTTCGATCTAAATATTTATTTGCTACATTTATTAAGAGTTTATAATAAAACTAGTTTAGAAAATAATTAAATATTACGTATCACGTGTTTGTACTCGTCGTACAATACTCAAAATAGAAATCAATACCAATAAAAAATTAAAAATGCAGTAAAAATTTAGGGGTTTTACATAAGCATAATATCTTTCCATCAACTCTTCATCAATGCTTCAAGTATGTGGACGTTAATGGAGAGGACCAAAAAGAGGTGGCTGGTCTTAACCCCTTTCGGGGTATCGAAGCTTATTGTACTAACTCCAGGATGTACAAAAAGGAGCTTATAAGCGTAGTATTGACCATGGACACTGAGGAAGATCAGAAGGACAGTACAGATGATGTCCTTGTGATTCTGGTCAAAGGATGTACTGCTTATCTTTCATCCTCTCAGACGTTGACCATTCATCTTTCTTCTCATGCTAAACATTCTGCTGAAAAGACGAAACATAAGGAGCTCACTTCTTCTGAGCCTCTTGTTATTGACCTTCGTCATAACAAGCCTACTCCTTCTCCTTCTTCTCCTCTGGTTATCAACTTTACCAAGCCTTCTGCTAAGGCTAAAAACCCTGTTATAAATGATGATGTACAAATCAATAAAGTAGCATATCCTTTACAGTATACTGATGTCTTTTATTATACTCGATGTTACTTAGAAATGCTAGATAACTTTGAACCACTTACAATATGAGCGGTTCAACCTTTCCAAGACAAAGTATTGTTTGAATCAGTGCAGGACTCCTTCTTTTTAGTTCCTTTCAGAAAGAAAGGTGAACTTCCTATACTTTTTAGTAAAGGAACAGAGCAGAAGACTACGCCCGAAAGCGAGAAAGAAAATGACGATAACGGGAGGCTTCAACTATGTTGTTATAGTCAACAATCAAAAGATATCATTCAAAAGATGGGCTACAATTTTAAAACTGGTCTCAATAGCGGTAAGGGAAGGCGAACTCCTATTCGTATTCCTGCTCCAAAAGAAAAGTCACTATAATATTATTGCAAAACGAAGCATGGATTGGGTTATACCTCATCGATTCCGACCCCAGAAGCCTATGAATCCGATAAAGAGGAGCGATCTAACTCTTCTGATTCTGTTTCATGGGATTCTGATACAGTGTAGGCCACGTCCATCGGGTAACACTATCTTCTAATATGGTGTCTGCTGAATTCTCAGAAGACGATTATGATTTTATTGGAGCTCTTAAAGCAGATCCTTGGGCACAAAGGATGGACACTCAATGGAAAATTCGCTTTGAACAATAAAAACCCCTACTGAAGATCAATTAATTCAGATCGATGTTGGAGAAGAAGGCTCGCCAAGACCTATCTTCATCAGCAAAAGTCTCCCAAAAGCGGATAAACAAGAATTAATTTAGCTTATTCGGGAATACATTAACATCTTTGCCTGGAGTTATGAGGATGTGCCAAGATTGGATCCTCAGATTGCTACCCATAGGCTCAACATCTTGTCCAATACAAGTCCGGACAAAAAACAACAGCGTCGATTCCGACCTGACATGATGGATGCTATAGAAACTGAAGTCAAGAAGCTTATCTCTTGTGGTTTTGTCAGAGAAGAACAACATCCTGACTGGGTTACCAATGTTGTCCCAGTTATGAAGAAAACAGGGATGGTCAGAGTCTGCATTGACTTTAGAGATCTCAACGATGCTTGTCCCAAGGATGAGTTTCCTCTTCCGATCACTGATGTCATGATCGATAATACTTGCAAATTCGAACGAATGTCTTTTATGGATGGATTCTCAGGATACAATCAAATCAAGATGTATCAAGAAGATGAGAAACATACATCTTTCCATACTTCTATGAAAGTCTATTGCTACAATTTCATGCCATTCGGTCTTAAAAATGCTGGTACAACTTATCAGCGGGCTATGAGTACTATCTTCCGTGATCATTTACGGAAGACGGTTGAATGCTATGTCGATGATATTACTTTTAAAAGTCGTCTAAAGAATGACCACATCCAAGACTTGAGAACTATCTTCGATCTAATGCGCTAGCATCAACTCAAGATGAATACCACCAAGTCATTCCTGGGAGTCTCTAGTAAAAAATTTCTCGGATTCGTTATTACCTCTAAAGGTATACACGTTGATCCTGAGAAAATCAAAGCCATTCAAAAGATGCGTCCTCCACGCCACCTAAAAGAGCTATAAAGATTTTAGAGACGGCTTGCGTACATCAGAAGATTCATCTCAAATCTCTCTGGATGTTGTAAATCGTTCAATCAACTCATGAAGAAAGGTGTGCCTTTTTTTTAGACTGAAGAATGTCCGCAAGCATTTAAAGACATAAAGCGGTACTTGATGAACCCTCCAGTTCTAGTGCCTCCAGTTTTAGGAATACCCTTCCTGATGTATGTTCGAGCAATGGATCATTCATTGGGTGCTTTACTAGCTCAGAAGAAGAAGGTCATGTGCAAGCTATCTATTATCTCAGTCGCACAATGATCGGACTGAACATCGATACAGTCCGGTAGAAAAAGGCTGCCTAGCTTCGATATTTGTTGTTCAGAAAACCAGATATTATATGTAGCACCCAGTTTCCCAAATGAGGATAATTTTGAAATTTCGTGTTTATAATTATTTAAATAATGATATTTAATTTATGATATGATGTTTGGTGATTTTAAATCATTTTAAAATTATTTAAATCAATGACTTGTGGTTTTGACGTTTTGCTAGTGAAATCCTAGAGACTGTTTGACCTAGAGCCTAACCATGTGATTATGATATTTTAATGTCATTTTTGGCCTAAGGATATTTTTGCATTTGACCTCTTTGAATTATTTTGATATTATTTTATTATTTATGATATTGTTTGGGGTTTATTTGAGTCGGATTCGAATTTCAACTCAATTCGACTTGAAACAGGGACCCAGGGGTAGTTTGACTCTAGTGGGACCCACACACTAGTTAGGCATGGCCCACATGATATTAATTTTAGTCCACATGATAGAAATATTTTAGTTAGAGGTTAGACTAATTATTATGGATAAGGTTAGTGTGATTAGAGACTTTAGAATGACTAATTTAGCCCCAACCAATTAGCCCTTTCCTAATACTCATAGAATAGGTTAGTGGAGGCATTTTGGACCTTACATAATAGGACAAATAGCCCCATATGGCCAGCCACTTTAGGAGAGGATAGGCTCAAGTTTATTTCATTATTCTCATCCAGACTCTCTCTCTTGTTCTTCCCCAAATTCCTAGCGAGCAATCCCTAGAAATTTCTCCACCAAATCCTTCTATTTCACCACCAAATCTTCTTCTTTCCTTCTCCATTCTTGCCAAGGAGGACGCTACCCAAGTTTGGGAGGATTCGGAGCTCGTTCGTGTCCTTTTGGAATCTCTACGTGTCGGTGTCGCTCCGGGAAGGCTTTTCTTCGATTCAATCTACCGGGAGGTATAAATCCCTTCTTCTTTTCATTTCCTCATGCATATAGGTCTATTTTGAACCCATAGGAATGACCCCCATGGTTGTATCTCCATTTGTGTCTATTTCGTGTCCATTTGGAGGTCATAGGAGTGTCCTTTGTGTTGTGGTTGTGTCCATGTGAAAAAATCCCAAATTTGGACACACTATGTGTTGTTGTTATGTATGAATGAATTATTACATGTTTAATCTCATATTTTTGTATTGGAGATGTGTTCTATAGTGTCTCATATATATATATATTAGTGTAGAGAGTGAGTTCTTGATATATTATGTTATATACTTGTGTTCTTTTGTCTCAAACTACCTAAATCCGTCATGATTTTTATCTACGTTTTTAATTTCAGCCCTAACTTAGAAATGTCATAACTTCTAGCTCAAAGCTCGGTTTAATCTTCCATTTTTTTTAAAAGAAGCGTATTGAAGTTAGCTTTCCAAAAGCATGTATTAATAGGCTTAATTCTTTCTGTAACTTTCTAGAAAATTATTTGAGTGTCAGCTGTACGAAAGACAAACGCGTTCTCGATGTTTTCGCGATTTCGGGAGTTTCCGGAAATGAAAACGCGATCCGTTTAAAGTTTCGGAAAGCTAACACATAGATCTATAACATACTTTAATCCTAGATTTTAAATTCATGCTGAAATGGTACAGTATTGATTATTAGTAGGAGTTACTATTCGGCATATGCATTTTGTGCACCCTTATGTGTAATATAATGTTCTATTTGATTTTAACCCATGTTAATGTATATACATTATGTAATTAAATAGAGAATGCAAGCATGAGTAAATGGTTAAATAAATGATATATGAGGTGTAAGTATCCTATCTAATGTAAGCATGTATAAGTATGGCTTGTAATGAATATGTAGGTTCCATAGTATGTAATGTATGGTGCATATAGTGGTGCAAGAGAATAAATGAATGATGAATGAATACAAGCATGAATGTAATGTAATAATAGATGTAATGTATGCAATATACAAGTTAATGAGATGTAATGTTCTATGTTAACACAAACCCTATATTACCTCATGTACCCCTTACACTATGTTGACACTATCACACTTGACACATTGTTCACTTATACTTTGACACTCTTTGATATGTATACACTATGTATGCCCATTTAACCCTCACTTGCCCCTTTGCCATGTTCACATACACACACATAGCCTCTTAAATAAGTATTTATGAATATAGTTAACTTAGCTATGTATGTATATTATATATATGTTAGCATATTGTGTTGTAATATATAAGTTTATATAACCATTTGAAATGCCATGATTATAGACCTAATGTTGAATACCAATATATGCATGTGTATATATATGTGTAGACATATATAGCTTAAAGTAATCGATTACCTAGTGTATATCCAATGTAAATTCTTGCCTATTTGAGTATTGAATAATTGCATGCTATATAGAGTTGGGTGTATGTTGGCTTGTATAGCCTTGTATTGATGTGTGCTTGCTAGGATAGTCTTGGTTAGGCCTAGTAAGACTTGCTGGGTTAGGACATGACCTAGTTTGACTAGTGCAGTTGACCAGAGTTGACCAAGGGTTGACTTTGGCCTAGTTTGACCTAGATTCATGTAGAATGCATTATAGTGCTTTATATTACCTTTCTGGACATGTTGTGACTTGTGCTGTTCTAATTAGGAGCCACACACCTCTCCTCGGACAGTATCTTTACCTTGGACATTCAGATATCAGGCGAGTACATTCTCTGATCATTTCATATCCTGCTTAGAATTATTTCCTGCAGTAGATTACTTTACTTGTACTGTCACGATGGTCATACGGATTGGTACTATATGGATCCTTTCTTGAGATGTTATCCTTAGGGAGCATCGGGTACTCTTATGTTCTGTGCGTTTCACTTACATGGCGTATCACTATGCTTCTTGGTTCATTTGATTACTTGTGACATGTACCCTCATGATCACAGAGTCTCTTGAATCTTACACTGTTGGGTAACCCCCAGAATCCCCATTTATGGGACATCCATGTATCACCCTTCGGGGGCTGTGCATGGAATCATATAACATAACCTGGCTGGATCCTTGTGTATTGATTGGGGGTACGGGGGAGTAAAAGTGGACATGTGAATAATACACCAGTAGTATCTTCTTTGAATCATTCCGTAGTGTCTTCACAGAATCATCCCAGGCCATTTACATGTTCATGTTGTACTCTGACTCACTAGCCACATGTTAGTTCTCTATTTATAGTAGATATTTCTATTACAGCTCTCTCTGTTTACATACAACATTTCTTTCAGTACCTGTATCTTACTTTACTACATGATTATATTTTCTAACCTGCTATGAACTGTTGAGATGTAATGTGCTCGCTCCTGTCCTGACTGGACATGTTGATAAATTTTACAGATAGCCTGGAGGTTGCCTGCTAGCCTAGAGGAGACAGTAGAGGTTGTATAGATAGCTAGGGTTTTTGCTTATAGTTTATTTTCAGTCGTCTTGAGTTGTATTTATGGATTACTGTATTTAGGTTTTGAGATGTATTCTGAGTTTGTATCTTAGACACTTAGACTTCCATCTGTTGTATCTCTTTTCGATTTCATGTTTTATCTATCTTCCTTTATGCTCTACCTTAGATGTGATTGAGTTTACATTCTGCTATGTTACCCCCATTCGGGGAGTATAAACTGTTTAGTCTTATACTGTTAGATACATTGAGACCTAGGACAGTGTTCTACCGCCGACACTGCGGCGTAGGCTGGGCGTTGTTACGTTCTTGTGCCCTAACTCTAGGGTGCGGGTCGTGACACGTTTTTAGTGGTGGCCCATACAGGTCGAGTTTGTGTAGTGGTATTCGAACTAGAGTACCACTACAGCCTGCAGTAGGATTAGGATATATTTTTGAAGATACTCAATCACAATTAGGATCCCTTGAGAGATTTCTGGGACGACCCTTGAGAATCTTGTTTAACTCCGATTTGAAAACTCTTTTCTTTTTCCTTGATTTGATTTATCTTTACTTTCTGCTTTTGAATTTTATTTTGATGGATTATTATTGAATTTGAGTTTGTATTTATTGATTTTGATGAAGATTGTTGAAATTTGAATCTTGATGTTAGCTATAGCATCCGAGTTTGTAGTTATATGATTTGAAGGATTTTGTTCATTTCTGAATTTTGATGTTCGTTGATAAATTTGATTTTTTTTTTGGTATTCATTGTTGATTTAATTTAATTTTTGGCAAGATGAAATTATATGGGCTAGGTCATCTAAGTTATGGAAATCTTGTCTTCTATAGTCATATTAGCCAGCATGGTGAGGATATATAGTCTGATTTTGGATATATTTCTCAGGTGTAGAAATTTAAGGTTTTCGCAGCCAAGCTAGCGGCATCGCGAAAATGTTAAATACCATGATTCTAGAGGTATGTGTATAAGTCAAGAACTCTATGATTATCGTAGCCTTGCTCACTAGTATGACGAGGATTTAGAGTACCATGATTTTGGATAGATGCATATGATTATCAGATTGTACCTTAAATGTTTTCGAACATGTTTTTGCTACTTTTGTTTCAGTCATTCAAAAAAAAGAGAAGGAATTATTGTTGTTTTGTTTCTCATTGTTTACTTAGGATATAGCTTTAGCTATTTTTATAAACCTTGTGTAACTTCTTACAAAAATTTATTTCTTCTTAATACAATAAACCAATGATTTTGCTAGGCCTTATTTTGGATTTGGTATTATAATTCTTGTTTCAAAAAAAATGGGTCCCTCGTTTAAATAGATAAGCAGAACAGATTCTATTATCATTCTTTTCCTGCCAATATTTTTACTACTATCATTCCTTGTCTTATATACCTATCCTGATTATATCAATTCCTTGTCTCGTATATAATTCTGTCAGCTATACCTTGACAACTCTTGAATCTTCATATCATTTTGCCTGAGAAATGTTAAGGAAGTAACGTAAATTATGTAGCTAAGAGAAGACGTAACTGGTTATTTTATGATGATCTAAAGGAAATCAAATGTGGAGTGTTCCATATGGAAACTTGAGATAGAAATGTGGTAAAGGTCTCGAATAGAATAAAGAGATGTATACTGCCAATCTGGAAACAATTACATTTAGAGAAATTTTGGGGTTATGAGATAGTTTATAGGTGTATTCAAAACTAAAGAGGATATCAGAGGTCAACCTAGTTTTGAGAACTTAGAAAATCTTGGTTATTGATTCTGGGGAAAACTTTTACTCTGTAGAAGGTTAGTAATGGAAAAGAGAAGTTAATTGTGTTTAATAAGGATATTAAACAAGATGTTGCGAGAAAATGACTAGGGATAGAGAGAGCACAAAGTTATGGAAGTTTAGAGATTGTTGTGAAATATTTTTAGGAGAATAATATTCAAGGGTGTATGTCGAAGAAAATACGGAAGTTGATTTTATGATGAAAGATAAGTTTTGTAAGGCCTAGAACTTTAAATTAAATAATACGAGGAGAACAATTTGAATAAGTTCAAGGAATTCGTAAACGGAATTTAGAGGTTTTGGGTCAAATTTAAGACAAGGTGAAAGAACTTGGAAATTTAAATAAATGGTTAATGTTGATTCCTAAATGTGAGGGTTGTGCTTCAAAAGTGATGTTTGGAAATTGGGAATTGCCTACGGTAGTCATGGTAAGGGTTTAAGTAAAGGTTAAATTTTCATATGGAGACTGGTGAGGTAAAGATATGATTGGCAAGTTATGACCAGATGAACTTAAGAGTATCAGAAGTAGATGACTAACTCGATCTTCATTTTTTTTGTGCATTAATTACCACCTCTTGAACTCCCACTTTCTAATTGAGATCCTTGACGTTCCTTATCGTGACTTTGATATTTGGAATGTAATACTAGCTGTTACCCTCCAACAAATCTTATATGCAAGACCTAGATGAGCTCACCTTCGTGTAGGTATATCATGTCCCACTAAAACCCGTCTTCTTGTACTCTATTTTCTTGATATGATTTTCTGGTCAACTGGCTAAACTATAACCTCTACCATTATACTAAATTTCTTCTTATTTCAATTAGAAATCCAGCTTTGACTCAATTCTTTCGACCCGACATGTGATGGTGTTCTGCTTGTTTCCTTAGATACTTAACCTTGTACCTTATCTGATTAGTTGATCCGTTGGTTAAGAAACTTGGACTATGTAATTCCTTTCATCATTACCACCCTTATATCTTGTGCTGCTAAATTAGCCTTAGTTTTGTAAGCTTATCTATTTTCGAGCTTGGCCATGACATATTTTATTGGGTGGCCACCCACTAACATATTGTCTAATCAGAACCGGTACATGATGGTCTGATCAACCTATTGCACTTTGGTTCGCTTTTTCATGTATCAATCTACGAGAATGGAGACATAGTTAAACTTGACCCTAGAGTCTCATTCGTGATAGCCTTGACAATTCTCCTTGAAATCTTTTCATCGCCTATGAACCTCGTATTCGTACTCAGTCAAATTAAATTTAATCATGACCTGAACCTCCATCATTGGATGCTCGTGCTCATACTTTGATTTTATTTATTTTCCTTCTTGCCCAAATCTCGTTTTATCCCGAAATTGATCAACTTAGATCATGTCAAGACAAAAATCTATTTATGATTTGTTGTGCCTAAATTTTCAATTTTTGCCATTTTATGGAATAGTAACCTTTTAATAATTTCTTAGTTGCTTGTTAATGACCAATTTTTATATAGGATGGTAGACAGCCCTACAACCTTGATGATTGTTGTTCCCTTACCTTCCCAATTAGGACACCCTAGATTGTTTGTGTGTTGATACCATAGTACTGTTTTGACCTAGAATGACCAGTGCACCTAGGTGAGACTTCCAACTGCTACGGTATGCCCTGACCTTGTATGTTATTCCTTCAAATTGCATGATTTAGATAAAAAAAAATTTAGACCTTGATTGTTGGGAAATAGGGACGTCACTCCATTAGTATCAGTTGTAGATATATATGGGTTAGTCCTTGATGTGGAGATGTGTGTCTATAAACATGTAGCTTAGAAGATTTAGGAGAGATTATAGTATCAGCCTTGATAGGATGTACTAGTCTTTTGGTGAGTATAAATGTATTATGAGAGATAGGGGCCTATATGTCTTAGTAATGCATCGTTCCTATGGTAATAGAATGTATTAATAGATGGTTAATAGGAAGATAATAGTTTGAGCATACCTATAGCCTATGATCAGTTCCTTTTCATCCTTAGTTAAGACCACTTTAAAATAGGTCCAGTCCCTTGGATATAGGTTCCAGTCCATATTTTATTGAAGTTCCATTACCGCCGTACAGCAGAGCAGTATTGGAGGTATTTCTAGATTGACACTTTTTAGATGTCCGTTTATTATTCCAGTGTTAGGAAGTGTTACCTAAGATATTGGGTAGCTTAGAGGCTCTAGAAGGAGTACTATCGATCTTAAATTTCGAGGACAAAATTTTTCTAAGGTGGGTAGAGTTGTAGTACCAGTTTCCCAAATAAGGATAATTTTGAAATTTTGTATTTATAATTATTTTAATAATGATATTTAATTCATGATATGATGTTTGGTGATTTTAAATCATTTTAAAATTATTTAAATCAATGACTTGTGGTTTTGACGTTTTGCTAGTGAAACCCTAGAGACTGTTTGACCTAGGGCCTAACCATGTGATTATGATATTTTAATGTCATTTTTGGCCTAAGAATATTTTTGCATTTGACCTCTTTGAATTATTTTGAGATTATTTTATTATTTATGATATTATTTTGGGGTTATTTGAGTCGGGTTCGAATTTTAACTCAATCCGACTTGAAACAGGGACCCGGGGGTAGTTTGACTCTAGTGGGACCCACACACTAGTTAGGCATGGCCCACATGATATTAATTTTAGTCCACATGATAGAAATATTTTAGTTAGAGGTTAGACTAATTATTATGGATAAGGTTAGTGTGATTAGAGACTTTAGAATGACTAATTTAGCCCCAACCAATTAGCCCTTTCCTAATACTCATAGAATAGGTTAGTGGGGGCATTTTGGACCTTACATAATAGGACAAATAGCCCCATATGGCCAGCCACTTTGGGAGAGGATAGGCTCAAGTTCATTTCATTATTCTCATCCACACTCTCTCTCTTATTCTTTCCCAAATTCTTAGAGAGCAATCCCTAAAAATTTCTCCACCAAATCCTTTCATTTAACCACCAAATCTTCTTTTTTCCTTCTCTATTCTAGCCAAGGAGGAAGCTACCCAAGTTTGGGAGGATTCGGAGCTCGTTCGTGTCCTTTTGGAATCTCTATGTGTCAGTGTCGCTCCAGGAAGGCTTTTCTTCGATTCGATCTACCGGGAGGTATAAATCCCTTCTCCTTTTCATTTTCTCATGCATATAGGTCTATTTTGAACCCATAGGAATGACCCCCATGATTGTATCTCCATTTGTGTCCATTTCGTGTCCATTTGGAGGTCATAGGAGTGTCCTTTGTGTTGTGGTTGTGTCCATGTGGAAAAATCCCAAATTTGGACACACTATGTGTTGTGGTTATGTATGAATGAATTATTACATGTTTAATCTCATATTTTTTTATTGGAGATATGTTCTATAGTGTCTCATATATATATATTAGTGTAGAGAGTGAGTTCTTGATATATTATGTTATATACTTGTGTTCTTTTGTCTCAAACTACCTAAATCCGTCATGATTTTTATCCACATTTTTAATTTCAGCCCTAACTTAGAAATGTCATAACTTCTAGCTCAAAGCTCGGTTTAATCTTCCGTTCTTTTAAAAGAAGCGTATTGAAGTTAGCTTTCCAAAAACATGTATTAATAGGCCTAATTCTTTCTGTAACTTTCTGGAGAATTATTTGAGTGTCAGCTGTACGAAAGACAAACGCGTTCTCGATGTTTCCGCGATTCTGGGAGTTTTCGAAAATGAAAACGCGATCTGTTTAAAGTTTCGGAAAGCTAACACATAGATCTATAACATACTTTAATCCTAGATTTTAAATTCATGCTGAGATGGTACAGTATTGATTATTAGTAGGAGTTACTATTCGGCATATGTATTTTGTGCACCCTTATGTGTAATATAATGTTCTATTTGATTTTAACCCATGTTAATGTATATACATTATGTAATTAAATAGAGAATGCAAGCATGAGTAAATGGTTAAATAAATGATGTATGAGGTGTAAGTATCTATCTAATGTAAGCATGTATAAGTATGGCTTGTAATGAATATGTAGGTTCCATATTATGTAATGTATGGTGCATATAATGGTGCAAGAGAATAAATGAATGATGAATGAATGCAAGCATGAATGTAATGTAATAATAGATGTAATGTATGCAATATACAAGTTAATGAGATGTAATGTTCTATGTTAACACAAATCCTATATTACCTCATGTACCCCCTTACACTATATTGACACTATCACACTTGACACATTGTTCACTTACACTTTGACACTCTTTGATATGTATACACTATGTATGCCCATTTAACCCTCACTTGCCCCTTTGCCATGTTTACATACACATACATAGCCTCTTAAATAAGTATTTATGAATATAGTTAACTTAGCTATGTATGTATATTATATATATGTTAGCATATTGTGTTGTAATATATAAGTTTATATAACCATTTGAAATGCCATGATTATAGACCTAATGTTGAATACCAATATATGCATGTGTATATATGTGTAGACATATATAGCTTAAAGTAATAGATTACCTAGTGTATATCCAATGTGAATTCTTGCCTATTTGAGTATTGACTAATTGGATGCTATATAGAGTTGGGTGTATGTTGGCTTGTATAGCCTTGTATTGATGTGTGCTTGCTAGGATAGTCTTGGTTAGGCCTAGTAAGACTTGCTGGGTTAGGACATGACCTAGTTTGACCTAGTTTGACTAGTGCAGTTGACCAGAGTTGACCAAGGGTTGACTTTGGCCTAGTTTGACCTAGATTCATGTAGAATGCATTGTAGTGCTTTATATTACCCTTCTGGACATGTTGTGACTTGTGCTGTTCTAATTAGGAGCCAGACACCTCTCCTCGGACAGTATCTTTACCTTGGACATTCAGATATCAGGCGAGTACATTATCTGATCATTTCATATCCTGTTTAGAATTATTTCCTGCAGTAGATTACTTTACTTGTACTGTCACGATGGTCACACGGATTGGTACTATATGGATCCTTTCTTGAGATGTTATCCTTAGGGAGCATCCGGTACTCTATGTTCTGTGCGTTTCACTTACATGGCATATCACTATGCTTCTTGTGACATGTACCCTCATGATCACAGAGTCTTTTGAATCTTACACTGTTGGGTAACCCCAGAATCCCCATTTATGGGACATCCATGTATCACCCTTCGGGGGCCGTGCATGGAATCATATAACATAACCTGGCTGGATCCTTGTGTATTGATTGGGGGTACGGGAGAGTAGAAGTGGACATGTGAATAATACACCAGTAGTATCTTCTTAGAATCATTTCGTAGTGTCTTCAAAGAATCATCCCAGGCCATTTACATGTTCATGTTGTACTCTGACTCACTAGCCACATGTTAGTTCTTTATTTATAGTAGATATTTCTATTACAGCTCTCTCTGTTTACATACAACATTTCTTTCAGTACCTGTATCTTACTTTACTGCATGATTATATTTTCTAACCTGCTATGAACTGTTGAGATGTAATGTGCTCGCTCCTGTCCTGACTGGATCTATTGATAAATTTTACAGATAGCCTGGAGGTTGCCTGCTAGCCTAGAGGAGACAGTAGAGGTTGCATAGATAGCTAGGGTTTTTGCTTATAGTTTATTTTCAGTCATCTTGAGTTGTATTTATGGATTACTGTATTTGGGTTTTGAGATCTATTCTGAGTTTGTATTTAGACACTTAGACTTCTATCTGTTGTATCTCTTTTCGATTTCATGTTTTATCTATCTTCCTTTATGCTCTACCTTAGATGTGATTGAGTTTACATTCTGCTATGTCACCCCCATTCGGGGAGTATAAACTGTTTAGTCTTATACTGTTAGATGTATTGAGACCTAGGACAGCGTTCTACCACCGACACTGCGACGTAGGCTGGGCGTTGTTACGTTCTCGTGCCCTAACTTTAGGGTGCGGGTCGTGACACTATATCACAGGACAGACCATTCATGTTATCTCCAAAGTTAACCCTCTCCGGGTCTTGATGAAAAAGCCCAGTACACTCAATTCCAGACTTACAACATGGACCATATTGTTAGCACAATATGATATGGTCTATGTCCCACAAAAGTCTTCTAAATGTCAAGCCTTAGCTGACTTCCTCGCGGCTCATCCAATTCTGAAAACGTCTAGGCTCTATGACGATAATCCGGACGAAACTTTGGAATCCAACATGATTTCAAAAAAAATTCTTGCCTCGCGTCTATTCTTTGACGATGCATCCAGAATCGGACCAAAAGGTGCCATTGTCGCTAGAGTTGGAATCGTTCTTGTATCGCCAGAAGGATTAGCTATTCAAAGAGCTTATTCTTTAGACGAGTCATGTTCCAACAACATGGCTGAATACAACGATCTGCTCATTGGTCTCCAATTGGATAAACAATTGGATATTAAATATCTTGAAGTATATGGAGTCTCTAAACTGATCATCAATCAGGTTAGAGGCACGTATGAAGTTCGGCACCAGGATCTCGTCCCATATCATGAAGCGGCAGTTAGATTGGCTACATCATTCAAGGGCTTCTTCATTGAATATGTACGTCGGGCATGCAATACGGAGGCTGATGCATTGGCTAATCTGGTAGCCGTATTAGCAATCTTAGTGAGAAGGCAACAGATGATTGTCATCACTAACAGAGAGTTATTTTGCATCGAGAGTAACTTAAATATTAAGTTCAACAATTCAACTGAAATCAATGTCATTAGTGAAGACTGGAGAGCTCCTTTCATCGACTTCGTGGTACATAATATTTTATCTAAAGATCCTAAGGAAACTTCAACAATTCGTAGGCGATCACTCCGGTTTTATTACAATCACACCTCCAAGACCCTCTATCGACGGACATTTGATGGTCTACTCTTATGCTGTCTTGCGAGAGATGTAGCAAAATAAATACTACGTAAATCTCACGATGGTGTATGTGGTTCTCATCAGCCCAGTCCTAAGTTACAGGATCATATCCGACGTATGGGCTACTACTGGCCCACTATGGTATCAGATACCATTAAATATGTAAGGAAATGCCAAGCTATCAAATTCATGTAGATTTCATCCATCAACAGTCAGAGTTCCTTTACCCGACTGTCGTATCATAGCCCTTTGAAGCTTAGGACATGGATGTCACTGGTCCTATCAATCCACCATGATCTAGAGGACATCGGTTTATATTAGCTATAACCAATTACTTCTCGAAATGGGAGGAATCCATACCTTTATCTGAATTCAAGACCAGCAGCGTCATCAACTTCATCAAACATCATGTGATATACAGATTCGATATTCCTCGATGAATCATTCATGGTAATAGATCTCAATTCATCAGTCAAAAGTTTATTCGATTTTATGATGACAACAGAATCAACAATATTGCTTTCATGGCCTACAATCCTGCAGCTAACGGTCTAGCTAAAACATTCAACAAAACTATCATCAAGCTTATCAAAAAATTTGTTTCTACTAATAAGAGAAACTGGAGTAAAAAGCTTGGAGAATGTCTATGGACTTATCATACTACTATACGTACTGCATCTGGTTGCACACCTTTCTCCTTGGTGTTTGGATGCGAAGCTGTCCTACCATTGAAAATTAAAATCCCCCTTAAGGATTGCAATTGCCAATGAGCTCACAATAAAAAACAATGATCGTATTCGACTTCAGGAGCTTGAAGCACTTGACAAAAAATGGCTATTAGCTCAACAGCATATCGAGCTATATCAGGCTCGCATCTCAAAAGCTTTCAATCGTAAAGTCAAAGTACGAGCATTCCAAAAAGGTGAATTAGTCCTTACAGTCAGACGACCTATGATTATGACACACATGAGTAAGGATAAATTCGAAGCAAAATGGGAAGGTCCCTATGTTGTAAGCAAGGTTTTCTCGAACGAAGCTTATCAACTGACCAGAATAGATGGCCGAGTCGCTATGATGTCTATGAAAGGCAAATTCTTTAAAAAATACTATGTCTGAATGAAATATAAGATATCCTCTGAATCTTGTACATACTCAAAAAAATATTAAGTTATTGTCTTTTATACACTCTTCTGATAAACCCTTAAAATTCCCAGTGGAGTATATCTACATCATATCACCTGATCATAAATCATATCTTTTGGAACCCAGTCGTTTTAAAAGATATCTTCTTTTTGAATCCTAGCTAATTCGAAGATAATCAATGGATACATGAATTCACGTCCACATTACCTCTGAATTCTATTATCTACATCAGCGACCTATTACGTCCACATTACCTCTGGTAAAATCATCTTTTGAAATAACAATGTTCTGAGAATTATATTCTGTTACGTCCACATTACCTCTGTACAAATATAATAAGTATTGTTATTTTCTAAGGAGATATTTCATGTCCGGTACCTCTAAACATACTTCTTGTTTTCATCTATTACTTATGTCTATCACGGATATGTAATGAGTAATGGAACCACAAAAAGATTGTTAACTTTTATTGATCATTCAAATATCTAAAATACATCTATAAAATATAACAAAAGGATAAAGTTATTGTGAACAGTTTTATTGGAGAGGTTGGATACTGAGATCAGCAATCAGTCTCTTCAGATCTCATCTCTCTCTATTCTGGTGTCGAGTACCCTCTGCCTAGCTAGAGCTCTCCCAGACTCTGGATCAAATGGTTGCAGCGAGTCAGCTCGATGTTCCAGTTCTGTACCTTCAGTTTGGATAAGTGCATCCCGTTGTCTCCTCAGGTCATCTAATTGGCTCGCATCAATTTAATGCATTTTTAATACCTCCTCTTTACGTCATCGAGCGGCTTTGAGTGCTTCTTGGAGCTGGGCCATTTCAAATTCTAAATTTCGGTGGTAAGCTTGACATCCAGTAGCTTCTTTCTCTTTTTTCTGTAGCTTTAGTCTTATGACGCTCAACTGAAGAAGTTGTCTCGACAATGCAAGCTTCCAACTCTGCAGAGCGCTGTGAGAAAGCTACCACAGAAGCTTCGAAATCTGTCGTCTTGCAGCCTCACAAGCCATCGCCTCGCATTCAGCATCTACGAGTTTTTAGATGTTTCCTCTTGTTAGATCTTTATATGACTTGATGGATTCTTCAAGCTCATTGAAAATATGATCTAAATAGTTGACTCTGTCCAGATCACCGATCTTGCGGATAGCTCAAATGATGAAGGAGGAAGGGCCCCTTACTGACTCATAAGGTTGGTCCTTTTCCATGACCATTTGAATTAGAGGTTTCAGAGAAGTGAAGAGAGCATTAGTATAAGCTTCGACGACAGTTCTGTTCATCGCTGAGATACCCGGAGTAGCCACTTCTGTTTGAATTCTTACTTCTGCAATAGTTAGAGAAATTATAGATTGTACACCAGGAGACCCGAGTACTGGCATCATGGAAGAACTTTCCTCTCCAGTTTGGATCCCCATATCCAGGGGAACCATGGTCGAGCTAAAACTGAATGTGGTCGATGCAGCTGTTACAAGCGTCCCTACAGGACCCATTGTAATCAAGATACACAGTCATTATACATCATTAAAGGAATTAAGGTAAATAAAAGTCAAAAATTTACCTGATCTTGGCAATATATATGGGCTCTCACAGGGCAGGTACAGATCTGAGCGGTGCCTGGCCAAGGTAGTTTCAGACACGGTTACCTGACTACTTGCAGCTTCGGAGACGCCTGATAGGAAATGACTGCTTCCGACTCCTGATTTTGCTTGTTCAGTTGGGGTAATCGCTTCTGCATCCTTGACCTGAAAAGCTTTGTTGGTAGGGGTTTGAGTCTCCAAAGTATCAGTGTTGGGATTTTCATCGATCCCAGCATCTTCAGGAACCATAGTTGATTTTTATTCATTCTTTCATGATTATCAGAATTGTCGTTGTTTTTAGGCTCATCAGTTCTTGGACTTGGGAGCCCCTTTTCAATAACGGGGTGCTCCTCACCCTCAGCAGTCGTATGTCCTTCTTCGGTCGGTAGTTCTGCGTTCAGAGGGACTTCCACTGATGCTTGCTCTCCTTCAGCGGCGCTCGTGGAATCATCTCTGATTGAGACATCACCGTAGTCACAACCTTCGAGGGCTGCTATTATTTCTCGATCTTTATGAGAAAGAGTAGAAGTTTGAGTAGCCAGAGGATCTGCAACCTCGGCTTGAGATTCTATAGGATGCATCTCCTTCTTAAGAAGTGCGGGCTCTGGGACTTCGGGAGTTGGAGATGACAGCATTACTCCTGCTGCAGCCAGTGCAGACACAAGAACAGTCAACTGCATAACCCTGTATCCTAGGATCTCCTCTGTAGTGACTAAGGCTGGAGTATTGATTACTATTGGCTCTGCAGATGAAAAAGAATAATCTCAATATATTATTCAAATCATGATTATACTTAAAAAGTACCAAAGATTACCTTTTTGAGGTGGCAGATCTTTCTGCGAGGGTAATGATGTATCAGGTCGACTCGAAGATTATCTTGGTCTGGAAGGAGTGGGTGAAGCATTAATTTCTTAACGATCCTCTTGAGTCACCATCAATTTCCTTCTGGCCTTCCGCAGCAAAGGTGCCACAGGTTCTTCTTTAATCTTATCATGGTTATATTGCATAATAGGAACCCTGGTCACCTCTTCTTGGACAGTTCGGTTGCTTCTTGGAACTGAAGAAGGAGTTGCCTCTCCTCCTCCAGGGGATGCCCCAATATGTATTTGCTTTGACTGAGATCGCGTTGTCCTGGTGGTGGGCTGTTCAGTAATAGCCAACGTGGACTTCCTCTTTTTCTTCCCTGTAGCCTTAGAAGAAGAAGGGAGATCACTAGGGTACGAAGGAGCAGATGATTCACCAGATTTTCTTTTCTTTGCAAGTCCCTTTACAGGAGAATTCTCCTTCCGTATCTTCAGTGACACATCTAGTGGATCATTGACTTCGTCATAGAAGCCTACGAGAGAGGATTCCAGAGGTTCGTCAGCGGGTTCGTGATTCTCTTCATCTCTGAAGGATTGTGCAGTACGAACTCCAGCTCTTGAACATTTATCACTAGCAAAACTGTCAGCCAGGTGGAAGGTTTCAGTAAAGGTGTTGGCCGAAGTATAAAAATTCATGTATGTATATAACATACGCGGGCCTATCTGGGAGACATTCGACATCGAGAATATGGCCTTGGTGCCTCTTGCATTGTAATATCTCTAAGCCCTGGCACCATCTATTAGGTAATCCTTAGCCTGTAAACTGGTGGTGTCATTACCCACGTGCAGTTGATCATAGCCGAACTATCGAACAAATCGGCTTGGTAAGTACGATTCCAAAAAGCACTCGCCCTCAAACTGGTACACTAGATGTGATGGCCAGATCGTCTTCAATCATGTGAACTCAGCAGAAGATAGACGGAGAGATGCTGCTTCTAGATCCATGAGTTGTGGAGGGAGATTTTCATATCCTGGAGGAGGAGAAACACATTAAAACTCCATCCAGAACCTTGGTTCAAAGCTTTTCGGCATTCTGACAGTGCATTTATATTCCATCGAGCATTGGAATAACGTCTGATAAAATCGCCTCCGACTTTACCCATATCGGGGTCCATCAAGTCAGGGTAGTACAATAGTAACCACCCAAATAGATATATGTACGGCATTTCGGTACGAGGGAAGTTGTCCCGAGATTTCTTATCGTACACCATGGTGTTAACGAAAGAATGCAAGCTTGCGTTCAAGCGGCAGGTCATCGCCGAGAGAAGATCCATCTTGTAGCCGAACACTAGACACACTGTGACAAATAGCACACCTCAATGGAATCGATCGACGGCACTGGCTTCGGGTATCACAAATCGCCGTAGACATAAAGAAAGGAAACCCGCCAGCTGGGCTTCTCGAGACATGGGTCTGTAACCTTATCTAAGATAAAATTTTGATTGGGGCACCAGCAGTGAATGGGTACCAATCTACATCCAGGATGTTATCGTAATGCTTAAATTTTTTTATCAATTTTTCTACATCGCTGCGGCTGAGTGGTTTAAAGAAACAAGGATCACAAGCTTGACTCTCGACGATCTTCTCTTCATGAACATGCCCCAGAAACAAGTATGGCAGCCATTTGGTGGTGTAGCAAGTCCCTTTGGAAGCATTCTTGTTGTAAAGGGAACAGATCATATAGTGGCGTAACAACTCTTCAAACACAGCCACCATCCGAGGGTTCTCTGCTGATATAGTATCCAGTTTCTCATTTGTGGGCACATATTCTTCATATGGGTTTTCACCCATTGGCAAATGTGAAAGATACTTTATTTCATGATGTGTGAAGCCAATTTCTCTGTGAGGAGTCATGATGGTACCGGTCCTCTCATTTTATCTTTCAACTAAAGCCAAAAACATGTAAGCATTCGGATGAAAGCCGTGCGCAGTGTTCCAGATCGGATTATAGGGCTATAGTTCGAAGAGTTTATCCTTAAAATGGTCCAAAACCCAAACCACTACACTGTTCCAGCATTTCATGTCAGGGTTCACTAAGCCTGTTAAGCACATGGTTTGGTCTGGGTATCTTCCCTCAGCCTTCACAAATATGTTTGCAAAAATAGGTACCCTGACGAAAAACAGGATTGATGAATCTTCAGGAGGTATACAGCTTGGTCTCAAAACTCTCAGATAGGAACTGTATCTATCTGAAGTGCTATAAAAAAATCCTTGTTCTATGGACCCAATCTGTAGCATATCTTTCCAACTCTAGCCTGTTGAATCGGGGTCAGATCCCACACCATACGTCGGGGATAACTGGATAATACATATCGAGATAGGGACATGTGTCTCGATATTTCTGTGAGGTACATGATTTTGTCCCTGCATTGATAAAATCTGCCTTCTCTCTTCGCTTTGGGCTGGGACATCTTCTTGATCACCTCTCCAAACAAGAAAGCTGGCTTCTTATGAACGACATTGTCCAGACTTTCCAAAGGTTCACCGTTCATCAAGCATAATAAGGTGGGGTTCTCTTCAGTTGCGAGCATAGCCCTTCGGGACTCAGAAAGATCATATTGAGGATACTATACGTGGGATAAGTCTTCTCGGTATTCTGACATGTTGAAGGCAGAAGCATATCTTTCAGCATCAGGGTCTTCTCTGAGATCGACTGCAAAAAAGAGAGTAAAAGATCAATTATAAAGTCTATACAACAGTATATAAATTTAAATCAGGGTGCACGAGGTCATAGGTTGCATGAGCATCTAAAACATATAATCTAGGTTGCGTACGATTCTATGTTGCACAAGCCTACAGAGTGCGCCTAATAAAGCTCAAGACTGATATAAACTTAAGTTCTACATTGCGCAAGTTATCAAGTTGCGCCTAGTGCAAACTCGAAGTGCGCATCTTTGAAGTGTGCATTCGCGCAAGTTCAGAAGGCATAAGTTCGAAAATCGCACTACACTGTTCGTAAAAATAAATAGTGTATTTTGACGTAGCCAACACTCTAAAAAGAGGAGACGCGAGTAATAAAGTATGTGCCTATACTCTAAAAAGAGGAGGCACACGTTACAGAGTGCGCAGATCAATCAGAGTTCTAAAAAGAGATGATCGACTCTGGCATAGTAGATTTCTTTGTTCACTGGCGCCTAAGTGATGGTCGATTTGTTCTATGAAGATCACCTTCGAGAAGTGGGTTGGCTTGTTCAGCTCTCGATGATGGAGGTGCATAGCGAGGCGCCCTCGGCGGTAATGTACACGATGAAGGCCCAGCAATGGCCTTTGCTTATCGGCGGCGGACTTCTTTAGTGCCATTGACGATCGTCGGAGGAGCTTCAGGAGTTAAAAGGAAGAAGATGAAGGGTTTGAGAAAAATAACTTTCAGTAAAAAGTTAAAATTCCTCTTTGAACAGTTATTTATAGCCTAAAGGGTATTTTAAAACTGTTACACAACTTGTGCTCAAAAAGCGGATTTGGTTAAACGTTGACTGGCACAACTCATGTCAAAATTTTCTAATTCAAAGTATTTCAAATTTTGAAATCTTTCAAACTTTGAAAACTTTGAAGGGGGTCTTGTAGAAACCTAAAAATCAATGGGCGCCCCTCTCAACAAGGCGCCAGCATCAAGTAGCACTTGATCACTAGGTTGCGCCAGTCTCAGGTTGCACCTAAGCCAGGGTGCACGAGCTCCACATGGCAGGCATCCTCGAGAAGCTGTAAAGGCTGCCATCATTACTGATAGCTCGTCAGTTGAAGAAAATCCATTCGAATCTCGTACAATGCGGTACTCGAGGAGATTTTGTGAGCATGCAATTAATGCTGACAGCTAGCTCGTGTAAGTTATCAAGAAGCGCGAGGATCAATCATCATAGCACAGAAGACCCAGTCAAAGGCACCAAACGTCAAGTTGCGCGCTCGCACCACCTAGAGTATTGGCGCCACCCGATCAACTTTTATTCAGAAACATGTTGACGTGGAACGCATGCCACTAATTTTGAAGAACGTATCCACTACACTGCCCACGACCATGTGTATTTCACTCACAGAATGCCACACGTTTCCAGCAGTTCAAGTAACCATTCGTGCAACTGGATAGAAGGCACGCAACTTGAAGTACGCACAACTCAGAAAATAATTATTTTATAACTCTATAAATAGAGTTTCAAATCAGTTCTCAAGTATCACTAATGATCATAATCTCCTGCTAAATTGCTGCTGCATTCTCCAAGGCTTGTGTCTTCAATATCACATCGTCCAAGGGATAAATTGATCGTCTTCTGATCAGATTCCTATAGTTGTACTTCTCCAGAAATTATTGTACTCTTATACTTTCTTTCTTTCTTAGTTTGTAGAACTCAAACTTTTATTTTTGTAAACAGCTGCCATGTGGCAAGCTTCCTTGAGAAGTTTAGGCGCTAGTCATAATGACTGACAACACGTAAGTCGAGAAAAATCTTTTTGAATCCCGAGCGCGCGGCGCTCGAGAAGATTGTGTCAGATTTTATCATAATGACTGACAACTGCCTCGTGCTATTTATCATTTGGCGCGGGGTAATCACTTCCTACAAATTCTATATAAAGCATATGGCGCCAATCAGCAAATTGCGCCAAGCGCCACTTATCAGTCGGCGCCATTTGATTAATTTTCATCCAGAAGCAGTTAAATGACGTGGCGTACATGCCACTAATCTCAAAGAATGTGCACGTGACACTGCCTATGACCAAGTGCATCTCTCTCACCGAATGTCACGTGTCCCAAGCAGTTAAACCAACCATTCGCACAAATGGATAATAGTGCGCCAATTGCAAGTGTGCGCTAATCAGGGTAACTATTTGACTGTTATCTCAAAACTCTATAAATAGAGTTCCAAATCACTTCTCAAGGATCACTAATGATCATAATCTCCTGACTAAGTTGCTGCAGGACTATCCAAAGGATTTCTTCTTCGACATCGCATCGTCCAAGGAATAAAATTATCGTCTTCTGATCAGATTCCTGCAGCTGTACTTCCCCAGAATCAAAATTGTACTTTGTAATTTTTTCTTAGTTAGTAAACTAGTTTTCTTGGAAAACTTTTGTTCTCGCAAACAAGCCACCTTTCTTATGGACCAATAAATTCCATAGTGCTGAAGTCTTCATCCCGGCTTGTTTCATCAGCTTTGCTTCTTCTAATTCTGCATCTGATATCTTTCGATGGGATCTCAAAAAAATTCAAAATTATTTGCCAGAGTATGGTTGTGATGCACTCTAAATAATTTGGTAACCCACAATTTTGTAGAACTTTCATACAGAATCTGAAATATTATTCGACAACCAGTCCTAGTTTTACTTCTTGGCTCACGTACCGTATTAGGATCTTCTTTATATTTTTTCTATCTGAATACAGCATTCGAACAACACCAACTACGGCCTCTGACCATCCCAGATTTGTCTTTCTTCTATTCGTTCTTTCTAACACTAAAACCAACAATTTTTGAATATATCCGATAAAAAGAGTATGCTTCTTCAATAGAGTTGAAGTGTAAGCCAATGATATCATCATCTACGAGGTCCCTTGGGTCTTTGTTAATGTTGGCAGACTATATTATTTTTTTTCATCATTGTTGTATCGAAATCAATTTGAGTTTCATCTTCGTCCCTAAAAAAAAAGACAAAATTAGTATTAGAAATAATTATAATATAATGCAGTTCGTAAATCCATTAGGAATGGTGAAGCGATATAACATATCGTTGTTTTCGTTGATGTCATCGTCATGATGCATTTCTCCGTTGTTTTCTTCCTCAAGCTCTTTATCGTCTCCTAAGTTAACAACTTCAAGTACTTCATCATCATCTAATCGTTCCTCCTAACACTCATTTTCACCCTCTGACCACACCATTGAAG
The DNA here is from genome assembly GCA_029216955.1 of Iris pallida. Taxonomy (NCBI): domain Eukaryota; kingdom Viridiplantae; phylum Streptophyta; class Magnoliopsida; order Asparagales; family Iridaceae; genus Iris; species Iris pallida. The sequence goes on along the minus strand of JANAVB010017999.1, from coordinate 16,726,067 downwards.
AAAACAGAAATTGTTGTAAAGCAAAGGAGAAGATACAATACGAAGAGAGGAAATGCACATTTATAAAACAAAAGAAAATGATAAACAGCCAGAGGAATTTGACCACAAAACAGCCCGTACCACGGAATTCGTCTTCTCCAAAGCCACAAACATGAGGACACATGGAGAAATTTGGTTATCAAAAGAATAAAGCATGCAACAACATTTAATGCTACATTTACTACCGTCATAACCTGTCACTACCACTTTTCAAGAACAAGGGCATTTATGTCATTTCATAATTTGTGTATATTTTTTTTTTAATATGATGGTTGTATTTATTATTAGTCGAGCTTAATCATTTGTCATGGTAGACCCCATTTAGATTGACTTGACCAATTAGTTGATTAATTAGACTCTAGTCATGAGTAGGTTGATAACAAGCCTATATTAGAGCCAAACCTGTCACGCCCCAGAACCAGAATACTGGAGAGCGGGGGCAGACATAGCCAGCTACGTATATTGAAATAGAATATATCCCAACTATACGGTCACGGCTGTCTAGATATGAGGGTTTACTACAAGCCAACAGTCTCTTAAGGTCAAGCCTATTATCTCAATCTCAAGCAAGTAAGTAAGTCGCAAGATGTATGATCATTAAATATACAATAAAAGGCGTCCCAAATATTACATATCAGCTGATCATGAAGCTAGTCGTACAAATACGAGGACTAGCAAGAGTTTAAGTCATACATGATCAACCCTAGGATTTGTTAATCATGTTTATAGCCCGTAGGCAGACAGTAAGTAAAAGTGCTTCGAGCTAACAGGTGCTCGTCGGCTAAACGCCTCAAAAGAATAAATTTACAATAGAGTGAGCGAAACAAAATAGAAAACCCACTCGTAGCCCGGGTTCCTTCTAGTCGCCACCATTGGGATAGAAGCTTGGTAGATCCTCGGGAGCTGCTCCAAAATCTGGCCACACAAAACCAGCTGGGTCAACCCCAGAAAGAGCAAGTGCCACAAGGGGGCCACGAAATAAGAACAAAGCCAGCAATCAGCACAAGAAAATCTAATATTAAAAACTAGAATTACGAAAACATGTCAGGATGATATACGGCGAGATAACCATGGAACTATTCCGATAGCCAGGTTACAACCCATAAACCAAACAAGGACCGGGGTTGTAACCCTTCATCTGAACAGAACTTGGTTTCCCACCATTTATCGGCAAGATAAGTAATATAAGTAATCAAGACAGGAAGCAATCTTGTACTGGATCAAGACATGACTAGACTGGTTATACCTCATTCAATCAATCACGGCCAAGCAGGTCCCACGGCTTACTACTTTAACTAACTGGGGTTATCACAGGCCTAATTACTAACAAGATGCAGTGAGATTGCTCCACAGCCACAAGCCCTGCAGACCATCCAGGCTATCCAGGTCGAAAGATTAGGGTTGAATTCAGGTGGGTACATCGCCCGGGAGACAAATGTACCCTTAGGTGACTTAGAGGGTGCAACACTCGACGGTGCGCTGGAAATGTGCCCTACTCGACGGCAGGCTACAGATCCCAAGAGCGCCCAGGTAACAGGATTGCCTGTAGCTGTGTCATCTCTTCATGACTACTGAGTTATTCTAGTTATTAACCTTAATCCATTTTAGTAGGTACTCCTGACCGTGGTACTCAGGAGTCCCATCCTAGACATGATGCAAGACAGGACAAGTAGATTTAACAAGCAAGCAAGAAGAACTACCCACGGTGTCATGACAGGTCAAGTTAAGTTATCAAGATAAATCATGTCAGGGTACTTGTCAGGAGTGCGCCACGACGGGCCACTATTATGTCAGGTTGGTCATGTCAGGAGTGCACCACTACGGGTCACTGTCGTGTTATGCTAGTTCCTTGCCATACCAAGCCATGTACAATAGTCATTCCAAACATATTAAGCAAAATCAAGTTCATGACAAAAGGCATAAGGATATAAAATGGGCATAAAATATCTAATAAAATATCAAAATACGGGTCAGGGGATGCGTACGCACAAAAGCACGCACGCAGGGGGAATGCATACGCAATATAACACGCACGCAGGAGGGCAGCGTATGTGAAAGTCACGCACGCTCAAGGGACAGCGTGGGTGAAAAGTCACGCACGCTCAGGGACAGCGTACATGAAAAGTCACGCACGCTCAAGGGGCAGTGTGTGAAGGTCACGCACGCTACAGGGAGCAGTGTATGAAAGTCACGCACGCTCAAGGGAGCAGCTGCGTGAAAGTCACGCACGCTCAAGGGAGCAGCTGCGTGAAAGTCACGCACGCTCAAGGGAGCAGTGTACGTGAAAGTCACGCACGCTACAGGGAGCAGCTGCGTAAAAAGTCACACACGCTCAAGGGAGCAGTGTACGTGAAAGTCACGCACGCTACAGGGAGCAGCTGCGTGAAAAGTCATGCACACTCAAGGGAGCAATATACGTGAAAGTCACGCACGCTACAGGGAGCAGCTGCATGAAAAGTCACGTACGCTCAAGGGAGCAGTGTACGTGAAAGTCACGCACGCTACAGGGAGCAGCTGCGTGAAAAGTCACGCACGCTCAAGGGTGCAGGCTTCCAACAGGAAGCATACTCAAGCCTGCGTACGCAGCGCTAAAGAGCGCGCGTAGCTCAGTGTGCGTGAGGTAAGAAGCTCTGCACACTGCTCACTGTCTTCTCCAAACAGTAAGAACACCAAGGAAGAGCCCAAAGCTTCACCAGTTCATAACTTGGCCATCCGAACTCCAAATCTGGATTTCCAAGGTTCCAACTTGGGTGAAACTGAAAGCTCTTCCACATGGAAACATCAGAACCCACAAAACTCCAACCGAAATAGATCAAAACATGCAAAAATCCAAAAATAGGAATAACTAGATCTAGGACAATGGAGGCTCCAAATCACAAAATGCCAAGAACTAATGTTGATCACCATGTCCTAGTCTAGCAAATGGACTAAGAAAATATGGTTCTCATGTAGTGGCAAGATGCACTTGCCTAAGGGTTGGGGAGTTGTGTGGAGGAAGAAGAAGAAGAATTTAATGGTGGAAGTTCTGAGGAGAGAGAGTGGTAGGTGGGGATATAAAGAGGGGAGTTATGGTGGGGATGCGGGGTAGCATAGGGCTAGGGTGTTCCAACACAAAACCGAACCAAACCAAACCATCCCAATAAAACTGAGCCAAGCCAAAAACCCAAATACGAGAAATACCAAAATTCTACAAGCTGAGAAAAATAAAAATACATGCCAAAATCCAGATACGAGTATAAATACGAGATACGGGAAAATACGGGAAATGAGGGTGACAACTCTACCCACCTTAAAAGAATTCCGTCCTCGGAATTTAATCAAGGAGCTAGAGATTGTCACGACAAGCTACACTAAGCACAGGCAAGTTACACTAAGCAGTTCAATTATACAATCATACAATGCAAGCAAGGAAGGGAAAACGTAAGGCATAAGAAAGACATTATACCTCACGAGTCAAACAGGTAGGGATATCGCGATCGGATGTCATCCTCACGCTCCCACGTTGACTCACCTAGAGAGTGATGACCGCAAGCAACACGGACTAATTTAATAGTCTTGTTCTTGAGTATCTTCTCCCTTCGGTCCAATATAGACACGGGCCTCTCCTCATACGAAAGGTTGGTACCAACAACCAATTCCGAATGGTCTAGGATGTGGCTCGGGTCCGGAATATACCGTCGTAATTAGGACACATGGAATATATCATGCACCTCACTTAGCGACGGAGGAAGAGCGAGACGATAGGATACATCTCCTACTCGCTCTAGAATATCGAACGGCCCTATATACCTAGGACTAAGCTTTCCCCGCACGCCGAAGCGAATGACGCCGCGGTTAGGCGAGATCCTAAGGAATACATGGTCGCCGACAGTAAATTCTAAGGGACGCCGATGAGCATCGGCCCAGTGGCGCTGGCGGTCCTGGGCAACTCGGAGGTGATCTCTGACCTTCCTGACCACTTCAACCGTTTGGGAAATCAACTCGGGTCCGAGCATCTGCCTCTCTCCGACATCGTCTCATGCTAGCGGGGATCTGTACTTCCTGCCATAAAGAGCCTCGAATGGTGCCATCTGGATACTGGCCTGATAACTGTTATTGTACGAGAATTCTACTAAGTGCAGATGATTCTTCCATGAACCACCGAAGTCAAGGGTACAGGATCTCAACATATCTTCAAGAGTCTGGATTGTGCGCTCTGATTGACCATCCGTCTGCGGGTGATATGCTGAGCTGAACTGAAGACGAGTCCCCAAACTCTTCTGAAAGCTGTGCCAAAAGTGTGATGTGAATCTTGAATCCCTGTCTGAGGTGATGCTGACTGGCACACCGTGAAGCCTGACGATCTGCCTGAGGTACATCTCTGCTAACTGCGCCATCGACTGCCCAACTCTGAATGGGAGAAAGTGTGCCACCTTGGTAAGCCTGTCCATAATTACCCAAATAGCATCTCTGCCGGCCGGAGATCTGGGCAATCCGGTCACAAAATCCATGGTTATATGTTCCCATTTGCATTCTGGGATCGGTAAGGGTTGAAGAAGTCCAGCGGGCCTCTGATGTTCAGCTTTAACCTGTTGGCAAACCAAACACCGAGAGACAAACTGGGCTATCTTTCTCTTCATGCCATTCCACCAGAAGTGCTGACGGCTATCACGGTACATCTTCGTACCCCCCGGATGAATAGAATATTGTGAACTGTGGGCTTCTGCCATGACTTCCTGTCTGATATCTCCACTGGGTACACAAAGACGAGTGCCGTGTCGAAGGGTACCGTCTTCATGGATACATAACTCTGGCCTTCTTCCTGCTTCACACTCTGCTTTGAGTCGCTAGATCTTGGAATCTGTTAACTACGCCACCCGGATCCTCTCAACTATGCTGGACTGAACCTGTAGACTGGCCATCAATGCCACACTGGTAGGAAGAACCACTTCAATCCCCATCTTCTGAAGATCTGCCAATAATTCTGGTTGTACCGTCAGGAAATAAACTCCGGCTCTCCTGCTCAATGCATCTGCTACAACGTTGGCCTTCCCGGGATGATACTGCAAATCCACATCATAATCCACCAATAGCTCGAGCCATCTTCTCTGCCGCATATTAAGGTCCTTCTGGGTGAAAACATACTTCAGGCTCTTATGATCAGTAAAGATCTCCACTCTATCTCCGTACAAGTAGTGCCTCCACAACTTCAAAGCAAACACTACCGCCGCCAATTCTAAGTCGTGGGTCGGGTAATTCTTCTCATGATCACGAAGTTGGCGTGACGCATAAGATATTACCTTCCCATGCTGTATCAAGACACACCCCAATCCTCTGTCTGAAGCGTCACAATAAACTGTAAATCCTCCGGTCCCATCTGGAAGGGTGAGAATAGGAGCCGTTATCAAACCTCGCTTCAACTTCTCAAATGATTCCTGACACTCTGCTGTCCAAACAAACGGCACATCCTTGCGGGTCAACTGGGTCATCGACGCTGAAATCCTTGCGAAATCTGAAACGAACCGCCGGTAGTAGCCGGCCAATCCAAGGAAGCTGCGAACCTCTGCCACTGAGCTGGGTACCGGCCATGACTCGATAGCCACAATCTTCTGGGGGTCCACTTCTACTCCTCCTCTGGTAATGATGTGACCCAAGTATGAAATACGATCGAGCCAGAACTCGCATTTACTGAACTTGGCGTACAACTGATGCTCCCTAAGCGTCTGAAGGACGACTCTGAGATGCTGCTCATTCTCTGCTTTACTCTTGCTGTAGACCAGGATGTCATCTAGGAACACGATCACAAATTGATCCAAGTAAGGCATGAAAATGCAATTCATGAGGTCCATGAATACGGCCGACGTATTGGTCGCTCCAAAGGGCATAACAAGAAAATCCTAATGCCCATACCTCGATCTGAATGCTGTCTTCGGAATGTCCTGCTCTCTGACTCTGATCTGGTGGTATCCTGACCGCAAGTCGATCTTCGAGAACACTGAAGCCCCTCTGAGCTGATCAAACAAGTCATCTATCCTCGGAAGAGGGTATCTGTTCTTGATTGTCACCGAATTCAAGCTACGATAATCAATACATAGCCTAGACGTACCATCCTTCTTTTTCACAAGAAGCATCGGGCCTCCCCAAGGCGATCCACTTGCACGGATGAATCCCTTGGTCCTCAGTTCTTCAATCATCTTGTATAAAATCTCTAACTCTGAAGGCGCCATCCTGTAGACTCGCTCTGACACTGGTGCTGTCCCGGAAATCAAGTCTATAGTGAACTCAATCTCTCGCTCTGACGGCATCCCTGGAAGCTCCTCTGGAAAGACATTTGGAAACTCCTTGACTATCCTGGGCAACTGAACTGCTGCTACTGCCATCCGCAATGCTGGGGAAGATGGCTCTACTGCGCCTCTGAAAAACAAAAACTCTGGCTCGCCGGGGATACTAAAGACAACTCTGCCAATATGGCAGTCTATCATAGCATACTGGTTCCTCAACCAATCCATGCCTAGGACTACATCATAGTCTGCCATAGGAAACTCTATGAATCTAGCGGAGAACTCCCTACCACTAACTACGATCCGACACGAGGAAAACACTCGATCTACTCCCACAAGACCATTACCAGTAAGTATATTGAGTCTCACTGATAATGACTCGGGCTCCAATCCTATCCGTGTCGCGAATCGTGCAGACATAAATGAATGCGATGCACCAGAATCAAATAATACAGTCGCTGGAGAGGAGTTGACGAGAATAGTACCTGCCACAACCTCACCTGGTGCAACTTCTTCTTCCATAGCCATCATCATGGCCTGACCTAGTCCTCTGGCTGCTGGTCCCCTCTGCTGGAAACCTCTCTGCCTATTCTGGGTCTGAGCTTGGGCTTGTGCATACTGCTGGGGGTGCTGTTGCTAGAATGCCTGAGACTGAGGCGGCAAGGGCCTCGAAGACTGATACTGCTGCTGCTGAACTGGTGTTGGGGCCGGTCCTCTCACCGAAGAGCTAGAAGGGTTGGATGCAGATGAACCACCTCTATTCGGGCAAGCCCTAACCCTATGATCTGCTGCTCCACAAGCCAGGCACAATCCCTGTGCCCTGCGGCAGTCTGTCACCACATGTCCTGGCTTCCCGCAATGAGAACATCCCATTGCGGAAGTCTGCTTCTGCTTCTGCTGCTGCGGGTACGTCGGGGTCGAATGCTGAATCGACGTTACTGAGGCCGCCCGCATCGGAGTTCCAATGGTCAATCCCCCTAGCTGCCGGGGCTGGAGCTGATGACTGGTGCATCTGACTGTGGGACCGCTTCCTACTTTAGGTCCTATCCACGATCCTCTGGGAGGTGTACTCATGCCTCCTAGCTGCTCTCAAGACTGCATCGAACGTCTGGTGCTCGAACTGCTCAACCGCCAACAAGATCTCCAAATGTAGTCCCTGCTGGAACCGCTGGGCCCTATCAAACTCGGTCGCCACCAAGGTGGGGGCAAACCTACTCAGTCTAGAAAACTCCGATGCATAACTGTCGACTGATCTGCCTTCTTGCTTCAAGTTGGTAAATCTGGTCTACAGGTCGTACCGAGCCACAGCATCAAAGTACTTCGTCTGGAATCTCTCCCTAAACACTGCCCAAGCAATGGGTGCCACTAATCCCATGGCCTGCGTCGCCCACCAACTGCGAGCCAAGTCCAACAACTGCAGGCGTACCACCGCCACCTTCTCATTCTCGGGTGTCCTAGCTGCTTCCAGAATCACCTCGGTATCCTGAAGCCATGCATCCGCGGCAATCGCATCTTCGGCGCCGTCGAAGAAATGAGGGTTTAATCGCTTGAAGCTGTTGGCCGCCTGGTTCCCTGGATGTCCGCCTTGGGTCAAAGCATCTTGAACTGTCTGGTGCAGGGCGTCGCTTCGACGATCCTGAGAAGCTATCAAGGTTCTGATGAGGCCTACAAAGGTACCATCATCTGGCTCTGCGGGCTGGACGGGCCGAACTAGTGACTCTCCTCCAGTAGGTATAACTCTGGAGGCTACCCCAGAATGCTGGGCTTGATCTCCAGGTTGCTGCTGATCCGCGGGAGGTGCTCTTCCTTGCTGATCGGCAAGGTCAGGTACAGTGCCGCTGAGGAAGACGACACAGAAAAACAATAAGGAAGGACCAGGACAGATCAACGATACAAGCATGTAATCAGGGCAAGAATTTCAGGGATTTGAAAATACGGGCGGAGATCAAGGGCGAATACTGATTGAGACATCTATTCGGTAAACCCTCATATTTCTTGATTGACAAGACCTGCATGGGCCACCACTTAAACCATGTCACGCCCCAGAACCAGATTACTGGAGAGCGGGGGCAGACATAGCCAGCTACGTATATTGAAATAGAATACATCTCAACTATACGGTCACGGCTGTCTAGATATGAGGGTTTACTACATGCCAACAGTCTCTTAAGGTCAAGCCTATTGTCTCAATCTCAAGCAAGTAAGTAAGTCGCAAGATGTATGATCATTAAATATACAATAAAAGGCGTCCCAAATATTATATATCAGCTGATCATGAAGCTAGTCGTACAAATACGAGGACTAGCAAGAGTTTAAGTCATACATGATCAATCCTAAGATTTGTTAATCATGTTTACAGCCCGTAGGCAGACAGTAAGTAAAAGTGCATCGAGCTAACAGGTGCTCGTCGGCTAAACGCCTCAAAAGAATAAATTTACAATAGAGTGAGCGAAACAAAATAGAAAACCCACTCGTAGCCCGGGTTCCTTCTAGTCGCCACCATTGGGCTGGAAGCTTGATAGATCCTCGGGAGCTGCTCTAAAATCTGGCCACACAAAACCAGCTGGGTCAACCCCAGAAAGAGCAAGTGCCACAAGGGGGCCACGAAATAAGAACAAAGCCAGCAATCAGCACAAAAAAATCTAATATTAAAAACTAGAATTACGAAAACATGTCAGGATGATATACGACGAGATAACCATGGAACAATTTCGATAGTCAGGTTACAACCCGTAAACCAAACAAGGACCGGGGTTGTAATCCTTCATCTGAACAGAACTTGGTTTCCCACCATTTATCGGCAAGATAAGTAATGTAAGTAATCAAGACAGGAAGCAATCTTGTACTGGATCAAGACATGACTAGACTGGTTATACCTCATTCAATCAATCACGGCCAAGCAGGTCCTACGGCTTACTACTTTAACTAACTAGGGTTATCACAGGCCTAATTACTAACAAGATGCAGTGAGATTGCTCCACAGCCACAAGCCCTGCAGACCATCCAGGCTACCCAGGTCGAAAGATTAGGGTTGAATTCAGGTGGGTACATCGCCCGGGAGACAAATGTACCCTTAGGTGACTTAGAGGGTGCAACACTCGACGGTGCGCTGGAAATGTACCCTACTCGACGGCAGGCTACAGATCCCAAGAGCGCCCAGGTAACGGGATTGCCTGTAGCTGTGTCATCTCTTCATGACTACTGAGTTATTCTAGTTATTAACCTTAATCCATTTTAGTAGGTACTCCTGACCGTGGTACTCAGGAGTCCCATCCTAGACATGATGCAAGACAGGGCAAGTGGATTTAACAAGCAAGCAAGAAGAACTACCCACGGTGTCATGACAGGTCAAGTTAAGTTATCAAGATAAATCATGTCAGGGTACTTGTCAGGAGTGTGCCACGACGGGCCACTATCATGTCAGGTTGGTCATGTCAGGAGTGCACCACTACGGGTCACTATCGTGTTATGCTAGTTCCTTGCCATACCAAGCCATGTACAATAGTCATTCCAAACATATTAAGCAAAATCAAGTTCATGACAAAAGACGTAAGGATATAAAATGGGCATGAAATATCTAATAAAATATCAAAATACGGGTCAGGGGATGCGTACGCACAAAAGCACGCACGTAGGGGGAATGCATACGCAATATAACACGCACGCAGGAGGGCAGCATATGTGAAAGTTACGCACGCTCAAGGGGCAGCGTGGGTGAAAAGTCACGCACGCTCAGGGACAGCGTACATGAAAAGTCATGCACGCTCAAGGGGCAGTGTGTGGAGGTCACGCACGCTACAGGGAGCAGTGTATGAAAGTCACGCACGCTCAAGGGAGCAGCTGCGTGAAAGTCACGCACGCTCAAGGGAGCAGCTGCGTGAAAGTCACGCACGCTCAAGGGAGCAGTGTACGTAAAAGTCACGCACGCTACAGGGAGCAGCTACGTGAAAAGTCACGCACGCTCAAGGGAGCAGTGTACGTGAAAGTCACGCACGCTACAGGGAGCAGCTGCGTGAAAAGTCACGCACGCTCAAGGGAGCAGTGTACGTGAAAGTCACGCACGCTACAGGGAGCAGCTGCATGAAAAGTCACGCACGCTCAAGGGAGCATTGTACGTGAATGTCACGTACGCTACAGGGAGCAGCTGCGTGAAAAGTCACGCACGCTCAAGGGAGCAGGCTTCCAACAGGAAGCGTACTCAAGCCTGCGTACGCAGCGCTAAAGAGCGCGCGTAGCTCGGTGTGCATGAGCTAAGAAGCTCTGCACACTGCTCACTGTCTTCTCCAAACAGCAAGAACACCAAGAAAGAGCCCAAAGCTTCACCAGTTCATAACTTGGCCATCCGAACTCCAAATCCGGATTTCCAAGGTTCCAACTTGGGTGAAACTGAAAGCTCTTCCACATAGAAATATCAGAACCCACAAAACTCCAACCGAAATAGATCAAAACATGTAAAAATTCAAAAATAGGAATAACTAGATCTAGGACAATGGAGGCTCCAAATCACAAAATGCCAAGAACTAATGTTGATCACCATGTCCTAGTCTAGCAAATGGACTAAGAAAATATGGTTCTCATGTAGTGGCAAGATGCACTTGCCTAAGGGTTGCGGAGTTGTGTGGAGGAAGAAGAAGAAGAAGAATTTAATGGTGGAAGTTCTGAGGAGAGAGAGTGGTAGGTGGGGATATAAAGAGGGGAGTTATGGTGGGGATGAGGGGTAGCATAGGGCTAGGGTGTTCCAACACAAAACTGAACCAAACCAAACCATCCCAATAAAACCGAGCCAAGCCAAAAACCCAAATACGAGAAATACCAAAATTCTACAAGTTGAGAAAAATAAAAATACATGCCAAAATCCAGATACGAGTATAAATACGAGATACGGGAAAATACGGGAAATGAGGGTGACAAAACCACTTAGCCCACTTAAGGACCTACCTAATACTAAGGCCTCATTTGGTTCACGGATTTAAGGAACCAAGAAAAGAAAGTTGTTTCTTTCCTTTGTTTGGTAGCCACAAACTTGGGAATTAATTTCCTGACAAGGGAGAAAATTGGTGGAAATATGGTTCCACTCAAGACCCATGGGATTGATTTTCCTTCCTTCTTTTCCAATATTTATTACAAAAGTTATGACAATAGTAACCATGTGTCATTGCTTATTTTACCATTAACGTTATTTTTTATAATATTATTTTTATTTTAAAAGGTAAGGATACTATTGGAACATTGTTATATTTTGCTTTCTTTTCCTAGGTAGTGTAGAAGCATGGAATTTCACAACCAGAAAGCCCATGCGCTAGACACTACATGCGCTACAACTCAGACGAAGAACTTCACAGCAAGATCAATAAGGATAGACATTTGAAGAAGGACTTTTTATTTTATATAAGAGTCTATTACATGTCTAAGAAAAGGTTGTACAAAGGAGAACTTCTACAAAGGAAAGATCCTAAGTCTACAGCCAGCGGCTACCATGCGCCTTCAGATAAGCGCAGCGGCCACCATGCGCCTTCAGATAAGCGCAGCGGCCACCATGCGCCTTCAGATAAGCGCAGCAGCCACCATGCGCCATCAGTCAGGCGCAGCAGACCTCATGCGCCTCCAACCAGGCGCATCCTACCATATCTTCAGCAGCTCAGTTATGTGCATCCAGCCCAGCTATGTGCATCCCTTCAGCCAAATTCTTCCAGCCAGGCTCACCTGGCCGAGCAGAGCCCAGTTATGTGCCGCTCTTCCAGCCAGAATCACCGGATAAGTGCTTCCACAAAGCATTTAACCCTCTGGCTGGAACCAAGGAAGAGAGGAGCACGGCAAAGCTGTGGCCAGAGGAGGCTTCGAAAGAGCCTCCAAAGCCCAAGGAAGACCGTGATCGAAATCATGGCACAAGGAAGCTCTCAACACAACCAGAGTGGGCGACACCCACTTTGAAGGAAGAGAAAGCCTAGCACCGCCATTCCGATCTACGACTCTTCCCGAACAACGGAGACGAGGCCCGAGCATCCCTATCTTTGGATGCAACAGGCACCTTCCGCCTGCCTCGGAAGCCCTCGACTCCGTCTTTTGGATGTAACAGTCACCTTCAAGTGCATCGAAGACAACACAGCGTCTCATCTTCACCCTCGGGAGCACTTCGTCAACAGAATGCACCCGTATGATCAAGTTCATATTGGAAGTACGTGAGGGAATGAGAAGCAAATCTTCTCTCCATGCCACTATTTATAGGCCAGGCAGATCAAACCCACGTGCCAAGTGGATGGCCCTCCGAATTCCGTGCAATGAATTTACATTAAATGGATGAACCGAACGCTTCAAATTCAGCCAAACGGCTATTTATAGCACTCGAAGAGCGAGACAGCCGCATCATTAAAAGACATGTCCGATGCGCCAGCAGCGTATCACACGGACGTGCCCTTCGGCATCAGGCGCATCACACAGATGCACCCTACAGTACTCGGCACATTACAGAGGGTGCGCCCCCACACATCTTCATACCGAGTGGAACGCCAACCGACACGCCCACTCAGCTGTCCATCGAACGTCACCAACATTAAATGCTGAACTGACAGAGTTGGCAGCACGCCTTCCAAAGTCTGAACAGTCGACAGCTTTTTCAGAAAACGAAGCGTCGACAACGTCAGCATCATCATGACTTTATTTCTACGGCTACTGCCACGCGGCCACTCCACCATCAGCATGCGCCTCTACGGCCATGCGTCCAAATCAGCATGCGCCTCAAAAGCCATGCGCCTTAGACTGCTCTCTGATCCCGAAAGACAGAAGGAAAGTCGCCTGCATGTGCCTCAAAAGCCATGCGCCCCAAATAGTTTGTAACTCCTAAAGGTTATGAGCCGCAGCCTCCTCCTACGCCCAATCCAAGGCGCAGCCCACCAGATCGCTCCTCTCCACCAAATCCGAGATCTTCGAACCATGAGTCGACGACACGTGTCCTTTGACTCAACTCATCCAAGATTTCAGCAACGGAAAGGTCTCCTCTCCGCTACGTACCGGCTCACAACAGCAGTATGAAGAGTTCTCCCCCTCGATCAGGGCACAGCATCCATGCGCCTCCATCAGCAACCTCTACGTGGCATCCCCACACCGGCGCATCCTGCATGCGCGCATGAGCAGCCAGCCTGCAAAACTATAAATAGAAGGATCATCTCCTTCACACAGAGAGGACACACACACAAGGGATTCACAACACAGAGAGAATCCACAACAGAGAATCACCGGAGAGGCAGTTCTAGACACTCAACGTCTTCCTCCTCTCAGCAAGCTCCAGCACCCAGAGCAATCAACACCTTCAGAGAACCGATAACCGTCGTCAGCCAGTCAACGGAGTCAACGCATTACCACTCGCTCCATTGGCACTAAGGACCCAGCTTAAACAAAAGTGTACTCCTAGGACTACATCTAAGTCCTACATTGTAACACTGTTCTGTTTGTATTAAAATTTCAATCAAAACAATTTTAATGGCAAACAAGCTGGCGACTCTGCTGGGGACTTCTTTCTCCTCTACCGAGAAAGTCGTGTCACAGGTCGACGACGGGAAGGTGGGCTCCTCCCACAAGATGCTGGTAGTGCGCCTCAATCAACAGGCGTACGAGGAGTTCATTTCTGAAGGAAGTGCGAGTCCTTCGAAGCGGCTGTCGAAGCCGAAGAAGACCCGTACAGTCTGGGTGCGCAAAGTCGACGCCTCGGGCACCACCGTTGAAGGGGATGCGCCCGTCCAGCCTTCCCTTCCTGCTGACGTCCTTAGCAGTCAAGGTGCGCCCGCTGATGCAGCGCATCTCTCGGGAAAGCGTGCGGCTGACCACGTTCCCCAGCCATCTTCCTCTCAGGCGAGGAAGATACGTCGACGGAGCAGGGGCGCAGCCAATGCCCCGCGCATCACTTCTGATGCGCCACAAAGAGCCTTCATCTTTGACAGACTCACTCGCTGTAATGGCGAGAAGAATTTGGATGCTAAGTACTATGCACCCCAGCGGGCTGGTACGAAGAAATCCAAGGCGGCACGGGCCATGCGCCACAAACGTGCTATGCCAGCAACTGGCCAGAGGCACGCGCTTACAATCACGCGCGCTGCCTATGGCAAGCTGTACAAGGTTGACTCAAGTGCTTCTGCACCAACAACGAGTCAACCTTCAAAGTCCTCATCTCGCTTGGGCGCATTCACTGTGTGCACAACCAAGCCGAGAGAGGCAAACTCAGTGGTCTTGAACTCCCGCGTCTCCTCTGGTTGTGCGTTTGAGGTCCGTTCAAGTCACTTCAAATGCTGTGGTTCCCCCACTACTGATCGTGATGCCTGCTTGGTATTAGATCAGGGGGCGCAGCACTCACCCGACCACCCCGGCGCTTGGCCCTACCATACGCCTGAGAGGGGTGTGAGGGTAGCACTCTCCTCCAACGACCTGCGCAATATGATCACTCACAAGCGCCGGTCAGGAAAGTTGACCAACAAGCACGATGCGCCTCTCACGGGGCACACTTGTGCAGTGGTCACCATCAACTGCTGTTGCAAGATGGCAGTACCGCCAAAGCAGTCGGTCTTCCAACGGCTACAATCATCGACACCCCTCCGACATCGCCTTGGGACGAAGGTGTCAGCAGAAGAGGAGCTAAAGGTTGCTTCATGCAACGTGATCTCCAACTCCTCATCTGTCCGGAAGACGACTGCCAATTCCTCGTCTTCATCCAAAAGCCAGCCGAGGAAAACCAAGACAGCTGTCTCGACCTCTGGAGTGTTCGAAGGCACTCGGTCGAGGAAGAAGTTCTTGGAGGAAGCTGGGGGTAGCCAGACCCTTGTCGAGCCTCCGTCCGAAGACGAAGATGTCCAAAGCACAGCTGCGGCGGATCTTCATCAAGGCGAAGATGGCCTCCCTGAAGCCCCTCAAAATGACGATGTCCTCCAGGATACCGCCGGGGGTAGTGCTGGAAACGAAGAGGCCCTTCAAGACAGAGCTGAGGGCAGTCAGGCCCTTGCAGATGCGCCTGTCGAAGACGAACTCCAGAATGTGGCTGGGGGTGGCCAAACACCAGGAGAAGTGACTCCCCCACATGAGAGCGAGGCTGAGAGTGAAGCCTCAACTAATCCATCCACTTCCGGCCGTGTCATGACAGTATACATGACCGGGGGTGATCTTGAGAATGATGCGTCGCCACAGGACATTGTCCAGCGCATAGACTCGCTAGAGGGAGGACTCAAAACCCTCTCTGCCTCAATGCAAGCACTGACTCAAGCAGTGTTTGAGATGCGGTCGGCCTTGATCAGGACACCTTCAAATGGTCCCGACCCAGGAGCCAATGGAGAGTCGAGTGTGCCCCTCTAACGGACACCCTCAGACACAGAAGCACCCCGGACGTCGGAGCCCTCAAACGCTCCACTCCAGGTGGTACCTCCTTTCCCGACTCCTAGATCTACGGAGGACATGGTCGAAATGATCAAAGATCTGCGGGAGCGCTTCGAGTCCAAGAACAAGCAGGAGGAGCGCCAGAAGATGGGCATTCCCCAGCCTTATTCCCTTGAGTGGAACAAGGTGGTTTTTCCCCCAAAGTATAAACCACAAACACTTACGCCGTATGACGGAAAGGACTCTCCACGACGGTAGCTGACGTACTTCCAGTCGCAGACAGGGCATCTTCCGAAGGAAGACGCGCTCCTCACCAGCATCTTTGTTGGGGCCCTGAAAGGGGTGGCGTATGACTGGTACTGCAGCCTCCCCGATAATTCCATATCATCCTTCGACGACCTGACACGCCTCTTCCTCGACCGCTTCTACGACGGTGGGAAGGACATGACGATGGCGTCTCTCATTGAGATACGCCAGAAGGACAAGAAAACGGTTCGGGCATTCATCGAATGCTTCCGTCAGGCCTGCTTCAGGCTACCTCCAGGCATGCCAGAGCATGCGCTTCTCTCCGCTTGCAGTATGAACATGCTGCCTCCAGTAAAGCTCTGGCTTAACTCTACTCCCCCTTCCGACTGGAGCTCCCTAATCATCGAAGTTGAAGCTGCAGAGAAGAAGGCGGCCAATGCACGTCTTCTGGGTGTTAGCTTCCCCGCCTTTGACGATAAGGGGAAAAAGTCCGCAATCAACAACTCCGGATGAGAAACAAAGGGGAAACAGGCATTGACTGTTAATGCCTCGAAGGGCGCATCTGCGCCTACTCAAAAGCCTCCACTGGTACCAAGACCCAAGGAGGTTTACTCATTCAATGATGACGACACCCTGTAACTCTTTGAGATACTGAAGCAGGGTGACAAGATCAAGCTTCCGGACCCGAAGCGGCCCGATAAAGTCGGGAAAGTGGACAACCCGAGGTACTGTCACTACCATCGGTTTGTCGGACACCCGACCAAGGATTGCTATGTCCTCAAAAATTACATCCAGCGCATGATCAATGTGGATGTAATCTCCATCGACTACGAAGAGAAGACGGTGTCAGCTAATGTGGTGTCACTTTAGTTCGGCACCTTGCCGCCGACTACCACACAAGATGGCGTCGTCCCTATCCCTAAGGCGACAATGGAGGTGGTGAACTTGCCACCCACCCGTGACAATGTGAGTGGACTTGTCCCACTCACCACATCTCGAGGAGAGGTCCTCTGGGTTCACCCCGACCTCGTCTCCGAGGTAACTCAACCGGAGGTACGCCCTACCTCCAAAGTAAAAGGCAGGAAGATCAAGTCTTGCCGCACGGTCTCTTCTTCAACGGAAGAGGCGCTTCCTGTGCAGACGCGTGCACAACAGAACTCCCAGCCCGGTGAAGCTGCCGCCGAAGTGGTGCCTCCTGGCACCATCCCTGAGGAGGGTCCATCCAAACCCTCAGCAGCCAATAAACAAAAGCAAGTGGAGGCCCGTTTCGACAGACCTCTGCGGAAAGAAAATGCTTCGGGGCTAGCCAAGCCCCACAATTTTGACATTCTGGCACAACTGGCCAGTACTCCTGCACGCTTGTCTTTGTTCAAGCTCCTGCGTCTCTCCAAGGACTCCCGAGAAGCTCTCTGCGAAGCTCTGAAGGATGCCGAATCCTTTCTCAGTCAAATCAAGCAGCCTGAAGACCTTCCAACTACTTGTGCACACTGTCATTGTGCGGATGAAGTTATCCCAAACATAACTTTCACCCAACAAGACATGCTGCTCAAGCACCACCGACATAACCGACCGTTGTATTATACAGGGTACATCGGTTCGGTAAAGGTGAGCAGGATTCAGATCGATCCGGGGTCTTCCCTAAGCATCATTCCAAAGGCGCTGCTATCAAAGCTGGGGATCCCAATGTACCGGCTGGCGCCCTCCAATACGACCATCAGTGGCTTCAACGCTAGCAAGAGCGAGCCACTGGGCAAGATCCGGCTGAAGTGTCACATCGGCACCCTCAAAACTGAGGTGACTTGTTATGTGGTGGATGCCGAGGTCAACTACAACATCTTACTCGGACGACCATGGTTACATGAGTACATGGTGGTGCCCTCCACGCTCCACCAATGCATAAAATATGTATCCACCAACGGCGTCATCCGGACGAAGTTTGCAGATATCGATCCCTTCAAAGGGATTGAGGCCTACTTCACCGATTCTGACTTGTACAAGCCACTTGACGAGGAGGAAGCCAACGACGCCGATGATGAAGCAGAGACGGCAACAGAGCCGGACTTGGAGCCCGAAATGACTCCCGATGCCCCCTTGAAAATCCGATTGAAGGGCAAGCCTCCCCAGAAGGCACCTCCAATGAGCATCAAGCTATCAGGGAAAGCACCGACTCACGAAGCTCCCCTGAAGATACGCCTCAAGGGAAAGCCACCTCAAACAGCGGCTCCCCTGGTGGTAAAATTATAAGGGAAGGCGCCACTCATCGGAGGCGCAACCGAGGCACCTCTCAAGGTGCGTCTCAAAGGCAAGCCGCCGCAGTCATCCAAAATGCCGAAGAGGGCTCACATAACCCTCTCAGACCCCAAAGTCAGAGCGGTGGAGGACTCTCCTGATCCGGCCCCAGTGCTTACAGATAAGGAGCTTGGCGAATATATCTCTGCTAATGTAGACGCACCCTCCTTAGACAATGTAATCCCAAGGGATAAAATCTCGCACTTTATCAATAATAGAGTGTCTTTCAATTATTCTTGTCTTCCACACTGGAATGCCATGTATACATTAGACAACGCTCTACGGTCGTTGCAAACACAAATAACGACCGTCCACCATAATCGAGTGGCCCCGTCTCAAGGAGTCTTCATAATCCCCCCACGAAGCCGAGACGAAGGCACCATCATCTCGGGCAAAGTCGAGCGTCATCAGGACCTCCCGTCAATCGAGCCCGAACCTGATACCGGCAGAGTACAAGTCTATCGGTACACGGATACGGCAAAGCACATCATCCAAAAGATGGGCTACGACCTGAAAAGCCATAAAGGCCTAAACTACGGCAAGGGTTGGCATCTTCCTGTCCGGCTTTCGATGCCCAATGGAAAGCCACAGGATTACTACAATCGGACTCGACGGGGGTTAGGCTATGTCACGCCGCCATCAACTCCGGAGAGTTCAGACGCAGAAGACATTGAACATTCCCACTCGTCTGAAGCATCGACGTGGGATTCCGATACCAGTATCGGATCAGTCTTTAGGAAAGTGCTATCAGCTAACATGACATCGGCGCAACCTTAGAAAGATGAAGGCGAAGACCAACCGCCGGAACCCTTCGAAGAGGAACCCTGGGCTCAACGCCTAGGAGAACAATGGAAGTCTCGTTTTGAGTTACGAGAACCTCCCACCGAAGACGAAGTCGAGCAGATCGACCTCGGGGATGGGTCTTCTTCTAAACCCATCTTTATCAGCAAAAGCTTGGAAGGAGAAGACCGAGAATCTTTAGTCCAACTGGCTAAAGAGTATATTGACGTCTTCGCCTGGAGCTACGAAGACATGCCGGGTCTCGATCCACAGATCGCGATGCATAGGTTGAACATCTTACCAGATGCCAAACCTACCAAACAACAACAGCGATGCTTCCGCCCGGACATCATGAATGCCATCGATCAGGAGGTGGATAAGCCCTTGACCAGTGGCTTCATTCGTGAGGAACAACACTCGGACTGGGTAGCCAATGTCGTCCCTGTCACCAAGAAGAACGGGAAGATACGAGTCTGTATCGACTTCAGGAATCTCAACTCTGCTTGCCCGAAGGATAAATTCCCGCTCCCAATCACCGATGTAATGATCGACAACACATGTGGCTTTGAACGCATGTCCTTCATGGACGGGTATTCAGGCTACAATCAAATCAAGATGTTCCCCGATGATGCAAAATACACGTCATTCAGGACTCCGAAAGGTGTTTTCTGCTATACAGTAATGCCCTTCGGCTTGAAAAATGCCGGTGCAACATACCAACGAGCGATGAGTACCATCTTCTGTCAACATCTTCGCAAGATAGTTGAGTGTTATGTTGACGACATCGCAGTCAAGAGCCGCCTCAAAAGAGATCACATACAGGACCTGAGGACGGTCTTTGATCTCATGCGGGCACATCAACTTAAAATGAACCCCGCTAAATCCTTCCTGGGGGTTTCTAGCGGCAAATTCTTGGGCTTTGTCATCACGGCAAAAGGCATTCATGTCGATCCCGAGAAGACTAAAGCCATCCTCAACATGGACCCCCCGAAGAACCTTCGAGAACTTCGGAGCTTACAGGGACGTCTGGCATACATCCGGAGGTTCATAGCAAACCTTTTCGGTAAATGTCAACCCTTTACTCAGCTCATGAAGAAGGGAGTCTCTTACGTCTGGACAGAGGAGTGCCAAAAGGCTTTCGACGACATCAAGGCTTACTTGACAAGCCCGCCAGTCCTAGTGGCACCTGTCGCCGGCAAACCATTCCTCCTCTACGTCCGTGCCATGGATCATTCCTTCGGCGCTTTACTGGCTCAAAACAGCGATGCAGGCTACGAGCAAGCAATCTACTACCTCAGTCGAACACTCATCGGGGCCGAACACCGGTACAACCCCGTTGAAAAGGAGTGCTTGGCTTTGGTGTTTGCCATTCAGAAGACTCGTCATTACGTCTCGGGCCAGACAATTCACGTCATCTCCCGAGTCAATCCACTCAGAGTTCTCATGACGAAGCCAGGGTCATTAAACTCCCGGCTGGCTACATGGGCGATCCTACTAACGCCATACAACATGGTGTTTGTCCCGCAGAAGGCGATCAAGGGTCAGGCTCTGGCTGACTTTTTAGCTGCACACCCCATCCCAGAATCTTCAAAACTCTATGAAGACATCCCGGATGAAGTCCAAGAATCAAACGTCACTGAAGGAAGCCCCGTTTGGCGGATGTTCTTCGATGGCGCTTCAAGAACGGGCCCCAACGGCCAAATCATCGTAGGAGTGGGGGTAGTCTTGGTCTCCCCCGATCAGCTGGTCATCCAGCGCGCATACTCTCTTTCGAAGTCGTGCTCCAATAATGTTGCTGAGTACAACGCACTCGTCATGGGACTCCAGCTAGCACAACAGCTGGGGGTGGATCATCTGGAAGCCTACGGCGACTCGAAACTCGTCGTAAACCAGATTCGGGGGCAATACGAGGTTCGCCATGAAGATTTGATCCCTTACCATGAAGTTACATTGAACATCATTTTAACCTTCACTGGGTTTTTCATCGAACATGTACCCCGTCTACAAAACTTGGAGGCTGACGCTCTGGCTGGCCTTGCAGCCTCATTGGCCACGCCCCTTGGGACTCAACACTATGTCACGGTAACTGGCCGAGACTTGATTTGTCCCAGAAACAACCTATGTTTGCAAATGGCTCACGTCGTGCCGACAAACACCGATGTTAATGTTCGAGACTGGAGATTCCCGTTCATCGACTTCGCCGTCTACGAAATCCTTCCGAAAGATCCGAAGGAAGCCGTCTCAGTCAGGAGACGCTCTCTTCGATTCTACTACGATATAGCCACTAAAACGCTGTACCGACGCTCCTTCGACGGGCTTCTCCTTCGATGCCTGTCTAACGAAGAAGCGGCCGAAGCTCTTCGAGAAGCTCATGACGGAACTTGCGGAGCTCACCAACCAGGTCCTAAGTTGCAAGATCGACTGCGACGTATGGGCTACTACTGGCCAACCATGGACGCCGACGCAGTGGAATATGCTAAGAAGTGCCATGCATGCCAACTTCATGCAGACTTCATACATACACCGTCTGAACCTCTACATCCTACAGTCGCCTCCTGGCCATTCGAAGCCTGGGGCATGGATATTGTAGGACCAATTACCCCTCCTTCATCAAGAGGACATCGTTTCATCCTGGCCATCACCGATTACTTCTCCAAATGGACGGAAGCAGTCCCACTAGCGGAAGTAAAAAGCTCCAGGGTGGTCAGCTTTATCAAACACCATATCATTTACCGTTTCGGAGTACCCAGGCGAATCATTCATGACAATGGTCCCCAGTTCATCAGCCATATTTTCAGCAGGTTCTGTGACAAGAATTGTATTCAAAACGTGGCCTCAACTGCCTACAATCCGACAGCAAACGGATTGGCCGAGGCGTTCAACAAAACTATCGTCAGGCTGCTCAAAAAGGTCGTGTCATCCAACAAATGCGACTGGGACGAAAAGCTCGGCGAATGTCTTTGGGCCTACCGTACAACGGTACGGACCCCAACTGGCAACACACCATTTTCCCTGGTCTACGGGAGCGAAGCGGTACTGCCTCTCGAGATCTAGATCCCCTCACTCCGAGTAGCGATCACAAACAAACTCACAGAAGAAGACAATCAATGTCGTCGTCTGCGGGAACTGGAGGCACTTGACGAAAAGCGTCTCCTAGCTCAACAACGCATCGAACTTTACCAAGCCCGTATATCACAGGCTTTCAACAAGAAGGTCAAGCAAAGAACTTTCCAAGTTGGCGACCTGGTTTTAGCAGTCAGAAGGCCAATGGTGTTAACTCACAAGACACCAGGGAAGTTCGAGCCCAAATGGGAAGGACCCTTCATCATTGAGACGGTATACTCAAACGGTGCTTACCGCCTCGCTAAACCCAATGGGGACTTGTTCATGATGCCCATCAACGGCAAGTTCCTAAAGAAGTACTATTCTTGACATCATCCAAGACATGTATTTCCCCAAACAACCTCTTTTCACAAAATCAAACGCTTCCGGAACCCAGCTGTTCCGTGGCATCCTTCCGTAGAAAGATAACCACGTCCACATTACCTCTGAGTTGTCTCTCTACATCCTACAAAGCGCAATCTTACACTTCGTGAGCTTACGCTATCCTTCATGTTTACCACGTCCACATTACCTCTGAGTAAACATCCCGTACAAACAACCCCTGCGTTGTTGTACATTGATCGCAGAACTTCCATGTCCACATCATCTCTGAGTTGTTCAGCGTATCCTCCAGGATCATTCCTACCACGTCCATAAATACCTCTGAGTAGGAAGATTCTATCATTTGAACCTAATGATTGCCATGTCCACATTACCTCTGAGCAAACATGTTGGTTCCTTCAAACTTATTATCTGTACCTAAAAACCAAGGTGCTCAAAAGATAATAGGTCCACATAAATCATCAAGTTCATGAGATCAAAAATGAACACATCACAAAAAAAAAGAGATAGTGTATTTTTTTATTTTTCAAAAAAAAGGAAGTACAGAAATACGCTATTTCCCCAGCAAGAGTTGCAAAAACACATAAAAAGAAGAGAAACTACAGTCCCCGATCCTCTCCAGGGTGGGATGAGAGTTGTCTGACTCGACGTCTCAGGTCGACAGTGCGAGTTTCCACAGTCGCCTGGACTCGGAGCTCGGCTTCTTGACGCATTAATCCGACAGCCTCAGCGGAAGTTTTACTCTCATACTTCTTATCAAGCTGTCGTCGCTGCTGAGCCAAAGCAAGGGTCCGCTGAGTAAGAGTCGCTTCCTCCTGCTTGAATGCCACGTGTTCAGCCAGGACACGATCAGCTTCTAGTTGAAGTTGGGCCCGATGGTCTTCAAGACGGCGCATCTGAGCATCAACCTCTGCGATGTTAGCATCCACCGCAGCCCGCTTCTCCGTCGTCTTCTCCATAGATTGAGACAACTGCTCCGCCGTAACTTCCGCGGACTCCTTCGCTTTCTCCTTCCCCTTGCCGGCAGCACCTCGAGGAGTCTTGGGAGCCATTCTCTCGAGGAAGAAGAAGTTAGGGTTTTGAAGAAGAAACTCTAAAGAAGCAGAGGCACAGAGAAGAAGAACCCTTTCTCTCTCCAACTCTTACCTATTTATAGGGCTTGGTCGCACGCGTGAACAGATGACGTATGATCTCAGCCGTCGCCTCGGGTTCTGCAAGGATAGCAGCAAATAAAACCAAAAGATCATCATTAATCTTTTCGGTTACCGAGGCACCATCATCATTAATTGAGAAGAGCATGTGCCCGAACAGGCATGCGCCCAGAAATCATGCGCCCTGACCTCCATGCTTCTTATTCAAAGTATTCCAAAACTTATTCAAAAGTTTTGAAAACTTTGAAGGGGGTCTTGTAGAAGCATGGAATTTCACAACCAGAAAGCCCATGCGCCAGACACTACATGCGCTACAACTCAGACGAAGAACTTCACAGCAAGATCAATAAGGATAGACATTTGAAGAAGGACTTTTTATTTTATATAAGAGTCTATTACATGTCTAAGAAAAGGTTGTACAAAGGAGAACTTCTACAAAGGAAAGATCCTAAGTCTACAGCCAGCGGCTACCATGCGCCTTCAGATAAGCGCAGCGGCCACCATGCGCCTTCAGATAAGCGCAGCGGCCACCATGCGCCTTCAGATAAGCGCAGCAGCCACCATGCGCCATCAGTCAGGCATAGCAGACCTCATGCACCTCCAACCAGGCGCATCCTACCATATCTTCAGCAGCTCAGTTATGTGCATCCAGCCCAGCTATGTGCATCCCTTCAGCCAAATTCTTCCAGCCAGGCTCACCTGGCCGAGCAGAGCCTAGTTATGCGCCGCTCTTCCAGCCAGAATTATCGGATAAGTGCTTCCATAAAGCATTTAACCCTCTGGCTGGAACCAAAGAAGAGAGGAGCACGGCAAAGCTGTGGCCAGAGGAGGCTTCGAAAGAGCCTCCAAAGCCCAAGGAAGACCGTGATCGAAATCATGGCACAAGGAAGCTCTCAACACAACCAGAGTGGGCGACACCCACTTTGAAGGAAGAGAAAGCCTAGCACCGCCATTCCGATCTACGGCTCTTCCCGAACAACGGAGACGAGGCCCGAGCATCCCTATCTTTGGATGCAACAGGCACCTTTCGCCTGCCTCGGAAGCCTTCGACTCCGTCTTTTGGATATAACAGTCACCTTCAAGTGCATCGAAGACAACACAGCGTCTCATCTTCACCCTCGGGAGCACTTCGTCAACAGAATGCACCCGCATGATCAAGTTCATATTAGAAGTACGTGAGGGAATGAGAAGCAAATCTTCTCTCTATGCCACTATTTATAGGCCGGGCAGATCAAACCCACGCACCAAGTGGATAGCCCTCCGAATTCCGTGCAATGAATTTACATTAAATGGATGAACCGGACGCTTCGAATTCAGCCAAACGGCTATTTATAGCACTCGAAGAGCGAGACAGCCGCATCATTAAAAGACATGTCCGATGCGCCAGTAGCGCATCACACGGACGCGCCCTCGACATCAGGCGCATCACACAGATACGCCCTACAGTACTCGGCGCATTACAGAGGGTGCGCCCCCACACATCTCCATACCGAGTGGAACGCCAACCGACGCGCCCACTCAGCTGTCCATCGAACGTCACCAACATTAAATGCTGAACTGACAGAGTTGGCAGCACGCCTCCCAAAGTCTGAACAGTCGACAGCTTTTTCAGAAAACGAAGCGTCGACAACGTCAGCATCATCATGACTTTATTTCGACGGCTACTGCCACGCGGCCACTCCACCATCAGCATGCGCCTCTATGGCCATACGTCCAGATCAGCATGTGCCTCAAAAGCCATGTACCTCAGACTGCTCTCTGATTCCGAAAGACAGAAGGAAAGTCGCCTGCATGCGCCTCAAAAGCCATGCGCCCCAAATGGTTTGTAACTCCTAAAGGTTATGAGCCGCAGCTTCCTCCTGCGCCCAATCCAAGGCGCAGCCCACCAGATCGCTCCTCTCTACCAAATCTGAGATCTTCGAACCATGAGTCGACGACACGTGTCCTTTGACTCAACTCATCCAAGATTTCAGCAACGAAAAGATCTCCTCTCCGCTACGTACCGGCTCACAACAGCAGTATGAAGAGTTCTCCCCCTCGATCAGGGCGCAGCATCCATGCGCCTCCATCAGCAACCTCCACGTGGCGTCCCCACACCGGCGCATCCTACATGTGCGCATGAGCAGCCAGCCTGTAAAACTATAAATAGAAGGATCATCTCCTTCACACAGAGAGGATACATACACAAGGGATTCACAACACAGAGAGAATCTACAACAGAGAATCACCGGAGAGGCAGTTCTAGACACTCAACGTCTTCCTCCTCTCAGCAAGCTCCAGCACCCAGAGCAATCAACACCTTCAGAGAATCGATAACCGTCGTCAGCCGGTCAACGGAGTCAACGCATTACCACTCGCTCCATTGGCACTAAGGACCCAGCTTAAACAAAAGTGTACTCCTATGACTACATCTAAGTCCTACATTGTAACACTGTTCTGTTTGTATTAAAATTTTAATCAAAACAATTTTAATGGCAAGCAGGTAGTTTCCTTATTTTACCAAACAACGGAAAGAAAATGTTACAGGAATCCTACTTTTCCATTCCCATAGAAAATATAAGGGAATTCATTTCCTTTCCGTGAACCAAACGAGGCCTAAGTATAATGAAAAGATTACCTATTTAACCCCCTTTAACCCCCAAATGTTAGCCACCATCTCCTTTAGGGTTTCTACACTTTCTCCATTCCAAACTCTTCCAAATTTTCTCCTTTCTTCCCTTTGTTGTGAAAAAGCTTGGGGGAGCTCAAGCAGGCTTAGTGAAGGCTCTAGCAAGGATAGGAGAGCTCTTTCTTCATCCATCATTCCCAAATTTGTGGAGCTTGGTGTAGGCTATATTCTACATAGGTATAACCCTCTAAATTTCCATTTCTATGGTTAAAATTCATGCATTCATGTAGGAGACCCTACCCATGACTAATAGGAGGTAGAATGAGGTTCTAATGAATCCTATTATGGTAGTTTACATAAGTTTTTGTATCCATTTTAGGAGGACCACGAAATTTGACCCCAAGGTGTTTGTTAAAATGTCACAATAGACATTTAGGAAGAACTGGGTACTTCTTATTGCAAAAATAGGAGATTGCTCTCCGACTCACTATACAATCACACTCTATGAATGGAAACCTCCCTACTCAAATCAATTGCCTTCTAGATATTTGACATCATATTCTATACTGTTTACAATGATATTTATAGTAGACGTCTTACCCTCAAAGATTCTTCTGTTTCTTTCCCTCCACATGTGCCATATCGAACTAAGAAGTCGGATTATGGCTTTTCTGTATATCTCTGTTCCTTTCGCCTTCAGTTCCATAACTTCCTCGACTATATCCTATAGACCTTCCTGTCCGCGCCTATTAAAGCCCAAGTACCTTCGATACCTCTGCCAAATAGTGCCTGACACCAAACATTGAAAAAACACATGATCTCTCGTCTCGAAGCTATTCACATTTCTGCACATAACACAACTAATATTTGGTAAATGTACACCAAATTTTGCTAACCTATCCTTGGTGAGAATACGATTGCGAAAAATCTTCATTTTTGTAGCCGATCCTTCCGACCATATAACGTCCGCCCACCCTACTTCTGGTCGACGCTCTCTAATCTGGTCATACACTACTCCGTTCGAGAATTTCCCGTTAACACCACCTTCCCACTCCCAGCCATCCTTACTCCTTTTTGTCTATTTTTTTGGACTCTGATGTCTGCTTCAAACCAACGACCCACCCGCCCTAATAAGGTCTTCCACTCATGTCCTTGCAACAGCACACTAATGCTCACCGAACTTCCCATCAGTTCATATGATGGCCACCCCATTAAATCTACCAGACTATTGTTATTAATCCATGGCTCCAACCATAGGCTCGTGTCTTTTCCATCCTTAAATACTCGGTTATTATACTGTTTCATCCTTGTGCATTGTCGTAGAATTATCTTGAAGGTTACCGAATAATTATTATCAATCGAGATCACCCAAAAATTGGTAGAGTGCAAGTTCGTGCTTTGCATCTATCGAGCCTAAAGTGAATTGCCCTCAATCAATCTCTATGCTAATCTAAGGGCGGCAACATCTCGGAGAACTCGTAACGATCGTAAGCCTACTCCACCCTCTGACTTCTCTTGACAGAGCTCGTTCCATAATATGGAGTGCACTCCACCTCTCCACACAAAATTGCTGTAATGCTTCTCAATTTGCTTGATAATATTAATAGGAATGATGATAGCTTGTATCCAATATGACACTATCGACCATATAACCGATCGTACTTGTTTTCTATGAAATATAAAAGAGCAGAATAGTTTTATGGGAGGAATAGACTTTTACTTCACGTTACAAACTCGCTTGTACAAAGAAAGCCTAGGGACAAAATCCTAGGTACAGCAATCTAAGTACAATTATTTATTTTTGATTCTGGGGGGTGACGATAGAGGCTCGGGAAAGCGACGGCAGCTCTGCCTTACTCTTTGGACGATCGGACGTAGCCTTGGCTCCTGTGACGAGATTGTTGGCGTTGATGAAGAAATGCTCTTCTTGCTCTCCTCGTATTGCTCTTCTCGCTTCTCTCTCTCTGGATTGACCTCTGTGGATTTTTCTTTCTGATTATTGGGGGAGTGTCTCTCTGTATGTGCGTATCTCTCCATGTAAGTATATTTTACAAGGGAATGGCACCCTACTATTTATAATAGTGGGAGCATCATTAGGGTTTACAATGATTGCCCATTCTCAAAGTGGCGGCGGCCTGGTAAATGATCAATCTGGACCATTAATCTTGAGCGTGAAGGATCTGGACCATTAATGAGGATTATGCCAAATTATGTCAGTCATTAATGTTGATTGCAATAAATCCCCATCATGATGATTTGCTGATATCCGCAAATCTGAATAAATCAATTTAATTCATTCTCTTGCCACATGTCCTAAATCATTGGGATCTGACCCAAAATTTGATTATCTTTAGGACGCGTGTTCTGTCATCATTCTTGAGCCGCATGAGGAGCGTTCATATTTGGGCCGCATGAAGGTCGTCATGACCGAGTCACATAAAAGGTTTCATGACCGAGCTGCATGAATAGTCTCTATACTCGAACCGCATGAAGGTCATCATGACCGAGCCGCATGAATATGTTCATGACCGAGCCGCATGGGGGTCTTCATGGCCGAGCTGTATGAGAGTATTCATGGCCGAGCCGCATGGATTTCTTTTACGATCGAGCCGCATGGGGGACCTTCATGATCGAACCGCAGAGGTTTCTCTGTACAGGCCGCATGAACTCGTCTAGACTGGCCGCATAAACTAGCCTCGAAGTTGTGAAGATTTTTTTCAGTTCCCTAGGAAGATGTTGCTCTTGTGTCAGTCATCATAACTACTTTTCGTCAGGGCTGTCAGCTGTCAGCTGTCAGCCGTCAGAGCATTAATGGTCAGCCGTCAGGGCATTAATTGCGTTTGAATGACGCTGGTTACAACCGTTCTAAAAAGGACAAGTGGCTTCCCTCTGCTGGCCGCATGGAGTCCACTCTGTGTTTGAGCCGCATGGAGCTCTTGAGCCGCATGTGGCCCCTTGGCCGCATGGATCATATTTCTCTTCTTTTTCATGCTTCTACAAGACCTCTTTCAAAGTTTTCAATTTACAAAATTGAAATACTTTGAATAAGAAGCATGATTATGCCAGAACTGCATGGATGTATTCCGTCCTAGCATCATGGATTTGACCAGCCGCATGATTATCTCAACCGTATAACTCTCTGAGCCGCATGGGCTGTTTTGGCCGCATGAGCTTCTTGCCACGTCTTCCTGCCACGTGTGCAAATCTTCTGTGAATCTCCTGTATTTAATGCTCTTGATTTGCTGTAGATTTTAAGAGCCGCTTTCTTGGGCCAGGATCCCAAGAGTCAGGCTATTATTCAGCCGTTTTGCCTCGATGATCGAAGAGTCGGTTATCAATTTGCACACGGATCGAGGCGTCCCTTCTTTGTCTATAAATAGGAACACTCTCGTTCTAGGAATTTCCTTTGCTCTCTTCGATCTTTCTAACTCCTTTCTCTCCCAAGCACCCATGGCTCCCAAGAAGGCTGCTACGTCGAAGGCTGCGAAGGGCAAGGCGGTTGCTTCTGCGGCGGCTGCGGCGACGAACGTGGCCACTCCTCCACCGGCCGCTGTTCACTCCGTTCATCCTGATGTTCATCCGCCTATTGCTGGTAAGGGCATTACCTTAGAACCCTAACTGCCATGGCTCTGTTGCATAATTTATGCACAAGCCGCACATATAAGGTTCGTCGATATGACCGCATAAGCACTTCGCCCAGGAGGCCACATGGGCTTGTCATACTCGATCTGAACCGCATATATATTTTCGGTTTGAGCCGCATGAGCGTAGTTTACTTTTGAACCGCATAAGCTCATCTTCTTGTAGCCGCATGAGTCTGTCTGTTCAGGGCCGCATGAGTCTGCATGGACATTGAACCGCATAGTCTCACCCAAATCCGAGCCGCATCAGCGCCTAGGTTTGTCTGTTGAGCCCATGTGAATCTTGAACCGCATAGGCCCTTCCGAACCCAAATCTCAGAAGCTTCATAAGCTCATCTGAACTTGATTTGTATGGACTCATCTGACTTGGAGCCGCATAAGGCTGTGATGAACCGAACCGCATGGACTCATATGGTTCTGAGCCACATGAGGCTGTGACGACCCGAGCCGCATAGACTCAAGTGATCGTTCAAATGCTCCTTTGTTTTGACTATCTTCTAATCTTATTTCTTTCGTCTCTTTCTTCAGTAAATCTGCCAGTAAATCCTGCGGGGGAACTCCTAGTGGGCTCAAATCAGTTCGCCTTGGGCGTGCGTCTTGATGACTTAGTTAAGTACGTGCTGAATCAATTTCCTGCTAATGAGCCTTCGGGGAGGTTGAACGCCATCGAGAATCAGACCCTCCATTATCTTCGTGCCATGATGAATTCTGGAAAGTTGGATGGATCATACCTGAAGCCTTCATTCCTCTTTGGAGACGCTTTAATCATAAAGAATCCCCGAGTGTTAGAGATCTCTGAGAACTGGGATTTTTCTTTGGATGGGATGGCGATCCATATTCCTCTTATGGAGCGTCATTATCCTCTGTCGTGGTTCAATATGGTATTGTTGGACAGGAAGATGATGTGTAACTTAACTCCTACCCAATCAGGGATGTTGATGGACGACATCCATTATAACCCGAACATTAGGTCAGCGTACGCGGGTAAGGATTTCGTCCTTCGGTACATGATGGGCCTGGCCCCAGGTTCTTTCATGAACGTATATGGTCCCAACTTCTCATTCACTCAAGCTGATATATTTCTGAATCAGCTTGCTCGCAAAAAATCTTATCCCGTTGGCAGACTGGCATTGCTGAACTGGATAAACCCCACTTCTACGTGGGCCCACTTGACCACTTGGGTTCTGCAGACCTACGGAATATTCCTGCGGGAGGTGGGACTCTATCATGCCATTCGGGGCACCTGTCACGAGCTTCCTATCAATAAACTATTATTCATGGCGCTCTTGGAGATGTATAACCGGCGAATGGGGACGTTCTTTGCACCCGGAGGAGAATTGGGGCTTATTCTCCATGAGATGTATACTGTCTCTAAGCTTCCATGGGGGAACGAGCCTTTCGAGGTGTACACCCCGTCGAATGAGGAGTTCGAGGACCTAAACCGACGATTCCTAGGTTTTGTTGCGGTGTACCAGGAGTTGCTATGCCATCATAGTGCTTGTCATCAGATGGCTATAAAAAAGGAGGATAGCTCAGAAGGGAACGCTCCCCACACCACATCCTGGGTCAATTATCTTTTTAAAGTTGGCCATTCTGGCAAGATTATTCCTCGAACCCCTCAAACCCGGGGAGAGATAAAAGACCTGATGTTGAGCGTCAAGAAGTCGTGGCCTAATAGCGACATATTTGGGAGTCAAGCTGACTCTCTCAGCTATTTTTACTACGGCACCAGGCAGATGTCAGAGAAGGCGCTTCTAGCTGGATTTTTGATGATATGGCTACAGAATTACGTAGTCTCGGAGGGGGCAGGTTCTATTGAGAGGATCAGCCGTCACTTCATTCTCCATGCCGTTAAGCTGGTATTTGGAGTTAGACTGGCTCTTCTCCCGGCTATGGTGTGTAGCATACACCATGGTCTTTGAACATTCTCGTCCAAGGTTATTGCCCGCAAGAAGATGCTGGACTTTGAGCGTATAGAGCTACCTTTCGACTAATTGATGGGGTGGTTGTTGATGCACTACAAGTCTTTGATGGGATATGGAATAGCAGAAGATGCTACAGACGAATACGCTTTCCTTTTCCAACGCCATCACCAATCTTGGGAATACAGTACTATGCCAGCTTGTCGGAGGGCGCTGGCGAGGGTGGCTGGGTATGACTTTTTCGTGTCTGTTCCTCATTTTTCCGATGAGGAAGTGAGGGATGTACACCTTGATGGTACCAGACCTTCTTATTTTCTATCTCCGAAGATGCTTACCTGGTTGCGCAACATTCGCCCCGCGCATCTGGTTTATCGTAACCGCGATAATGTGTACTTGGAGCCCTACCTGCCTAGTAGATTTTTCTGCCAATTTGGCTATAGCCAGTTATTCCTTGACTGTTCCAGCCCTTGCTTGGGCTTTGAAGGTAGCGTTCTTGATGGTGTCAGGGCGTGGAATTATTATGACGCTTATCATACTCGGGCCAGCTTCTTGGTCCCTGATGCTAAGGTGCCGAGGGAAATTTTGTACGTGGCTGCCTTGTATCATGTTATGGCGAACAAGCCTCCTGTTAATTTTGATCCGAGTACCAGTTTCATCGTGGGTACTGGTTTAGAGGAAAAGCCCAAGGGGGCTAAGGCTAGAAAGCAACTAGCGCTCCAGACTCCCCTCCCTGAATCAGAGTCTTCCGAGGCGGCTGGGGAGGATGATGATCATGATAGCGAAGACTCTCTTTCTTGTGGGGGTGAAGAAGTAGCGGATCAACCGCTTACCACACCGGACGAACTGGCGGAGGATCCGTTGCTTGCTACACAAGAGGAAGTAGTGAGGGAAGGACAGCCTCCCGCTGTGCCTGGTCCCTCACACAAACGAGTCAGACGTGAGTCTTCTGACGGCAGAACGACCTTTTCTGTGAAAAGAGCCGACGTTAGGTCTCGTGGATTGCTTATTACTGAGAGGGGTAAAAATGCTGACGGTGCTCCGGAGGTAAGACTGCGTTGGAGCTATCTTCCTGTTGTGGCTTTTTTTTTCTTGGAGATATGGCCTAATCATTTTTTTTCTTTGTAGGCATCTGACAAACCAGGCTCTCCTGAACCGTCTGCTGCCCCTGGAGTTGATCCGGCCCTTGCTGCTTTGATTAGCGACATATGTCCCGTGGTCCTTTCTGCTGGGGCTCTCTCAGCGGCGGCTGGGGGCTCTCAGGTTGCTGAGGCCTCGGTCCGGGGTGACGAAGGTTTCCTCGGGCCTGTCTCCGAGATCGCTGAATTTCAGCAAGGCGACACCGATCTCATCGCATCCCCTCCCGAGGGTACAGGGGCGGAGGAGTCTATTATATCCGACTCGGAGGCCGCTGGTGAAGAGGTTGTGGTGGCTGTAGGCAAACCTCAGCCTCTACACTCTTCCGCTGGTAAGATAAGCCAAATATTGACTAGTGAGGGGGCTTATTTGCTCTATCAACATATCCTCCAGGTCAAATCGATTCATGGTTGTCTTGGCCCTACAGGTCCTGACCCTTTACTTCCTACAGCGGATGTTCTTGGGGAAGGCTCGGCCTGCCGCGATCCGGGGAAAAGGAGCATTTCCTCTCCTTCTCCGACTCATGTCGAGGGGCCTCCTGCCAGCTCCGGGCAGATGGGAGTGGAGCTTGTTCCGGGAGCGATGGTCTGTGTCTCATCCTCTGCTGCTCATACGGCTACAAAGACTGACTTTTCGGCCCTATCGAGCATTCAAGTTCTGCGGGCTGCTGAAGAGGAGTTGGCTGCTGTTCAGGCGTCCTTCCGTACGGAGTTTGTTTCTCTCGTGGCAGGAGCGGCAGATTCTGTCGTATCTTCTTCAGTGTTACCAGCTACACTCCCGTTGACGCCGGCTTCTTCGGAGGCTCTGGACGAGGTGTTACAGGATGTGGTCGACAGCTTCTACCGCCATTTAAAGAGGGGCGTAGATACTGTCGTAGAACGGGAGACCCCTTTTTCTCTGTCCCTGCGGTGCGCTCGAGGTCAGATTGAAACTTTGAAGACTCTTCCTGGCGGGGTGGGGTTGGCTGTGCTCCTGGAGCCCAAGTTGGCAGAGGCTGACCAGCTCGTGACCCGATTGCTGGTGTTACGGCCGGCTGACTTGCCTGCTGCGATTGAACGGAAGCAGGGCTTCCTTATTACTGCTCGGGATAGGATCAAGCTTGCTCGAGACACTGTCGGGCCAGTTGTGAAGGAGGACCTTGACAAGCTTTCCGCTTCGTATGACAGGCTGGGTCGTCGAAGTCAAGCTTATAGGACTCGGGAAGAGGCTGCTTCTCGTGGAATAGCTGGCACGAAGGAGCGGATTCTCGCACTTCAGAAGGAATTGGCCTTCCTAGAGTCGGAGCTGAGGACTGCTCATGCCGAACAGGAGTCAATTGTTCAGGAGGCCGAGAAGGTTTCCCGATCTTCTGTTAACCTGGAGCGGGCTTTCAAGAAATTTGAGGACAACTGGCAAGCTCACGCTCATCTGGAGGACGAGACGGCGCTGACCCAAGAGGCAGAGCGTCGAGCTAAACAGCGGTTTGAGCGGTCGGTTGCCTTGTTGAGGGACCGTCTCATGACGCTATGTGCCCCGGAACAGTGATCGGTTTTCTGTTTTCTTTTGCTTCTTTTTCCCTTCTCTTTTTTTTCTTTTTGTCAAGGGATATGATCCCAGATGATGTAGTACTTTAAATTTTGAATAAATGAGCATGTTTCGACTCATCTTCTCTTTCTTGTACTTGTGGTGTTTGTGGAATTGGACCTGCTGGGGGATTATTTATGGACCTGTTACCCTAGGCATACCTTGGTTTTAGGTACGGATAACAAGCTTGGTCAGGATATCCGAAACAGCCATGGCAAAGTGGTCATGGGTGCTCTCGGTATTGGGAAAAAGGAATGTCGTAGAGCGGCTGGGCTCCTGGGGCATGATGAGATGGTGGATTTATGCTAAGAAACTTAGCAGAGGATATTTGTGGGCCTATTATCCTTGGCGTACCCTGGTTTAGGATACGGATAATAGGATGAAAGGAAACCAACATATTTGCTCAGAGGTTATGAGGATATGGCAAGCATGAGAGTTTTATCGTAGAATCTTCCTGCTCAGAGGTAATGAGGACATGGCAAGAGTGACTTCATGGGAGATATTTGTGGTCAACAGAGGACATTTGTGGTCAACAGAGGATATTTGTGGTCAACAGAGGACATTTGTGGTCAACAGAGGATATTTGTGGACCTATTATCCTTGTCGTACTCCGGTTATGGGTACAGATAATAGGTTGAAAATGGAACCAACATACTTACTCAGAGGTAATGAGGACATGGCAAGTATGAAGGTTTGTTCTACGGAGCCTTCCTACTCAGAGGTAATGAGGACATGGTAGGAGTGGGCTCAAAGAAGAGGGGGTACATAAAATGACTCAGAGGTAATGAGGACATAGAAGTTCTATGTAGGGGTGATTTGTTTTTGGCGGAAGTGAAACGACTCAGAGGTAATGAGGACATGGCCGTTTTGGAAATTTGTGGATCGCTTACCCTTTTTTGTGCACTGGGAGTACGGGTAGTGGATCATGAGGAGGGATCTCTTCCAGGAAGAAAGTTCAGAGGTATGGTCATACATGACTTACTATCTGAAAGAGTGACCGAAATGTGAGTTTAGAGGTACCAGCGGGTACATGACTCGATAGTGTGAGTTCAGTGGCACCAGCGGGCACATGACTCGATAATCTGGGATGTTATGGATGTGAGTTCAGCGGCACAAAAGGGTACATGACTCGGGAATCTGGAGAATGGTGAGTGTGAGTTCAGCGGTACGAGCGGGTACGTAACTCGTTGATCTGGAAAATTGTGAGGGTGAGTTCAGTGGTACCAGCGGGTACGTGACTCAAAAATCTAGAAAATTATGAGGGTGAGTTCAGCGGTACCAGTGGATACGTGATTCGATGTATAGAAAATGTAGGGATGAGTTCAGAGGTACCAACGGGTACATAACTTGATGTATAGAACCAAAATGTAAGTTCAGAGGTACGGGAAGGTACATAACTCGATACTCTGAGATGTCTCGAGGATTTTGTTTCAGACATAATACTTCTTTAGGAACTTACCGTTGATGGGCAACATGAGCAAGTCTCCATTTTGCTTTACGAGGCGGTAGGCGCCGTTGGAGAATACGGCTTCAATGATGAACGGGCCTTCCCATTTTGGTTGGAATTTACCGACGGTTTTATGCGTCATAACCATCGGCCTCCGAACCGCCAGAACGAGATCACCGACTTGGAATGTTCTGACCTTGACCTTCTTGTTGAAAGCTCCGAAGATTCTGGCCTGATATAGTTCGATTCGCTGTTGAGCTAACAGGCGTTTCTCGTCCAGGGCCTCCAATTCATGTAGTCGGCGATGGTAGTTTTCGTCTGTCGTCAACTGATGTGTGAGGGCGACGCGGAGTGAGGGGATCTGAGTCTCTAATGGGAGAACTGCCTCACTCCCGTACACCAGGGAAAATGGTGTATTCCCGGAGGTTGTTCGAACTGTGGTGGGATACGTCCATAAGTATTCGCCGAGCTTCTCGTTTCAGTCGCGCTTGTTAGAAGACACGAATTTCTTGAGTAGCTTGGTTATGGTTTTATTGAATGCTTCTGCTAACCCGTTGGCTGCTGGGTTGTAGGGTGTCGAAGCAATGTTCTGAATTCGGTGTTTGTCGTAGAACCGATAGAATACGTGGCTTACGAACTGTGGCCCATTGTTGTGAATGATCCTTCGGGGCAGTCCAAAGCGGTAGATGACATGATGCTTAAGGAAGCTGATCACGTTTGAAGTTTTCACCTCTGCCAATGGGATGGCTTCCGACCATTTGGAGAAGTAATCAGTGATTGCGAGTATGAATCGGTGTCCTCTGGACGAAGGCGGGGTAATTGGGCTGACGATGTCCATACCCCATGCTTCGAATGGCCAAGAGGCCACAGTCGGATGTAGGAATTCAGATGGCTGGTGGATGAAGTCGGCGTGGATTTGATAGGCTTTGCACTTTCGTGCATAATCTATTGCGTCTGCAACCATCGTGGGCCAGTAATAGCCCATTCGGCGAAGGCGGTCTTGCAGTTTCGGGCCAGGTTGATGGGCTCCGCAGACACCATCATGGGCTTCGCGCACGGCTTCTTTGGCTTCTGTATTTGATAGACACCGAAGCAGCAACCCATCGTAGGATCGGCGATATAGCATTTTCATCTCCGTATCATAGAAAAATATGAGAGAACGTCTTCTGATAGAAGTAGCTTCCTTCGGATTCTCTGGCAGGATGTCGTATACTACGAAGTCGATAAACGGCTGTCTCTAGTCTGGTGCTTCGTCGACTGAAAGAGCGGAGTAGCTTTCCATGCATTGAACGTTATCCTTAGGACAGACCAGTTCACGGCCTATTATGTCGACCTGATGACGAACGTAATTTGGCACAGCTAGAGAAGCGGCCAAACCAGCTAGGACATCGGCCTCGATGTTCTGGAGTCTGGGAACATGTTCTATGAAGAATCCTCCCAGAGATGAGATGATGTCGATTGCTATTCGATGATACGGGATCATGTCTT
The DNA here is from genome assembly GCA_029216955.1 of Iris pallida. Taxonomy (NCBI): domain Eukaryota; kingdom Viridiplantae; phylum Streptophyta; class Magnoliopsida; order Asparagales; family Iridaceae; genus Iris; species Iris pallida. The sequence goes on along the minus strand of JANAVB010017999.1, from coordinate 16,688,701 downwards.
CGTGGCGGACCTCGTACGACCCCCGAATCTGATTGACGATTAACTGTGAGTCGTCGTATGCTTCAAGATACTCTACTCCTAGCTCTTTTGCAAGTCGGAGGCCAATGACCAAGGCATTGTACTCGGCCACATTATTTGAACAGGGCTCTGTGAGTGAGTAGGCCCGGTTGATCACTAAGCCAGAGAGAGAAATCAGCACCACTCCAACTCCAGAGACGATGTTGCCTTTGGGTCCAGTTCTTGAAGCGCCATCAAAGAACATTCGCCAGATGGCATCATGGAAGACTACATTTGAACTGGTGACCTCGTCCGGTATCTCTTCATATATCCTAGTCGTCTCCGAACCTGGATGGGCTGCTAGAAAGTCTGCCAGAGCCTGGCCTTTAACATCCTTTTGCGGTACGAAGATTATGTGGTACGGTGATAGTAATATCGCCCAGGTAGTAAGGCGAGAGCTGAGTGCTCCAGGTTTGGTCATGAGGACCCTGAGGGGGTTGATCCGCGATATCTCGTAGATGGTTTGTCCCGTGACATAGTGTCGCGTCTTCTGGATGGCGAACACGAGAGCAAGACATTCCTTCTCTACGGCCGTGTACCGGTATTCTGGCCCAATCATCTTTCGACTGAGGTGGTATATAGCTTGTTCGTGGCCCGCATCATTATTCTGTGCCAATAGGGCACCAAGAGAATGTTCTATAGCTCGCACATAGAGCAGGAATGACTTCCCAGCAACAGGAGATACCAGGACTGGAGGATTCGACAAATATTCTTTGATGCTGTCAAAAGCGCGCTGGCATTCCTCATCCCATACGAAAGAGACTCCCTTCTTCATGAGATGGGTGAATGGTTGACATCGTCCGGAGAGATTAGAGATGAATCTCCTGATGTAAGCTAGCCTGCCTTGGAGGCCTCGGAGTTCGCAGAGATTTCTCGGAGGACCCATCTCCATGATTGCCTTTTTTTTCGGGGTCGATATGAATGCCCTGAGAAGTGATGACGAAGCCCAGGAATTTCCTGCTGGAGATACCCAAGAATAATTTCGTAGGGTTCATCTTTAAATTGTGGGCTCGCATTAGGTCAAACACTGTCCTGAGATCTTGCAGATGATCTTCCTTTGAACGGCTTTTGACGGCGATGTCGTCGACATAGCATTCCACTGTCTTGCGCAAGTGGTCTCTAAAGATGATGCTCATAGCTGTCTGGTAAGTGGCGCCAGTATTCCTTAAACCAAAAGGCATAACGGTGTAGCAATATGTACCAATTGGTGTTCGAAATGATGTGTGCTTCTCATCGTCAGGAAACATCTTGATCTGGTTGTATCCTGAGAAGCCATCTATGAAGGATATACGTTCGAAACCACAGGTGTTGTCGATCATAATATCCGTGATAGGGAGAAGGAATTCATCTTTAGGGCATGCCTCATTTAGATTCCGGAAGTCAATGCATATTTGGGTCTTCCCGTTCTTCTTGAGAACTGGTACGATGTTGGCTACCCAATCTGGATGCTGCTCTTCGCGAATGAAGCCACTGGCTATCAGTTTGTTGACTTCGGCTTCAATAGCATTCATGATATCGGGGCAAAACCGTCGTTGCTGTTGCTTGACAGGTTTTGCATCCGAACAAATATTGAGTTTGTGGAGTACGATCTCGGGGTCCAATCCTGGCATATCTTCATAGCTCCAGGCGAACACATCGATATACTCTTTGACGAGTTGGAGCAGCGATTCTCGCTCTTCATCTGTCAGACTCTGGCTAATGAAGATTAGTTTCGGGGAGGCTTCATCACCAAGATTAACTTGTATGACCTCGTCTTCAGTGGGAGGTTCTCTTTGCTCGAAACGCTTCTCCCATTGTTTATCTAGCTGTTGTGTCCATGGTTCTAGCTCGAGAAGTTCGGGGATATCCTCATCTTCTTCATAAGCGTCGGTGAACGCCATGTTGACTGACAGGACTTGTCTGAACACGTCTCCGATGCTGGTATCCGAGTCAGAAGTTGGTGACCCGGTCGAATGTGAATGCCAGTCGTATTCTTCATCTGAACTTTTCAGGGGTCGTTGTGGGTGTTACATACCCTAATCCACATCGAGTCTTGCTATAGTAGTCCCAAGGTTTGCCAGCCGGAACCGGGGGCTTCAAAGGTAATCGTCGTCCAGTACCGTAGTTCAAACCCGGTGTCGTTTCCAGATCATACCCCTGTTTCGGGATGAGATATTTAGATTGGGGGCTATAAAGATACAGAGGTAGTCTCCCGGCATCCGATCCAAGGTTGACTTCTTCTATGGTGAAGGGATGAGGATCGTCCTTCCGGCCGAAGATGATTGGATGGTCCCCTCCCTCGATTATTCGGTAAGCGTCTTCTGCTGGAGTAAGCTGGATTGTGGTGTGGACATTTGTCACCTGTGTGAGTAGGTGAGTGCCTATACCGTGTTCTATAGCGTACATTATACAAAGCTTATTAAGCTCGAGGTAGTTCAAAGATAGCCCTTTATTGATGAAGTAAGGTGTCTTTTATAAGGGGATTACATCATCTGCGGAGGGAACATCAATGTGGGCCGCTACATACTTGGCTAGCTCTGGTTCCTCTTCGGCTACCCCCTGTGTGAATGAAGACTGAGAGGACGACCTGGGGAGCCTGATCGTTAGAGGTTCAGTTGATGGAGCTGAGCATGGGGTTGTTGATAGACTAGCAACCCCCAGTTTGGTACTCGATGTGGGGCGAGGAGTGGCTGGTTCGCTAGCAGTGTTAGACCTCGAATCGGGGTGATGACCCTTCTTGGGAAGGCGTATCGTCAGTGGCTTGTCGGAGGGATTGAGCTTCTCCGTTTGGGGCTGACCGACTCTTGACGGTCTGATTGTTAGGGGCCCCGTTGTGGATCTTGACACTTGGCCAGACCTTGGTAGCCGGATTATCATCTGCTCTTCTTGTGCCGAGAGGCTGATTGCGTTCTTACGCAGAGTGGCGGTGAGGGGTACAGACTTGCCCGGTTTACGAGCTTGGAGGTGGATAGTCAGAGGCTCTTCTGATCCTATGGCTGTCTCGGTACTAGCTTGTACATCTCCTTCACCAAGGTGCTTCTTCGACTTTTCGTACAGGCAGGAGTCTGAGTAGTAAGATTCGACCCCTTTGAAGGGATCGATATCAGCAAATTTTGTCCTCACGAAGCCGTATTTGTCGACATATTTGAAGCACTGGTACAGCGTGGAAGGCACGATCATATAATCGTGTATCCATGGGTGCCCCAAGAGGATGTTGTAAGAAGTGTCTGCATCTATGACGTAGCAGGTGACTTCGGATTGGAGGTCACCAATTTGACACTTCAGACGAATCTTCCCAATAGGGTAGCTCCTGCCCGAATTGAAACCGCTGATGGCGGTGCTTGTAGGTGTCAGGCGATGCATTGGGATACAGACATGATGTAGCAGACCCTTCGAGATGATGCTTATGGAAGAGCCAGGATCAATGTGCATCCGATCCACCTTTACGTCGCCGATGTATCCAGTATAGTATAGTGGGCGATCGTACAGATTAGTTTTGATGAGCATATCTTGCGGAGTGAAGACGATGTTTGGCATTGTGCCAGTGCGGGCACTGTCCTGGAGATCCACAGGTGAGTCCTCCCCGGTGAGGTTGGATTGAGCCAGATAGGCATCGGTATTTTGGAGTGCTTCGCTCAATGTAATACGAACGTCCTTGGAGAGCCTTAGGAGTTCGTACAGTGACAACTTGGCTGGTGTGTTAGCCAATTGCGCTAAGATGTTAAAGTTGTAGGGCCTTTCTAGCCCTTGGACTGCCTCTTTTCGGAGGGATTTGTCGAAACGAGTCTCCCTCGGCCTAGGCTTGTCAGTCGTCGAAGGCTGAGCCGGTCCCGGAGCATCAGTTATAGTGGGTTGATGATTTTTAGCTGGATTGTCAACCACAGGTTGGGATTGCGCTCCAGACCGCGTGACGACGGCTGTAGCATCCTCGATGTCTGCCGAGATTGTGTAGCAGGTCCTGACTTTTCTACTTTTCTTCTTGTAGGTGGAAGATGGTGTGGACTGAGTCACTTCTGATACCAAGTCTGGATGGATCCACATGACCTCCCCTCGTAATATGGTGAGGGGTACTAGACCAGCAGCCTGGTCTCGGGGAGGTGGAAGATTGGTAATCTCCATTGTCGCCAGAGGGATGGGGACCACCCCGTCTTGAGTTTCCGTCGGAGGGAAGCTGCCGAATTGTACGGACACCATATTGGCTGCCACGGTTACCTCTTCGAAGTCGATGGCTAGAGCGTTCGAATCGATGAGGTTTTGGATGTACCGTTTCAGCTGGTAGCAGTCGTGTGTAGCATGATGGACATAGCGATGATAATGGCAGTACTTTGGATTCTCCATCACTGCCGGCCGCGATTTTCGTCTTGGTGGAGGAAGCTGAATTCTGTCCCCTTGTATGAGCATGTCCAAGATGGGCTTGACGTGACCGTCTTCGAAGGAGTAAGTAATTTGCGGCCATTGTTTGTCTGCTGGCTTTGGCTCAGGTTTTTGTGCTGTATCGGCCACCATAGCCTGCTTTCCTTTGCTATCCCGATTGTTGGAGGGGCTACCCCCATTATCGTTGTTGGGACGCTTGCCCTTGTTTTCTCCTTTCGAAATGTGCAATCCCAGTTAGCGAGCCTTCTTCAGTCGTTCTTCGGCGCTTGTGGCACTGATGAACGTATTCCAATCCTTGAATTGACTTTCGCCTATTCAGAGACTGATTGTCAGGAGGAGTCTCTTTTGGCAAATCTCGATCAAGGAGAAATCTGGATTTCCAGAGGGTAGCTTCATGGCGGTCTGGCAGAACCGCTCGATGTAGTTTCTTGTCAGCTCTTTCTCCCCTTGGACGATGTCCATAAGGGTGGACATGGTGATGTCCTACCCTACTTCGTAGAATCTCTCCAAGAACATGCGCTTCAAACCAGCGAAGGAGTGGATGCAGTTGTCCGGCAGGTTGCGATACCAGTCGAAGGCGACTCCTTCCAATGCCCCGATGAATAATCATGTGAGAATGGCATCGTCATGGAGCAGATGGTCGGTGGTGACCTCAAAGTAAGTGATGTACCGACTTGCCGAGGTCTTGCTATCATAAGGATTGATATTGAACGGCTTATATCTTGGTGGGAATGGAACGTCCCTCCATACAGCAGGGTATGGTTGCCGTATTCTGAGGTCTTGAGAGTTTTCTCGAGCGTGGAACATGGCTCGGAGCTCCTGGACCTCTCTTCTCGCTTCGCGTGCTTCGTCCACGGCGGTGGGGGACATTGTTTTCGGGGGATTGTTGCCCGGGTTTGGTGCCGTCGAATTCGAGTCTGTATTGACCGCGGGACCCGCTCTTATTTCGCCAGGCGTCCCTCCTTGCAGAGTTGGAAGGGCCACTTTGATCTCGTCTACAGACTTGACCAAAGCAAGCAATATGGCTTCAAGACTGTCGATACGCTGGCGATCACTGGAACCACCTTGGTTGCTGTCTGTCATGAATACCGTCTTCTCATGAGGAGAGATAGACGGAGCGGTGGAGGAAGCGCCCTCTGAATCGTACTCCTGTAGTGAGAAGTCATCGGGGTATGTGGGTATATTCCCTTCTGATTCAGACTCGGAAGGAACAGTACCCCCAGCCTCCGAGTTTGTCTCGTCTTGGAAGTTGTGGATGTCGTCGGGGACATCGAGGATTGCTGTATCCGATGTGAGAGTTATCTCCTCTGGCTCGTCTTCTTGGAACATCGGATTGCTGTGGAGGCTCGGAGGGGTGCTACCCCCAGCCCCGGCAACCCCCTGCGTTATGGATGACAAATCTCCAGCTGTAGCAGATTTTGTCTTAGAGCGAGTACCTTGGAAAACTCCGGTGGTGGGTATCCGCTTAGACGACAGTCTTTTAGTTGCAGTGGTTGAGATCTTCGGGCTGGGAACATTCGTCTTCTTCCCCCTTCCATCAGTGGGGACATTCCGAGCAGAGTTGCAGGAGACGACGGGTAGTGCCTCGTCTTCTGAAGATGGCTGTTGCAGTCTTTGAAAGACAGACTGCCGGTCTTCTTGCATCGTCGTGCTATTACAGCAGCAGTTGACGATGACTTGGGTGCAGTGACGTCCGTGGGAGGATTCTTTGCATCCCGATGCATCTTCTCTTTCCTTGCGTTTGTGGAGGATGGTCTCACGCAAGTCACTTACTTTGCTGGCTCGAGAATTTCGAGCACGCAAGTGTGTAGGCCTCCCGCCTGCTCCCTGATTCGAAGGTAGCTCGTATACTTGCCTTCACTCGTTACTGGGAGATGCTTGATGACTATCCCGCCCATTGGCCGCAGGGGGCATGGTACGAGCAGCCTTATACAACTTTCCATTAGAGGCCCGCGTGACAATCAGCGGGACGCTCCGATAGTCAGAGGTTGGGGCAGCTGACTGGGCTTGGTGGGCCCACGCTGCCCTAGACTTCGTCCTTTTAGCACTTACGGGTGCGTAATAGGAAGAGTCCAAGTTGGATACCACAGAGTCTTTATCATCCAGAGAACCGTCAGGGTCAGGACCGCATGAGAGACGGTCGAAGACTGATCGAGAGAAGCGTGGAACGGATGCTATGCGGCTAGGATTGGCAACCGTGCAGGCTGTCTGCATGCGGCTGTCTTTAGTTGACGGATGAGTTGTTCTTGTGCGACTAGGAGTCACAACCGTGCAGGCTGGCCGCATGCGGTTGGCAACTGTGGCCGCATGGGTTTTCTGCAAGCGATTGACTTCAGTAGCCGCATAAGTTTCATCCATACGGTTGGCAACTGTAGCCGCATAAGCTATGCGGCTGACAGATGTGGCCGCGTGAGTTTTCTTCCTGAGGCTGGCGGATGTAACCGCATAGGCTTTCTCCATGCGGCTAGAACCCTTATGCGGCTCGGATCGCATAGAGTTCCTCTTTGCCCCTACAAGTCCAGCATCATAATGTTTTCTTCTGCCGGACTTGGGGACAGTAGAGTCGTCTATGATCTGAAGTGGGGCCGCGGGAGAGTCTTCTCCGCCGTCTTGAGCAACAGAGGGTATCTCTGCAAGAGCTTCAGTAGAAACGAAGGATCGGGGTCTCCACTCCTTGCGGGCCTTCTTTGGGCGGGCTCGCTTCTGGACCGGGCCAGTGCTTTTGTCGGAGAGCATTTCTTCGAATGCCTGTTGGTCGAACCGGGCGACCATCTTCTGTTGCGTGGAGCCAAGCTTGGCTGCATCCGATTGCGTCACCAACTCCTCAGTCGTGGAGAAGTTTGTCCCCAGCAGAGTCGCCATCGTGTTTGCCATGAAATATAAAAGAGAAGAACAGTTTTATGGGAGGACTGGACTTTTACTTTACGTTACAAACACCATTGTACAAAGAAAGCCTAGGGACGAAAACCTAGGTACAGCAATCTAAGTACAATTGTTTATTTTTTATTCTGGGGGTGACGATAGAGGCTCGGGAAAGCGACGGCAGCTCTGCCTTACTCCTTGGACGATCGGACGTAGCCTTGGCTCTTGTGACGAGATGGTTGGCGTTGATGAAGAAATGCTCTTCTTGCTCTCCTCGTATTGCTCTTCTAGCTTCTCTCTCTCTGGATTGATCTCTGTGGATTTTTCTCTCTGATTATTGGGGGAGCGTCTCTCTGTATGTGCGTATCTCTCCCTGTAAGTATATTTTGCAAGGGAATGGCATCCTGCTATTTATAATAGTGGGAGCATCATTAGGGTTTACAATGATTGCCCATTCTCAAAGTGGCGGCGGCCTGGTAAATGATCAATCTGGACCATTAATCTTGAGCGTGAAGGATCTGGACCATTAATGAGGATTATGCCAAATCATGTCAGTTATTAATGTTGATTGCAATAAATCCCCATCATGATGATTTGTTGATATCCGCAAATCTGAATGAATCAATTTAATTCATTCTCTTGCCACGTGTCCCAAATCATTGGGATCTGACCCAAAATTTGATTATCTTTAGGACGCATGTTCTGTCATCATTGTTGAGCCGTATGAGGAGCGTTCATATTTGGGCCGCATGAAGGTCGTCATGACCGAGCCGCATGAAAGGTCTCATGACCGAGCCGCATGAATAGTCTCTATACTCGAACCGCATGAAGGTCATCATGACCGAGCCGCATGAATATGTTCATGACCGAGCCGCATGGGGGTCTTCATGGCCGAGCTGTATGAGAGTCTTCATGGCCGAGCCACATGGATTTCTTTCACGACCGAGCCGCATGGGGGACCTTCATGATCGAACCGCATAGGTTTCTCTGTACAGGCCGCATGAACTCGTCTAGACTGGCCGCATAAACTAGCCTTGAAGTTGTGAAGATTTTCTTCAGTTCCCTAGGAAGATGTTGCTCTTGTGTCAGTCATCATGACTACTATTCGTCAGGGCTGTCAGCTATCAGCTATCAGCTGTCAGCCATCAGAGCATTAATTGTCAGCCGTCAGGGCATTAATTACGTTTGAATGACGCTGGTTACAGCCGTTCTAAAAAGGACACGTGGCTTCCCTCTGCTGGCCGCATGGAGTCTACTCTGTGTTTGAGCCGCATGGGGCTCTTGAGCCGCATGTGGCCCCTTGGCCGCATGGATCATATTTCTCTTCTTTTTCATGCTTCTATAGTACTAACTCTAACCGCCCACCAAATGATAACAGTTGAGCTTGCCATCCTTCAAGCCGGTGCTGAACATACTGAATCTGACCCATACAATCATCAACCCTTGCATAGTTGATCGAGAGTAGCAATCCCAAGTATCTCACCGGTAGCTGTCCCAACTCGATGCCTAACATTTCCGACGATACCTTTTTGTCCGCGCAATCCTTGTTAAAGAAGACTTGGCTCTTTTCTTTGTTCAACTTCAGTCCCGCAACCGCTCCAAACTCCTCATGAATGGCATTGAGTGTGTCTATTGACCGGGCTAAAGGCTCAATAAACACCAGTAAATTATCTGCATAGATAAGATACGACACTGAGGGGGAGACTCGACGAAATAATAGAGTGAGTAGCTTCCGATGCACTTCTAGATCCATCAAACACGTGTACACTTCTATGACAATAGTAAATAGATACGGTGATAGCGGGTTGCCTTACCTCAGGCCCCTATTGCTTCCAAAGTATTCGTGGGGTTGGCCCTTAATGAGAATTGAGAATGTTGGTGAAGTGATACATTCTCTAATCCTCTCGACCCACCATCGATCAAACCCCATGCTGAGGAGAACTTCGTAGATAAACTCCCGGTTGACCATGTCATACGCTTTTTGCAAATCCAACTTGATGCACCCCTTCCTTCCTCCAGTTTTGTTGAATTCTCGGACCAGTTTATGAGCTAGAAGACAGTTTTCTGCTATCGACCTTCCTTTTATAAATGCTGTTTGATTTGCCGATATAAGTTCCTGCAAAATAGCTTGCATTCTATTACACATAATGTGAGAGATAAATTTGTATATATAATTGCAACAGGCTATAGGCCTAAAGTCTCCCAGTTCTGTAGCTCCCTCTTTCTTTGGAATCAGCGTCAAGAACGTGTGGTTCATCTCTTTAAGGAGACGTCCCATGCGAAGAAAATCCTGGATCACCCATAAAATATGATGCTCTTTCAATGCTTTTTGAAGAAAGCTGCATTAAACCCATCGGGACCTGGGGCCTTGTTAGGATCAGCCTTCTTAATAATCAGTTCGATTTCCTCCATCGAGACTTCCTTTCTAAGTGTCTCGTTGCCTGCTTCTGTTACAATTCACTTACACACTATCTCAGGGAAGTTACTTTTATAATCATTCTGGTTATATAAAACTGTATAGTGTTTTACTGCCTCTTCTTGTATTTTTCCTTCATCCGTGGTTGCCCTCCCTTCCGCATCAATAAGTGACTGGATAGAATTTCGATGTTGTCGGGACTTGATTGTAGCATAAAAATTTTTTGAACATCTATCCCCATCTTTCAGCCACCCACACTTTGCTCTCTACTGCAATCGTATCTCTTCTTATAATCTGAGGTATCGGAGTTCCGCTTGAATGTCAAGCTCTCTGGCCGTGCGAATAGGGTCCATTGGATTCCTCTGCAACTGCTCTTGTAGGTCATGTAGCTCTCGCTCCTTATCTGCTATATTGGATACTGGTCGCTGTCGGTTCCACCTTTTAATCTCCCTCTTGATTGCTTTAATTCGCTGAACTAAACAGAACTGTTCGTTCCTAATGACTTGCTTCGACCACCCTTTCTCAAAAGCTTTATTATACCCTTCAATGAGCGGCCAGGTATTACAATACCGGAACGGTCGTCGCCATCACAGTGACTCCGCTACCATTCTAATCAGAATAGGTGTGTGATCGCTCGTCCCGCAAGAAAGTCCCTCTGCCTGACCAGATGGAAATGTCTCCAATCATTTAGTATTACAGAGCTATTGTTCCAAGACCACACATGCCCCGTCCTCGATAAGCACGTCAGGCCCGATCCCAAAAGACAGTTTTGGAAGTCCTCTAATATCGGGTCTGGTATGTAGAAGCATGGAATTTCAGGCGCATCTACAGGCTAGAATTCCTATTCGCTTAACACAATATGCGCCAGTGAGCTCAAACGAAGTACTTGGCACAGCAAAGGACAACAAAAGTATAAACATCAGAAGAATATTTTTATTTCATATAAAAGTCTATTACATGTTTAAAGAAAGGCTTTACAAAGGAGAACTTCTAACAAAAGAAAGATCCTAAGACTACAGCCAGACGCAGCAAACTGCCATACGCCCCATGCCAGGTGCATCATCAGTCAAGCGCATCTCCTCGACATCTCAGTCAGGCGCGTCCTTTCAGCGTCTCAATCAAGCGCATCTCTTTAGCATCTCAGTTAGATGCGCTCAACTTCGATCCGATCAAGTACTTCGGCTAAAGGAGCAGCTTTGAGCATAACAAGAGCGGGCGATCAACCCCACTCTAGCAGGAGGAAGAGCTCTCCAAAGCCCAAGGAAGAGGAGAGCACCGCAATTCCGATCTGCGGCTCTTCCGACATAACGGAGACGGGAACTCGAGCAACCCGATCTTTGGAAGCAACAGACACCTTCGGCTTGCGTCGGAAGCCCACGATCCTGACTTTTGGATGTAACAGTCACCTTCACGAGTGCATACAAAGACGACTCGATGCATCTTCACCCTGGGGAGCGTCTTGGCAACAAAATAAACTCGAGCAAAGAAGTTCATCTTCGTCGAGAAGTCAAGGGGGAGACAACAAAACTCTCACAAATTGTTGCTATTTATAGGCCAGGGCAAACAAACCCATGCGCCAAGTGGCAACCTTCCCGAAGTTAATACAATGAACTTGCATTTACGATAATGAATTTGCCTCTTCGAATTTAGCCAAGTCAAAACGGCTATTTAAAGCACTCGAAGAAATCAACAGTCGGACCAATAAAAATACGTCATGCAAACAGATGCGCCGGTCAGACCGCGCATCATACAGATGCGCCCATCAGCACCAAGCGCCTCATAAGGATGCGCCCCATGCGTCCCCATGCGCCTAGTGGAACGCAGATTAATGTGCCCACTCAAAGGCCCATCACCCGTCAAGAACATTAAATACTGAAGTTTGACACGACAACAGCGATGCCTCGATGGCAGAGCAGCAACAGTTTTTACAGAAAATGAAACGCCGCTGACGTCAGCGTCATCATTACTCTCCTCTGGCGGTTACAAGCCATGTAGCCGATCGACCATTCGCATGCGCCTCCGCAGTCATGCGCCCGAAGACTCGTATGCTCCTCAAAAGCCGTGCGCTCAGACTAGTTCGTGACTCCTGAAGGTTACGAGCCAAAGTCTTCTCATGCATCCAATCCCAGGCTCATCCTGTCAGATCGCTCTCCACCAAATCTGAGATCTTTGAGCTACGGACATGCGCCATGTGTCATTTGACTCAGTTCAGCCTATGAAGGGGTACTAACCACCCAAGATCTCAGCAACCGAAAGATCCTCTCCACTGCCACGTGCCAGCCACAAATACAGCATGAAGGATTCAACCCACAAATGATGGCGCATCATCCATGCGCCCTCCTTCCGTCAGTATCATCCATGTGCCATTCCCACGAACAAAGCGCATCCTACATGTGCGCGCATGAGCAGCCCAACCTGCTGCTTATAAATAGAGGGATCATTTCTTTCTTCTACACACACAGACATACAGAGATGCACAGTTAAAGACAGACGTAACCAGAGCATCAGAGTTATCATCCAGAGAGATCGGTAGAGACACTCAACGTCTTCTTCCCCTCTGCAAGCTCCGACATCCAGAGCAATCTCGACCTTCAGAGAACCAAAAACCGTTGTCAGATCGTCAACATAGTCAACGCATTACCACTCGCTCCATCGACGCAGGACCCAGATAAAAACAAAAGTGTACTACTAGGACTACATCGAAGTCCTACATTGTAACAATATTCTGTTTGTAATTGAAATTGCAATCAAAGATTTTAATGGCAAACAAGCTGGCGACTCTGCTGGGGACCACTTTCTCCTCCGCTGAGAAAGCTGTGTCGCAATATGACGACGTGAAGGTGGGATCCTCCCATAAGACACTGGTCGTACGCCTCAATCAACAGACGTATGAGGAGTTCATCTATGAAGGCAGCGTAAGTCCTTCGAAGCGGCTGCCAAAGCCAAAAAAGACTCGCCAAGTCTGGGTGCACAAGGTCGAGGCCCCTGGTACCATCATCGAAGGGGATGCACCGATACAGCCTACCCTTCCCGCTGACGTCCTCAGCAGCCAGGATGCGCCTGCGGGTGCAGAACATCTCATAGGGAAACGTGGGGCTGACTACATTCCCCAACCATCTCCTTCTCAGACAAAGAAGATGCGTCGACCGAGCAGGGGTGCATCTAACGCCCTGTGTATTAACTCTGGTGCGCCACATAAGACTTCTATCTTTAACAGACTCACTTGCTGTCGTAACAAGGAGAATTTGGCCTTTGAGTACTATGCACCCCAGCGGGCTGGTACAAAGAAGTCCAATGCAGCACGGGCCACACGCCTCGAACGTGCTATGCCAACAGTAAGTCAGAGACATGCGCTCACAATCATACGCGCTGCCGATAGTAAACTGTACAAGGTTGACTCGGATGCTTCTGTGCCACGAACGGGCCAACCTTCAAAGACCTCGTTCCGCTTGGGTGCATCTGCTGCGCTTTCAGCCAAGCCTTTCGAGGCAAACTCTGTGGTCTCGAACCCCCGTGCCGACATTGGTTGTGCGTCTGAGGCTGGTTCCACCCACTCTAAATGTTGCTTCCCTACTATTGATCTGGATGCATCTTTTGTGCCGGATTAGGGGTTGCAGCATTCACTTGACCACCCCAGCGCTTGGCCACGCCATGTGCCTGATGGGGGTGTGAAGGTGGCACTCTCCTCTAACGATTTGCTTAATGTGATCATTCACAAACGCAGATCAAGAGAGTCGACTGACAAGGACAATGTGCCCCTCACAGGGCACACCTGTGCTGTAGTCACCATCAATTGTTGTTGCAAGACAGTAGTCCCACCACAAAGGCAGTCTGTGTTCCAGCAGTTGCAATTATCAACACCCCTTCAACATCGCCTCGGAAAGAAGGTGTCGATTGAAGAGGAACCAGAACTAAAGGTTGCTTCTGGCAACGTAATCTCTAACTCCTCATCAATCCGAAAGGTGACTGACAACTCCTCGACCTCGTCCTCATCCAAGAGCCAGCCGAAGAAAACCAAGTCGACTGTCCTGTCCTCAGGGGTATTTGAAGGCACCCGGGGAAGAAAGAAGATCTCGGAGGAAGCTGGGGGTAGTCAAGCCCTAGTTAATCTTCATTCCGAAGACAAAGACATCCTCCAGAACAAAGCTGGGGGTAGCCAAACCCTTGTTGATTCTCCTTCCAAGACGAAGATATCCTCCAGAGCATAACTGGGGGTAGCCAGGATGAAGCTCTAGGGGAAGCTCCTCTTCTATAAGAAAGCGAGGCTGAAAGCGAAGCTTCAACCGATCCCTCTACTTCCAGTCATGTCATGACAGTTTACATGACGGAAGGTGATGATATGGAGTCAGATGTTCCACCAGCAGACCTTGTTCAGCGCATGGATACTTTGGAGGAAGGACTCAAAACCCTCTCCGCCTCCATGCAAACACTGACTCAAGCAGTGTTTGAGAAACAGTCAGCTTTGGCCAGGGCACCTTCCACTAATCCTGACCCAGGAGGCAACAGGGAATCAAGTATGCCCCTTCAACGGGCATCCTTGAATACCGATTGCCATGAAGCACCGCGAGTGTCGGAACCTTCGAATGTACAACTCTAGACTGTACCACCTTCTCCGACTTCCAGCTCCATGGAAGACATGGTTGAGATGATCAGGGACTTGCATGAGCGCTTCGAGTCAAAGAACAGACAAGAGGAGCACCAGAAGATGGGGATCCCACAACCATACCCCCTCGATTGGAACAAAGTGGTTTATCCTCCCAAGTATAAACAACAAACTTTGACACCGTAAGACGGGAAGGATTCTCGACGCCGTTATCTGACGTACTTCCAGTCTCAAATGGGACATCTCCCGAAGGAAGACGCACTACTCACCAGCCTGTTTGTTGGGGCATTGAAAGGAGTGACCTACGACTGGTACTGCAGTCTCTCTGACAACTCCATATCCTCCTTCGATGACTTGACGCACCTCTTCCTCGATAGTTTCTACGATGGAGGGAAAGACATGACGATGGCGTCCCTTATAGAGGTACGTCAGAAGGAAAAAGAAATGGTTCGAGCATTCATCGAATGATTCAGACAAGCTAGCTTCAGACTGCCCCCGGGTATGCCAGAACATGCACTCCTCTCCTCCTGCAGCATGAAAATGCTTCCTGCGGTTAATCTCTGGCTCAAGTCCATGCCTCCTTCCGACTGGAGTTCATTGATTATTGAAGCCGAAGCAGCTGAAAAGAAGGCATGCAATGCTCGTCTTCTGGGAGTCAGTTTTTCTGCCTTTAAAGACAAGGGAAAACGGCCTGCTGCCAGCAACCCTGGATACAAGACGAAGGGGAAGTAGGCGTTGACTGTCATGCCTCCAAAGGCGCACAAGCACCTACTCAGAAGCCTCCGCTTGCACCGAGGCCAAAGGAGGTCTATTCTTTCAATGATAAAGACACCTTACAACTCTTCGAGATGTTGAAACAGGGTGACAAGATTAAGTTACCGAACCCGAAGCATCCCGACGAGGTTGGGAGAGTTGACAATCCGAGGTACTGTCACTACCAACGGTTTATCGGACATCTAACTCAGGACTGCTACGTCCTCAAAAACTATATCCAGCGCATGATCAATGCGAATGTCATCTCCGTCGATTACGAGGAGAAGACAGTCTCGGCCAACCTGGTGTTGCTTCAATTCGGCACCTTGCCGCCAACCACAACTCAAGATGGCGTCGTCCCCATCCCAAAGGCGACAATGGAGGTGGTCAACCTACCACCTACCCGTGACAACGTGAGTGGACTCATCCCACTCACCACATCTTGGAGAGAGGTCTTATGGGTTTACCCAGACCTCGTCTCCGGAGTTACTCAACCGGGGGTACCATCTACCTCCAAAACCAAGGGCAAAAAGATCAAGTCTTGCCGTATGGTCCTTTCCTCCACGGAAGAGGCACTTCCTGTACAAACACGTTCGCAGCAGAACGCCCAACCCGACGAAGCTGCCGTCGAGGTAGTGCCTCCCTGCACCGCCCCTGCTGCCCAGGAAGAGGGCCCGTCCAGACCTCCAGCAGCCAATAAACAGAAGCACGTAGAGGCCCGTTTCGACAAGCCTTTGCGAAGAGAAAATGCTTCGGGGCTAGCCAAGCCCCACAACTTCGACATACTGGCACAACTTTCCGGTACTCCTGCCCGCCTATCTCTGTTTGAGCTTCTTCGTCTTTCCAAAGACACCGGTGAAGCTCTCTGTGAAGCCTTGAAGGATGCTGAGTCCTTCATCAGTCAGGTTAAGCAGTCTGAGGACCTCCTAACAATATGTGCACACTGCCATTGTGCGGATGAGGTCATCCCCAACATAACCTTCATCCAACAAGACTTGCTACTCAAGCACAACCGGCACAACAGGCCACTGTATTACACAGGGTATGTAGGCTCCGTCAAGGTGAAACGAATTCAGATTGATCCAGGATCTTCCCTCAGCATCATTCCTAGGACTCTGCTCTTAATACTGGGGATCCCGATGTACCATCTGGCGCCTTCCAACACTACAATCAGCGGTTTCGATGCCAGCAAAAGTGAACCGCTGGAAAAAATCCGACTAAAATGTCATATCAGTAATCTCCGAACCGAAGTGACTTGCTATGTCTTGGATGCCGACGTCAACTACAACCTCTTGTTGGGTCGCCCGTGGCTGCACGAGTACATGGTGGTGCCATCTACACTCCACCAATGTATGAAGTACGTGTCCACTAACGATATCATCCGGACAGAGTTTGCGG
Source organism: Iris pallida (assembly GCA_029216955.1). Lineage (NCBI taxonomy): Eukaryota > Viridiplantae > Streptophyta > Magnoliopsida > Asparagales > Iridaceae > Iris > Iris pallida. Next base: position 16,672,259 of record JANAVB010017999.1, on the reverse strand, counting down.
ATATCGACCCTTTCAAGGGGGTCGAAGCCTACTTCACCGATGCTAGCTTGTATAAGTCGCTCAATGAAGGAAAAGCCAACGATGCTGACGACGAAGCAGATAAAACGGCGGAGCCGAACATGGAGCCAGAGATGATTCCCGATGCTCCCTTGAAAATTCGTCTCAAGGGAAAACCGCCCAGATGCTGCCTTCCATGGCGATCAAGCTACCTGGAAAAGCACTGACTTCTCTAGGTAGAACACCCACTGAAGCTCCCTTGAAGATATGGCTCAAGGGAAGACCTCCTCAAACATTGGCTCCCCTTGTGACGAAACTACAGGGAAAGGCACAAGTCACTGAAGGTGTAGTTGAGGCACCCCTGAACGTGCGTCTTAAAGGCAAGCCGCCGCAATCTTCAACCTCGCCTAAGCTGCAAGAGAAGACCCACATAGCCCTCTTGGACCCCAAGGTCAAATCTGTGGTGGGCTCTCCCGAACCATCCCCAGTGCTCACAGATGAAGAGTTAAGGGAGTACATATCTGCTGATATAGATACACCCTCTCTTGACACTGTAATCCCGCGGGACAAAATCTCGTGTTTTATCAATAATAGAGTGTCTTTCAATTATTCTAGTCTTCCATATTGGAATGCCATGTATACATTAGATAATGCTCTACAGTCGTTATAAACACAAATAACGACCGTCAATCATGTAAATCGAGTATTTCCGTCCCAAGGAGTCTATTTTATAGTCCTACCGCGGAATCAGGATGAAGAACCCATCACCTTCGACAAAGTCGAGCGTCATCATGACCTTCCGCCACTCGAACCAGAACCGGATACCGGCAAAATATAAGTCTATTGGTACACGGACAAGGCAAATTACCTCATCCAAAAGATAGGTCACGATCTGAAAAGCAACAAAGGCCTGAACTACGGCAAAGGCCGACGTCTTCCCCTCCGGCTCCCAACACCTAAAGGAAAGCCGCAGGACTACTATCATCGTACTCGACGGGGGGTGGGCTATGTCACGCCACCGACAACTCCAGAGAGTTCGGAGGCAAAAGAAGTGGAACACTCTCATTCATCTGAGGCATCAACTTGGGATTCCGATACCAGTATCGGCTCAGTCTTCAGGAAGGTACTATCAGTCAACATGGCGTCTGCACAATCTCGAGAGGATGAAGGCGAAGACCAAATGCCAGAATTCTTCGAGGAAGAACCTTGGACTCAACGCCTAGGAGGGCAGTGGGAGTCTCATTTTAAATTACGCGAACCCCCTACCGAAGACGAAGTCGAGTAGATCGACCTTGGGGATGGATCTCCTTCCAAACCTATCTTCATTAGCAAGTGCCTAAAAGGAAAAGGTCAGGAGTCTTTAGTCCAATTGGCCAAAGAATACATCGACGTCTTCGTCTGGAGCTACGAAGATATGTCGGGACTTGATTCCCAGATCGCGATGCATAGGCTTAACATCTTACCTAATGCTAAGCCTATAAAGCAACAACAACGACATTTTTGTCCTGACATCATGAACGCTATCGATCAAGAGGTGGACAAACTCCTAAGCAGTGGGTTCATTCATGAAGAGCAATATCCGTTTTGGGTGGCCAATGTCGTTCCTGTCACCAAGAAGAATGGAAAGATACGAGTCTGCATCGACTTCAGAGATCTCAATACGGCTTGTCCGAAGGACGAATTCCCCCTTCCAATCACTGACGTGATGATCGACAATACATGTGGCTTTGAACGCATGTCTTTCATGGACGGGTACTCGGGCTACAACCAGATCAAGATGTTCCCCGATGACGCAAAACACACGTCATTCAGGACACCGAAGGAGGTTTTCTGCTACACAGTGATGTCCTTTGGCTTGAAGAACGCTAGTGCTACATACCAACGAGCTATGAGTACCATCTTCCGTCAACATCTATGCAAAACAGTTGAGTGCTATGTTGATGATGTCGCTGTCAAGAGCTGTCTCAAAGGTGATCACCTGTAAGACCTAAAGACAGTCTTCGATCTCATGCGAGCGCATCAACTCAAAATGAACTCCGCTAAATCCTTCCTTGGGGTTTCTAGCGGAAAGTTCTTGGGCTTCATTATAACGACGAAAGGCATTCATGTCGACCCCGAGAAGACCAAAGCCATCCTTGACATGGACCCTCTGAAGAACCTCCGAGAACTTCGAGGCCTGCAGGGGCATCTGGCATACATCCGAAGGTTTATAGCGAACCTTTCCGAAAAATACCAACCCTTCACCCAGCTCATGAAGAAGGGAGTCTCCTACGTCTGGACAGAAGAACGTCAGAAAGCTTTCGATGATATCAATACTTACCTGACGAGCCCGCCAGTCCTGGTGGCACCCGTCGCAGATAAACTATTTCTCCTCTACGTCCGTGCCATGGAACATTCCCTCAGCACTTTGTTGGCTCAGAACAACGATGCAGGATACGAGCAAGCTATCTACTACCTCAGTAGGACATTAATTGGGGCCGAACATCGGTACAACCCCATTAAAAGGAGTGTTTGACTTTGGTGTTCGCCATCCAGAAGACTCGCCATTACGTTTCGGGCCAGATAATTCATGTCATCTCCTGAGTCAATCCACTCAGGGTTCTCATAACAAAGCCAGGATCATTGAACTCCCGACTAGCTACATCGGCAATCCTGTTGACGCCATATAATATGGTATTTGTTCCACAAAAAGCCGTCAAGGGTCAAGCCCTAGCCAACTTTTTAGCCGTGCACCCCATCCTAGAGTCCTCCAGACTCTATGAAGACATCCCGGATGAGGTCCAAGAATCAAATATCACCGAAGAAAACTCCGTCTGGCGGGTGTTTTTCGATGGCGCTTCAAGAGTAGGCCCCGAAGGCCAAATCATCGCCGTAGTGAGGGTAGTCTTAGTCTCCCCCGATCAGCTGGTCATCCAGCGTGCTTACTCTATTTTGAAACCGTGCTCCAACAATGTTGTCGAGTACAACGCCCTCATCATGGGACTCCAGCTGACACTACAGCTGGGGGTGGATCATCTGGAAGCTTACGGCAACTCAAAACTCGTCGTTAATCAAATTCGAGGGCAGTATGAAGTTCGCCATGAAGATCTGGTTCCTTACCATGAAGTTGCATTGAATATTATTTCAACCTTCACCAAGTTCTTCATAGAACACGTTCCTCGGTTATAAAACCTAAAGGCTGACGCTTTGGCTGGCCTCGCAGCTTCGTTAGCAGCACCCCTCGGGACTCAACACTACGTCACGGTAGTAGGACGAGACTTGGTCTGTCCTAAAAATAACCTATACACATAAGTGGCCCATGCTATGACGACAAGTGCCGGTATTAATGTCCGAGACTGGAGGTTCCCATTCATCGACTTCGCTGTCTATGGAATTCTTCCAGAAGACCCGAAAAAATCTGTCTCCGTCAGAAGTCGTTTCCTTCGATTTTATTATAATACAGCTACTAAAACGCTATACCGACGGTCCTACAATGGACTTCTCCTTCGATGTCTATCCAACAAAGAATTAGCTGCAGCCCTTTGGGAAGCTCATGACGGGACATGCGGGGCTCATCAACCTGGCCCTAAGTTGCAGGATCGACTGTGACGCATGGATTACTAATGGCCAACCATGGCAGCCGACGTCGTCGACTATGCTAAAAAGTGCCATGCTTGCCAGCTTCATGCCGACTTTATTTATACACCATCGGAACCACTACATCCTACGGTCGCTTCCTGGCCCTTTGAAGCTTGGGGCATGGACATTGTAGAACCTATTACCTCTCCTTCATCAAGGGGACACCGCTTCATCCTAGCCATCACCGACTACTTCTCCAAATGGACAGAAGCAGTTCTACTAACGAAAGTAAAAAGCTCTAGGGTGATCAGCTTCATCAAGCATCATATCATCTACCATTTTGGGGTACCCCGTAGGATTATCCACGACAATGGTCCTTAGTTCATCAGCTATATTTTCAGCAGATTCTGTGATAAGAATCGAATTCAGAACGTGGCATCAACCGCCTACAATCCGGCAGCAAACGGATTAGCCGAGGCTTCTAACAAGACTATTGTCAGGCTACTCAAAAAGGTCGTGTCATCCAACAAATGCGACTGGGACGAAAAGCTCGGCAAATGCCTTTGGGCCTACCGTACAACGGTACGGACTCCTACGGGCAACACATCATTCTCCTTAGTCTACGGGAGCGAAGCGGTACTGTCTCTTGAGATCCAGATACCCTCATTCCGTGTAGCGTTCACAAATCAATTGACAGAAGAAGACAATCAACGTCGCTATCTGCGAGAACTGGAGGCTCTTGACGAAAAACGTCTCCTAGCTCAGCAGCGCATTGAACTCTATCAAGCCCGTATATCACAGGCTTTCAACAAAAAGGTCAAGAAGAGGACTTTCCAAGTTGGCGACCAGGTCCTGGCAGTCAGGAGGCCGATGGTGTTGACTCACAAAACACCAGGAAAGTTTGACCCAAGTGGGAGGGACCTTTCATCATAGAGACGGTATACTCAAACGATGCTTACTGCCTCACCCGACCAAATGGGGACTTGTTCATGATGCCCATCAACGGCAAGTTTCTAAAAAAGTACTACTCTTAACATCTTTTAGATATGTACTTCCATCTCTACCCAGCAAGGAAATCAGTGGACCTGATCATCAGAGCTCACATACACCTCTCTTTCACAAAATCTTATGCTTTCGGAACCCAGTTGTTCCGTGGTATTCTATCTCCAGTAAAAGAACAACCACGTCCACATTACCTCTGAGTTGCTCCTCTACACCATGCAAAGCAGAATCTTACACTACATAAGATTGTGCTACTTATCATGTTTACCACGTCCACATTACCTCTGAGTAAATATCCCGTACAGACAACCCCCGCATTGCCGTACATCGATCACAGAACTTCCATGTCCATATTACCTCTGAGTAGTTCTGCGTATTCCCCCCAGAGTCACTTCTACCACGTCCATAACACCTCTGAGTAGAAAGACTTCATCATTTGAAACCCGTATTTGCCACGTTCACATTACCTCTGAGCAAACATGTCGGTTCTCTCAAGCTTATTATCTGTACCTAAAAACCAAGGTACGCAAAAGATAATAGGTCCACACAAATTACTAGTTCATGACAGCAAAAATGAATACACCACAAAATTCTTTATTTTTTATTCAAAAGTAAAGGATTACATTTCCAGCAAAGTTGCCAAAAAATATATATATATTTTATAAAATATATATATTATATATATATATATATATATATATATATATATATATATATATTATATATATATATATATATAACAAAAAGAGAGACTACAATCCCTAAGCATCATTGGGATTGGCAGAAAGCTCTTCGACCCGACGCTTCAAGTCTTCATCCCGAGTCTCCACAGTCGCTAGGACTCGACGTTCAGCTTCTTGACGTATCGCTTCCACAGCCTCAGGAGCAGTATCGTTCTCGTGCTTAGCATCCAACTCTTGTCGCTGGCAGGTGAGAGAAAGAATATGGCAGGTAATAACTGTTTCTTCCTTCTTAGATGATATGTGCTTAGCCTGGGCTCGCTCAGCATCAAGCAACAGTTGGGCTCGCTGGTCTTCAAGGAGGCGAATCTTGGCAGTGACCTCTGCTATACTAGCGTCCAATGAGGACCGCAGCTCCACCTTCTCCTGCGTGGACTGTGACAGTCTTTCCACAGCAGCCTCAGCTTCGGCTACTTCGTGGTCCCAGATGGCTACTGTGGCCTGATAGGATGACTCAACTTCAGCTATTAATTTCTCTTTTTCTGCTTCTATTAGAGCAGGAAAGTCATTTTGCCGGATGCTCTGAAGTTTAGAAAGATGTTGGTCGAGCTCAGCTACTGACGCCTCCAGAATCTCAGCCATATGATCATGGCCCCGATGGGAACGTATCAGACCAATGTAAGGGAGCGTCGTGGCTTTCGTCATCGTGAAACTCCCATTCGTATTCAGTACTGTCGATACGCCCTTCTATAGCATTTTATACACCGCCTCAATGACAAACTGCACATATTCATCCGCGTCTGCCGATACCTGAGGCGTCATAACAAGGGTTGGAGGAACTATTGTAGAGGTTGAGGAAGATCCTCCGACAGGCCGCGGAGCCGAAACCTCAATGTCATTAGGTTCTTCCCTACTGGCAATATGGATTCTATCGCCAGCTGAGGAAGCTAGGGAGGGATGCAATACTGTCCCCCAAGTGGAAGGAGCATGAGGAGTATCCTCCATCACAGGGCCCTTGTCCTTATCAGAATCGACGATGGATGGTCCCCCAACATCCGGGTTGATGTTATTATCCCCGGTCGGGGTAGGGCGGCTCTTCCTTTCGTTCGAAGTGATAAGGTCTGCCCCTGATGGTTCAACCTCCCTCGGAGCCTGGCTCGGAGAATGAATCTCATCATCTACAGGGACGGGTGTAGGGCTTGGCAGTAACACCCACCCTACCGCATCAGCCTCCACTTCCGGGACAGGGGTAGGGCTTGGCCACGAGGCCTCGTGTACGACCAGCGCCTCGCTACCATGACCAAAACAAAGCCCGGCAGGCACATTTTTGTCGAAGATGTCTCCGCTACATGCGATCTCTCTGGCAGCTGGATCAACATCTTTCTGCGAGCCATCGTCAGAAGAAGACGAGATCTACACTTCCTCCTCGTCTGGATGAACTTTTTCTACAACTCTTTTTGGGGCCCCGACGCTTTCAGGCACCACCTTAACAGTCGGTTCTACTCCCGGTCGAGGCTCCATATCGCCCTCCTGATGGACCGACCGAGAGACCTCAGCAACCTCAGGCGCTAGTACATCTTCAGCTTCCCTTCCAACATAATCTGGAGACACCAAAATCTCCACAGAAGCGACATCATCCACGCTCTCCTCCATGGAAGATGCTATAATCGGAGGAATGCGCTCAACGGAAGAGCTTGCCACCTCCTTCGGCCTACTAATACTCGATTTCAAAACTCGAGATTTCTTCTTCGGCACCTTCTACAAAAAAGGAAGGACATAAGTCACAGAAATCAAAGAATAAACCAGACTATGTGGGACGTCTTTACCTCTGCAGGAGCTGATTCCGTTGGTACTATAGGTGGCACTCTCGGAGCTCCCACCTTCGGAGTCGTCGCCCTCATCGGCCTCTTCGGCGCAGACGAACTGGCCTCCGTGTCTGCCCATCTCTTTACAGCTGGGGGCTCTTCCTGAGTACCCCATGTTGATGCTGCAGCAGCAGCCCGATAACCTGCAACTTTCGGTGGACAGTATGATCGGGCCGCCGCCAGCATGTTTTTCGTTGCCTCTAGTTGAGTGCCAACAATGAAACTAGTCTTCTTGTCATAATCTGGGGACACGGTGTTCATGGCACAATACAGCTTCACAGCCGAATACAAGATTTGCGGCCGAGGGTTGTGAACTGGAGTAGTGAAACGAACTCCAGTGCACCCGGCGTTGTAATATCGCCAACCCTGGGCCCCATCTAGTAAACTTCCGATAAACCCCAGACTGTTACCGGGGTTCCTTAACATCAGCTGAGTGTAACCAAACTGGCGCGCAAACTGGCTCGGTAAATACGGCTCTAGATAACACTTATTTTTGTTGCGGTAGACCAAATGGGATGGTCGAATACTCTGCAACCAGTGAAACCCCCATGTCGGTAAGACAATTGCATCTTTATCGGAGTCTTCCAATTCTTGGTCAGCCTCGAAATCTGTGAAGACGGGACTGACCTTGGTGATCTTCCACCCTTGAAGATAAGACAAAACCTTTCTATAGACAGGGACACCGGTGTGCAGCCACTTCCTCTTATAGAAGCGACGGATAAAGGCGTCACCTTCAACATGATCATCTTCAGGGCCTGGGTTAAACACATTTGGATGATGCAGAATCAACCATCCCATCAGATAATGGAATGGTAGCTCAGCTCGGGAAAAGTTATCTTTCTTGCCCCTTTCATGGACCACATCGTGGCAAAATCTCTCAAACCCCGCAGTAGGTTACACACCATCGCGAAAAGGTGTAAAACCCCTAAATTTCTACTATATTTTTAGTACTGATTTTTTTTTGTATTTATATGTCGCATAGTCGTATTGTATGTCGTGCGGGAATTTGCATTTTTCGTATTTCCTCGTCGAGTGCGAATATGTGCGAGGTACATATTTTTAGAAAAATGATTTTTGATTTTATTATCGGTGATGGTTTCAAAATATATATATTTATTTTTATTAAAAGTTATGAAAAGTAACTATCGAGGTTGTCAAAACTTATTATTTTAATTATTTATAAAATGCTATCTTATTTTAATAGTAGTAATTTAGAAAACTAAATTATGTGAATATTCTACTTGTATAAAGCACATGAAAACTATTTCATGTATATTTCCAAATTTATTTTTATTATTTATAATAAATTATTTAGCACGAAGGTATTTTAAATATTTGAATGTTTATGTTTATTTTCAAAAAAATTATCTAAATTATTAAAATGTATTTCAAAGATGTTTCCTATTACTATTTAAAATATTTATTCTCATTTTCGAAATTATTATGCTATTTAATTAAAAATGTAGTTTGAAATTTTTTTCCTATTAATACTTAAATATTTATTATGATTTTTGAAATTAATTATTATATAAATTCTATAAAAAGATATTTTTGATTTATTTATGATAAATTAAATGGTGATTAGATTTATTGATTTAAATTAAATAGTTTAATTTAAATGTGTTATTTATCTATATTTAAATTGGATTTGGATTTAGATTTAGATATGAATGTATTGGTTTAAATTTAATAGTAAAAAAATTATCTATTTGGGTTTTAAAAATCTCAATCCTTATCCAACTGGAAATTTTCACATCCTATAAATGGGCAGGTACTCCTCTATAAATTCCTCACATCCAAAAATTTCCACAACCAACGGTGCATCGTGTCCGTGTCCGTGGCTTCCCATCCACTAAAATGTTCTAATACAAATACAATTTCATCTTCTCCGTGTCGGACACCCCCGACACACCATCAAAACCCTAAACCTAATCCAATCCTGGGTACTGTTACGCCGTCACGATCACCGATCCCAGCCCGTCATTGGCCATCTCCACACACCACCTTCCCCGTCATTCCTACCGCTACAACCATCCAATCCCTCGTGGCTAAGAACACCTCTACCATTCCCCGACAGTCTCCACCCCGAACCACCCGCACTCACCAGTTTCCATGGTCGCCAGACCCTTGCTCCGTTCCGACAAAACCAACCACCGTCGTCCTTGTCTCCACAACCACCATGACCCCACCTAGCCAGCCACCATCACCACCGTCGTCAGACACGCCACCACGACCCCACTACCGTGATCCGGCAGCCTGTCCCCGGCCAACCCAGGCTGGCGACCACCCGTCGCACCGCCGCCATGGCCAACAGAAAACCTCCAACCCAAAAGAACCACCAACGGAAAATCACCTCGACACCACCACCATCACCCAATGAAGAATTGAAAAACCCTTACCTGACCGACACAGTGCTCCTCCCGTGGCCGCCGTCTTCTCCGTCGCCAAACCCTCGAACCTCCTCTCCGTCTGCCGTGCCCCGCAGCGTGTCGAGCCACTGCGAGCTAGCCATCTTTCTCAGTGATTCTGTCTGTCCCGATCGCTCGGCCACGCGCCGCAGATCCCAACCGCCGTCGTCTAGCTACCGCCTCCAGCTGGGCACCGACCCACGGTGAACGCCGCACCTGGACGCGCCGTCAATCCCGTCGCCCCTTCCTATGTCCGCCCGCGCCCACCGAGAACCGCCGCGATCGCCGCTCCGCCTTACTCCTGTCCGATCGCCTCTCCCCCTAAAAAACCCCCTACAGCGCCGGAGTTCCGACCCCCGCTCGTCCCCTCCACTCACCTCCTTCTCCTCCGCGCTCATCCTCACACCGCTCGTCGCATGCAGCTCCGTCCTACCTCCACCTGAGCCCCTTCATCCATCCACCGCCCTTTGGGCCGCCGACGACTCACTCTCGTCCCCTTCCCCATTCCTCTCTCTCTGTGTTTCCTTAGAACCCCCTCTCTTCCCCTTTTTCTACTTAGTTAATAATTTCTGTTAGTATATATTAATAAATTCCTTGTTTTATGCTATTATGGGTTATCATTATCATTCTATTATTATTATTATTATTATTATTATTATTATTATTATTATTATTATTATTATTATTATTATTATTATTATAATATTTTCTTTCTTGTAGGTATATGTACAACATTAATTATCAATAGTATTACCATTATTATTATTATCATATTTGATATTATTACTATTATTGTGATTATTTTAAACGTTGGAGAAATAATGTATGCATTTTACAAATTGTTATTTTGTTACAACCACTAACTTCTATTTTATTTTGGAGATAAATTTATTTATAAGTAGCCTTTATCGTTGATATATAGTAAATGGTTAATTTTATATATTTTATCTTTCCTCAAAAACTTAATTGTAAAATATATATAATATATTAGGGTCTTAGTCCTAGATAACTTATTTCTAGATTCATGTGTATTTCTAACAATAATTTAATTAATAAAAATGTAGCTTTCTATCTCAAAAACTTATTTTGACAAACTTAGCAAATTTTGCCTAAACAATTTATATATATATTTTTTTAAAGATTTATCTAAAATTATTTTGATTAAATATAGCGTTTGGTTATGAGAAATATTTTTCCAATAGAAGTTATAAATAAATTTCTAAATAATATAAATATTTTTTACGAAATATCCATCTAAAATATTTTTACAACTTGGAGTCTTTTTGCCAAAAACGATTTTTCTTAACCTTAAGTAATTTCCTATGAATATAGTTATCTTTCAAAAATCATATATTTTTCTTCCAACTACCTTCGATTATCGCCCTGCCCAATCCTACTATACTCGTTCCTTGTCAATTCTTACTTTATATCGTTCCTAGCTAATTCGACCTTTCTGGACCCAATGGAACTGTCTGTGCCGCCATCAGAGGTCACCTTGTACAGTTGTTGCACCGGAGTCATAGTTTGTGCCACCTTGATCATTGCAGCACACCAGACGCCCTACCAGACAAGACACCTTGCCTTTACTGTTTAAATTTTTTGCTCAATATCATGCATATTTTATTTCTTATAAGTTGTTCTTTCAAAACCATATGTAGTTGCAAATTACTATACTTTATGCATTTGGCCTAGAGTTACGGGACCACCTTTGTTTGTGCCATATTCATTGGCCGACACCTGTATGCTACGATGTCACGTGTCTCATATAGATTCGGACTTACATACCGACCGTACATCGGTGCGTACAGAACGAGCATTAGGATATAACTGCTAACATAATTGCCTAGGAGACTTAGCGGTTATTAGAAATATCGTGGTGTGGATTCAGTACGAGTAGTGCATAAGGAGGGGAAGACAGTTATTAGGCGTAGGGGCTTTCACACATTTACTTTTCTTTTGCTGCCATTTGTGACTCAGCCGAGAGCTAGTGCACCGTGCATTTATTTACTTTTCTCTAGATGCCACTAGTGCCTCGGTTGAAACACAAATGTGCCGTGCATTTACTTTTCTCTAGCTGCCGTTAGTGACTCACCCGAGAGAATAGTGCGCCGTGCATTTATTTATTTTTCTCTAGATTCCACTAGTAACTCGGTTGAAATGCTAACGCGCCGTGTTTCTAGTCTCGAGAGCCCTTGTGTGGAATGTTGTCTTCAAAATGCATTTTCACGTAGAATGGTTAAGGACCTTTATTTGTGTAGTCACATATACTTTTCTGTTGAGCTTTATTTATTAAGTTATTGGCATGATATTATGTGTCTTGTTACGTCCCTCTGAGGACCTGGTTATCTCGCCAGGTGTGTGCTCTTGTCTTTCGTAGGTGTTCTAGCTCTAGTCGTGATCATCGCTATTTCTTTGAGGATGATTGCACTTTGATCGTCTTCGCTTCGCTCACCAAACTCATTTCATTTCCTTGTATTTCTTTCCTTACTTGTTGGTAGTAGATTTGTCTCCGTCCAGCATATTGTATCAAGACAATTCATTATCATTATATGATATCTTTTATTCATTTATTTTGTGTGGATGAGATTAGTTATGGTTCTACTGCATTTTACAGCTTACGTATATTTATTATACGGCTGGCATGTCTACGTTCCTATTCCTACGTATTTTGGGACTGGGGCGTTACAGAAGGAGTGCCAGAGGACGACCAAAAACCAGTTTTACCGCTGGCAAAATGAGGTTCCTGCTCACTCTCTCTACGGACCCAGATCCGCCCGAGAACACATAGTCCCGGAGCCATATCATCAAGTATGCAGTCAACACTGCCTTGGAAGACATCTGGTGCATGCAATGCCAGAAACAACTATATACGTTGTCACCACTCTCATTTGAACAAGGAGTCTTCTCACCTAATCAGTTCATGTCGGAGGTTACCTCCGTGTGACTCAGTCCCTGCGAAGTCACAAACCGAATCTTGGAAGGGTCCGTCAGGTCCTGCTTGAAGATATAATCCCTTCAAGCAATCATATGGGGCAGTGATCCGCCCTTCTCCCTCCGTTGCATCAGATAATGGTGGCTCGCCACCTCCTTGAAAATAGCTACCATTTCTGGGTCATTGTCTTTTAGAACTTGAATCTCTTCATTTGTCGAAAAATATTCTTCATATGGCTCCAAGCCCCAGGGAAGCTTGGACACCTCATACATCTCATGGAGGGCCAATCCCAACTCCCCTACCGGAGTAAAAAATGTTCCAGTCTGGGTGTTGAACATTTCCAAGAGAGCATGATACATATGTCGATTAAGGTCGACACCTGCTTGGGTGGCACGAAGAGCAGCGGTCAGCCCAAGCGCTTTCAGCTCAGTCTTGAACCTCATCAAAACCTAAAGGGTCAGCTTGTCCCACTTTGACACGTGGTGACACCAGCCCTCAACCTGAAAACCTTCTTTTGGATATATAACCTTCGATGTTAGCATCCGGCTTACAAAGGTCGAAGCACCAAAGGCAAAAGTGTCGGGGGAACATCACTATAAATGCTTCCGGAGTACAAAGTTCGGCAATGGTACGAGGTCCCGGCTCGCAAGGAGGCCAAGGTATCTCTTTGATTCGAAGTAACATCAATGCGAAGGGTACCCCCCACTGCCCCTCCTTGAAAAGGAGTAAGTTCCCATGGCATCCTCCTCTTGGAGGCCAAACGGTAGAAAGCTGTCAGTGGCAATTGACGCTAAGACTGCCGCATGTATAGGGCCACGCCCTTCGCTATGAAGAACCAGTCTTCCTTGATCTTCAGTATCTTCGCCTCAGTGAAGATCAAGCAGTCACCAAACAGAAAGGCCGGTTTCAAGAAAGTCATATTCTCGGATTCAGCAGATTTCAGTTTGCCGCTCTCTATCATACTTTGAAGAAAAATAGGCAATTGATCCCGGATTTGCAACATCCTCTCGGAAGGCTGATCCAGCATGATGGCAGCCTTCGCTGGGTTAATGACTTCCTCGTTGAAGTCAACCCCCATCTGGCAAAGGGAAGCATCCAGAAGGACTTCGTTCTGCAAGGGGATAGTCATTGACACTGACACGACAAAAATAAGTCAGACAGCAAGAAAAAATTAGAGGCTTTAAAGAAATAAGACATTTGGGGTGCATCAACAGCCTGGCACATAATCAGGGCCTAAATCCATGCGCATCAACAATGAAGCTTCGGCACGTAATCAGGGGCTAAACCCATGCACGACAGTGAAGCTTCGACGTATAATCAGGGGCAAAACCCATGCGAGTCAGCAGGGAAAGCCTTAGCGCATAATTAGGACCTAAACCCATGCGCGTCAGCGGAATAGCCTCAGCGCATAATCAGGGCCTAAACTCATACGCATCAGTGGAATAGCCTCAGTATATCATCAGGACAGAAGTCCATGCGCGTCGGCGATAAGGAGTTAGGGCATAGCAATAGGATGCAACTCATCTGTATGCCCCAAACCCGTCTAAAAAGTTGAGAACCACAAAGTCAGAAGACACCCACCCTTCACCGTCGGCCGAACGTCGACGGAAGTCACAGTGACGACATGAGCATCCTCCTCGCCAAACTCCACAGGCTCTTTTCCTTTGCCTCGTCCTCGGCCAGCACCACCACGGGGAGTTTTGGGAGCCATCTCGTGAAAAGTAGTTAGGGTTTTTGAAAGAAAAACTCTAAAGAAGAAGAAAGCAAAGAGAAGAAGAACTCTTTCTCCCCATCAGACGCCTATTTATAGGCTTGGGGCATACGCGGAAACCAATGAAGAGTGACGTCAGCCACCGCTTGGGTTTCTGCAAAATGATAACTGCAAATAATTCAAAAAGATCATCATTAATCTTTTTGTTTATTTCGAAGCATTATCATTTACATTAAAACTGAGGAGAGCGTACGCCTCGTCACAGATGCGCGAAACAGTCATGCGCCCCATTGAAGAGACCACCATGCTTCTTATTCAAAGTATTCCAAAACTTGACAAAAAGTTTTGAAAACTTTGAAGGGGGTCTTATAGAAGAATAGAATTTCAGATGCATCTACAGGCCAGAATTCCTATTCGCTTAGCACAACATGCACCAGGGAGCTCAAACAAAGTACTTGGTACAGCAAAGGACAACAAAAGTATAGACATCAGAAGAAGATTTTTATTTCATATAAAAGTATATTACATGTCTAAAGAAAGACTTTACAAAGGAGAACTTCTACAAAAAGAAAGCTCCTAAGACTACAGCCAGGTACAGCAAACTGTCATGCACCCCATGCCAGGTGTATCATCAGTCAAGCGCATCTTCTCAACGTCTCAGTCAGGCACATCCTTTTATCGTCTCAATCAAGCGCATCTCTTCAGCATCTCAGTTAGATGCGCTCCACTTTGATCTGATCAAGTGCTTCGGCTAAAGGAGCAGCTTTGAGCATAACAAGAGCGGGCGATCAACTCCACTCTAGCAGGAGGAAGAGCTCTCCAAAGCCCAAGGAAGAGAAGAGCACCGCAATTTTGATCTGCGGCTCTTCCGGCATAACGGAGATGGAACTTGAGTATCCCGATCTTTGGATGCAACAGGCACCTTCGGCCTGCGTCGGGAGCCCGCGATTCCAACTTTTGGATGTAACAGTCACCTTCACGAGTGCATACAAGGACGACTCGACGCATCTTCACCCTGAGGAGCGTCTTGGCAACAGAAAGAACTTGGGAAAAGGAGTTCATCTTCGTCAAGAAGTCAAGGGGAAGACAACAAAACTCTCTCAAATTGTTGCTATTTATAGGCCAGGGCAAATCAAACCCATGCGCCAAGTGGTGACCTTCCCGAAGTTAATACAATGAACTTATATTTACGATGATGAATTTGCCTCTTCGAATTTAGCCAAGTCAAAACGGCTATTTAAAACTCTCGAAGAACTCAACAGTCGGACCAATGAAGATGCGTCATGCAAACAGATGCGCCGGTCAGACCGCACATCATACAGATGCGCCCATTAGCACCAAGCACCTCATAAGGATGCGCCCCACGCGTCCCCATGCGCCTAGTGGAACGCAGATCAATACGCCCACTCAAAGGCCCATCACCCGTCAAGAACATTAAATGCTGAAGTTTGACACGACAGCAGCCATGCCTCGATAACAGAGCAGCAACAGCTTTTACAAAAAAAAAGTGCCGCTGACGTCAGCATCATTATTACTCTCCTCTGGCGGTTACAAGCCACATAACCGATCGACCATTCATATGTGCCTCCGCAGTCATGCGTCCGAAGACTCACATGAGCCTCAACAGCCGTACGTTCAGACCGGTTCGTGACTCATGAAAGTTACGAGCCAAATTCTTCTCATGCGCCTACGTGTCCTTTGACTCAGTTCAGCCTATGAAGGGGTGCTAACCACCCAAGATCTCAACAACCGAAAGATCTTCTCCACTGCCACGTGCCAGCCAGAAATGTAGCATGAAGGATTCAACCCACAAATTATGGCGCATCATCCATGCGCCCTCAACCACGTGGCATTTCCACGAACAAAGCGCATCCTACATGTGCGCGCATGAGCAGCCCAACCTGCTGCTTATAAATAGAGGGATTATTTCCTTCTTCTACACACACATAGATATACAGAGATGCACAGTCAAAGACAGACGTAACCAGAGCATTAGAGTTATCACCCACAGAGATCGGAAGAGACACTCAACGTCTTCTTCCCCTCCGTAAGCTCCGACATCCAGAGCAATCCAGACCATCAGAGAACCAAAAACCGTCGTCAGATCGTCAATGGAGTCAACGCATTACCACTCGCTCCATCGACACAGGAGCCAGATAAAAACAAAAGTGTACTCCTAGGACTACATCGAAGTCCTACATTGTAACACTGTTCTGTTTGTAATTGAAATTGTAATCAAAGATTTTAATGGCAAACATGGTACACATCGACCTCCAATTTTCTTCGTGGTCGCTAACTTGGCGTTGAAATCCCCACATAGGACTAATGGCCTTGTATTCCCTACTTCCGTCGCCACTTTAATAATATACTTTCATAGCTCGAACCTTCTTTGCCTATCATTGTGCCTATATACAGCACAAACCACCACTTGAAAACCCCCTTTGTTAGTGAAGTCAACCGCAATTACCTGCTCGGATATGAACCTCACCTTTCCTGTCCAATTGTGCGTGTCCTATATCATCCAGATGCATGTCATGTTACTCAAATCGAGATTGTGTTGAGTAGCCCACTGTGTCAAAATTTGCTTCTTAATAATCTCAGCAGACTTGATCTTGCTTTCGAGGATGGATACTATTGTACATCTGTATTTTTGCATCATATTCTTAATTTCCTGCCCTCTACCAATGGAGTTGGCCCTCATAACATTCCAAGTAAGAACTGTCATTGATGATGAGGTAGGTTGTCCTGCTCCCTCGCACATCAGAACCTGGTCTTTTGCCTAGTATAGACCCCGCTTCCTTATTACTCATCTGCCCCTCTTCCCCGCTACATGACTCCATCATCATGTCTGTGGTAGGTTCATTCCCTTGATTAAGATTAGTAACCACAAGACTAACGTGAGGTGATTCTGAATTCCTTTGGTTTCCCTCTATGCTTTGTGCCTTCTCTGTTCCTGAATTATCTATCCCTTCTTTCTCTGTTATCTCCTTGTTGCTATAATGTTCACGAGTGTGACCAAAATAATAGCATACGCCACAAGATAGGGGAACCCACTCATATTCAATGTCTTGTTCCAGCCACTCCCCACTTGGCAGTATCATATCTATTTTACGTGGTAGTATGTCTGTCGCCATGATTTCCACGAACACTCTCGCATACGACAATCTTTGCCTCCTCGCAGTAGGAATATCAGTACGGATTGGCTTACCCACCATGCTTGCTATCTTCATGATTGACGGTAAACTCCACAGTTGTGGGGATAACCATGGAAGGCGAATCCATATAGGTATCGCTGTTAATCAATCTTTTTCGAAGTTCATTTTTGGTCTCCACCATTTCAATATTATTAGTCTCCACCCTTCAATAACCCTCTCTAGATCCTCCTGTAGCATAAATTTGACAAAGTAGAAACCATTTTATCGAGAGAAGATTTCCATTGCGCCTTTGGGGTGCCATAGCCTATGCGCATACGCTCTAATCTGACCGTAGAATGGTCGACTCCCCATGACATATAATACCAGCGTATTTTTCTAGTATTCCATGGTACTTGTTTTCTAGATCATCTCCTGTAATTTCGACCACCTTCCTCCTATTGATCATCCTAGGCTCTACATATTGCATCACCACTTCTTCCTACAGCTTTGATGACTTGCACAGATCAGCCCACGAGATCGGTTTGGTCATTACTTCCCTTGTAGTGGTTCTTCTTTGCCGCTAATCAACCTGTTGCTGGATGTTATTCACATCTGCAACTTGTTCTTTTCCCCTGCTCCTCCCCTCCTCTTTGTTCCACTGGATGAAACTAGGTGGATGGACCTTCCCTC
Source organism: Iris pallida (assembly GCA_029216955.1). Taxonomy (NCBI): domain Eukaryota; kingdom Viridiplantae; phylum Streptophyta; class Magnoliopsida; order Asparagales; family Iridaceae; genus Iris; species Iris pallida. Next base: position 16,654,282 of record JANAVB010017999.1, on the reverse strand, counting down.
GATCAGTTCCCCTCTGCGGTGCATGCCTCTGTGTGCTCTGACCTTCTCTCCATCTCGATTCTCTTCCTCTCAAACCTGCTACCATCGTAAGTTTCGGCCATTCTTTGCTATTCACCGACCTATTTTGCTTCCGCCTCTCAACTGTAGTCCAACCCCCATCTATTTTCTTTGCTCCTTGATCCGTCCTCTTCGTATTCCCATGCTCCATCGACTCTTGTTCGGTGTCAGGAAGACCGGCCCCTTGCTCGTCGTAGATTTTGACAAACCCTAGCGCCGCTTTCGTCCCAATCGCCATCCTACTACTTTGCATATATTTGATAGAAGATTCTGGTAGTCTACCAAGGACTACAGTATCCTACTACTTTCGTCCTTGGTAGACTACTACAGTATTCTACTACTTTCGTCCCAATCGCCATAATATACAAAAGTAGTAGGATATTATAGTCTACCAAGGACCATAAGGATGTAAACAATTATGGTTTCTTTATACTACAGTATCCTACTACTTTTGTATATATTTGCATAGAAGATTCTAAATGAAATTATTATAATCTTGTTTAAATGATGATATGACATTCTACTCTTTTCTTTCACAACACTATTGTCATAATGATGAAAATATTTGGAAGTAGTATTGACCATTATTATGTGGAATGTCTTGAGTTACTAGCTCTCTTAAATTCTTAGACATGAGATCCTATAAAAAATATATATATATAAGATAAAAATATATATATAAGATATATATATATATATATATATATATATATATGTCACGATCGTACCTAATATTTGGGCATGAGCCGTGGGTACGTCCAGCCTACGCTGCAGTATTGGCGGTAGAACTTCGTCTTGAACAGCTCCTTGAATTCTTTCCAGGTCACATCTGGTACGGTGAATCGGAGCTCATCTCTATACCTCGTGCAAGCGATGTCATAGAGCTGCATGCTAGCCGTTTCGACCTTCTTGTCTTGAGGAATTCGAGCAATCCGGAGGTTGCGATCCACATTCTCCAACCAGTCGTCCGCGTAGAGAATCCCTTCCGTTCCTTTGAATTCCTGGGCCTAAGGTCCATGAAATTTTTAGAAGTTTCGGGGCGCAGCGGAGGAGCCTCCCTAGTCTGAAGAGCCTCCCTCAGGGTATCATGAAAGATGTCGGCCTGTCGCGTCTGAAAAGTGATGAGCTGCTGGAAAATCCTAAGGAGCATAGCATTGTCCAGCGCAGGTGCTGGAGACAAGACTGGTACGGTATGTTGGAAGGGTGCTAGCTGCTGGAAGGGTACGGGTGGAGGAAACTGTGCTAGTGGCGGAGTCGGCGGAAGGAACTGGGGAGGTGGTAGAATGTCATCACGGCGATCTCGAAGTCTGCGACTGGGGCGTCTCGCCTAGATAGGTGAAATGGCCTCCCTGGGTTGGTGGGGTTCCATTCGTAGAAAACCCGCCAATGGTTGCTGTGGTGTTCAAGGGAGCGGTGTTCCTGCCTTGAGAATCCATCTAACTGCCACAAAAGTAAAATCGTTAGTCGGTATGAAGATTCAAACATGTTACAGATCAAAGGAATAATTGAGATCAAATGTGGAATTCCAATAACGATTTTAAACATATGGAGATGGTCCTTAGAGTCTACTCCTACTCACAGGCCCGTAGTAGTACATCTAAGTTGAGTACTACCACGAGTTTTGCTATTTTTGCGAAAACGGACCTGCATAGGCCACCATAAAAATGTGTCACGACCCGCACCCAATATTTGGGCATGAGCCGTAGGTACGTCCAGCCTACGTCGCATTATCGACGATAGAACGCTGTCTAGCCATCTCCATAATTCATCAAATACAACCATGCAGTTTATAGATTTCTACAATACAACTAAATTCGCAGATCAGTCCACAGCAATAAGATGTATATACAATGACTACGATGAGAGAAAAACTAATGACTGATCTGAAAAGTCTTTGAGGTAGAGACCAAAATATGATAGATAAAATAATCTCAAGATAACCAAAATGTACCAAAAAGGATGTCCACTATTCAACTCTCATAATCCATAAGTAAAAATGAAGTACAATAAATAAAAGAGTTTCTGTAAGCAAATCATGCTCTATGGAATAGTATCTAGCTAAAAGTCTCCTGCAGAGGGTAGCCCCGTATCCAAGTCCTTCTGCATGCTCAGATCAGGGTCCACCGTCTACTCATAGTATGTGGTACATAACTCCTCTAACTCATCACCTAAAATATTATTTTTCCAGTCAGGAATGGAACAAGTACACATATGACCACTATCTGAGCCTCAACAGAATCGTAAACATGTAACATATGAAAATGAAACTGGAAGTAACTAGCATCATGGTACAATAGAAAAAGACATGTAAACTCTATCAATGAGAAATATCTACTAGAAAGCAATTATATAAATCATGGTGACATGGCAAGTGGCAAATGGCAAAGCAAGATGAAATGACTGGAATAAGAACTATCTACGTGTGATGAAATATCCTGTTCGACGTGTGAACGGCTAAGGGATAAATCCGGCACCCTGCACGTGTCATGAGCAGCTGCTATTATTCAAGAATAGACATCATGGGGATAGAATGGGTAGTTCACACGTCTACTAAGATATTTCCCTGCCCAGTTAGTACTCATAGAATTAACCGCAGTAGGGAAAATACGTAAGGGACAATCAAAATGTACTATAATTCTATGATACTAGTATTCATGTGACGATCGTGTCAACAAGCAGCAAGACATATGTATGACATGTAAAGCAAGCTATCAGAAATGGTAACGATCAGTATATGCACTTGCCTGTGGTCCTGAGGTACGGAAAAGGATCAAGTGCTGAGCCAAAGTCCAAGGAACCTATTTATAAATTCACAATGTCAATAGATAATTTTAAAAACAAAAACATCCTATCTAATTGAGTTTTAGGTCTTTGGGTCTCAACCAAGTCTGATTTCCCTTAACTAGATAGGTTGGCTTGGTTTGTATGACAAACTTGTACCTATATGGTTACTTCCCCATTCTTAATTCTTCCCATACTTATCTGTATGTATCCCCGGGTCTGCCTATGATATTTTTCCTACTTGATAATTATTAACATGGTATCATATACTGTAGACATATGTTCTTATAGGTTTCTCATCCATTTACCCATATATGTATATAGGACTGAGCTATACTTTCCTCCATTGCATGTGACTTGTACTTGGTAACATACAACAATTGGTGCTACTGTTGCTATTATCAACTCTCTTACCCAATTGCTACTCAAAGGCAGCCTTTTGCTTCCCATTTCTGAAACCTATGCTTCCACACATTATCATTTACACCTGGTACATTCTAATATCTATGTAACCTGTGAACTGAACTCTACATTTTCCTTACTAAAGTTCCTGATGCACTTTACTAGGAGTAGGTCTCTCCTGAACCTATATATGACTTGTAGGCATTACCCACAGATGGGACACTACACATATATTGAAACACAAAATACCAAGTATGGATACACCTCTGTACATCCTATAGCTATATACCCCCAATTCATACTGGGAACACCCTCATCTATATTATTCAGATATCTAACTGATACTCCCTCGAGGCTTTCCTCCAATCTAGTACTCTAGTAGTAGTTACCTGTTTCACTCACAGGTACATCTATCGCCTACACTAGGATTTATGCTCATGCTTAATACTGATACAGGAACATACCTGATATCTTCATCTAACCCCAAGACCCTACCTCTACCTGTAGGTAGGCTCTATACTGCCATCACTCTTCTGTATGTATAATTTATTGGCTGTCCTGCCTAGGTGCTACACACACATCCAATCCCATGTTATCAATTCCTATGGTACACTCTATTTTACTGGGAAATAATACTGTCTATTGATATCAGTTCCTACTAGCTGTACTTTATACACACTTGTACAAGCCATACACCCTATTTACTGATATTTATTTGTACAATGTTCATTGGTGTCCAGGTTTACCTCAACCCATTCTCACTGCATTTCTGGTCATGTGCCTCTGTTTATATAGGCTTGCACATGGTCCTGCTGTGCTTTCAGGTGTATTCAAGAACACTGACTCCACATTGGCATATAACTGGATAGCTCAACTGATCCCATCTAATGTACCATTATTTCAAGAGACAAACCCATTTGTTCAAAAGAGTATGTGACTTATCCTAACCTGTGTTCACAGAGGCTTAGGGGTCTCAAAAGGAATGAACTAAAAACAAAACTGTATAAGGAAAATACAGTGTATGATGTACATTCCTTACATGCCTGGCACTAAACCAACCTACATGTAGGCTATACAAACACCACTGATACCCACCCCATAGCCTACAGGAGGGATATGCAAACATATGAAAGGGTTGGAGTGCAGTGGATGCAGGGAAATACAAGGAAGGATGATGTGATGCATTAAAATATTTGATGGGGTTTGTCTCAATGCAGGTAATAAGAAAGCAATACATATATGCGAAGAGGTGAATCTACAGTGTATCAAGTGGAAATGAGTGAGGGTTTGTCTGCTGTAATCCTGTGATGCAGTATTGATGCAGGACAATTGATGTTTGATACAGGAAGGGTATGTATCTCTACAGGGCAGTGTAAAGTATATCTGTCCCCTGTTTCTTGGTGTCCTATCCTACTCAGTTATCCAGCTATACTTCAGTATCTTCAATTGGTATATTAAAGGCAGATGAGTATATGATATACCTGGTACACTATATGTGAAGGATTGATTACCTAGTACACTAATGCAACTGATATTAGTGCCATCTAATACATCCTAATGCCTATATTAGCCCATCACTGGTATTAGTGCCATCTAATACATCTTAATACCTAGTATTGAACTACAACACACACCCTTAGACTTGGTACTTTCTATTATGCACCCATGTCACTATCCAGCCTATTAATGAAAACATGTAGTTTCCTATACCCTGTGGCCTATAGTAGCTGTACACAAGGCTCATCTCCTGGACCTTTACTCTAAGGGCATGACACCCTTACTACTTGGCTCATTTGAACATGCTAACACCCCAAACGTTATCTGGATACTAGTAGCCATACTCTGGTAGCCTTTGCTCTGTATCACATAGGTCCCTGACTCCTTGAGGTATTCAAATACAATTAATGCCCCTGTGTAACTAAATATGATAGAAGAAGCAGGTACATCAGTGCCTCTTAATATATAACATAGGAAACTGACACCATGGTTAGGCAATGGTGGTTAAGTCAAGGCCACCCACCTCTTATTATTATACTAAGGCTTCAATGTCTGGTAGCAAGCCTACCTAGGTGGTCGAATATCTCAGTCTCCTTTGCTACCATAGGAAATTCATAGGTTGATCAACTTATTATATAAAGAGTACACCTATTGGTAGTACCAGCCTGACTCCCCTATCCTTTGTGGGACACAGAAAATCATCCTAGACAAGAAAATAGGCTTTGAGTGAACTGTTACCTAGAATATACATCAAGCATCAAATGTCCAGGGCTCCTCATGTCTCTACCTAGGTATTACCACAAGCATGTACTATCCCCTCCTTCTTCTAGTGTTTTGTAACATAAAACAGTAATTAGGCAAGGCTAAAGTTGGTGAATTTAGCTTTGATTGAAGCAGGACTCGATTGCACCTACCCTCTCCTTTGTTTCCTTGCAACCGAGAGAATATAGGTTGTTTTTAGGGTTTACAGAGGGGTTTTGGGGGTCGGCTACTACTCCCTCATATATACATTAGCTTTAGATAGGATCGAATTCAATTCAAAGCGGATTTGGATTATAATTGGGGCTACGCTTGGATAAAGATCTATTTCGAACATATGACCCTATCACTGGGAATTTGAATCTCGGGGGGGTCGGCCGTTTAGATCTTACGATTTAAAACATGGGATTTTGAAATCGAGCCCCTTATAAATCGGATGTTTGCAAGGACCCCCTTTGTAACACCCAGTTTTATAAAATGAAGGTAATTTTGAAATTTTGTTATTTTAATTCTTTATTTATGATATTTAAAATCGTGATATAAATTTTGATGATTTTTAATCATTTTAAAAACTATTTAAAAACCATGACTTGTAATTTTGATGTTCTGCTAGTAAAACCCTAGAGACTGTCTGACCTAGAGCCTAACCATGTGATTGGGATATTATTTATTATTTTTAGCCTAGGAGTAATTTGGTCATTTTGACTTATTGAAATCATTTGATTAATTATTGGATTGATGGTTGTTAATTTTGACTTTTACTAGTTGTGACTTAAGAGACTAACCTAGATGTTGACTCTAGCTATGGTGACTTGAATAGCATGGTGGGATCCTAGTCTAACTTAAGTCAACCCAAGTTAAGTCGTTTAGAATCAAGTTTCATATTGGAGAATAAATGATTAGGTTCATGGACTTATGACTTAAGGAGTGATTTCCTTTACCATTGAAACTTAGCCCAAGCCCATTAGTCATAACCCTAACCCTAATTTTATCCTTTATTGGCCAGCCACATAGGGATTCCCCCCACTATATAATCTCTCTTCCTATTCTTCTTGCCTCTTTTGTATCAAATCAAATTTTGGAAAAGAAAGGTGTCACTCCCCGATCCTGGAATACATATTTTAATATGTAAACCGATAATTTGTATTTACCTTGTATTTATACTATATTTATTATGCAGTATTTCTTCATGCATTTCTCAAATTATTCGACAAAATATTATTTCGTAATTTATTTTCTGCATTTGGGCCTACAGTTTTGGCTCATTTGGGTAACCTATTTTTGGTTCACCAATGGTTCATCATGAACCCTTTGGTTCATCATGAACCCTTGGGTTCAAGATCTTTATATATAACTTATCTCATTCTCTCTCCTCTTATTTTTTTTCCTTTCATTTATTTTCGTTAGGGTTTTATGGGTTTTGATGCTCCCATGTGGAAGAGAATTCAATTTTACTCAAGTTAGAACTTTGAAAACCTAGATTTGGTTTTGATTTGGTCAAGTTATGAGAATTAGAAGTTTTTGGTGTTCTTGAGGATGCTCTCGGCCTGGAGGAGAAGACCCTTCAGCCTGCGCTCTTTAGCGCAAGGTTGAACTGCGCAGCTCGTCTCTTGACGAATTGCGCAATCCCTCGGCCAGCGCATTGCGCTGAGCTGAACTGCGCTGGCGCTCCTTAGCTCCAGCGCCATCCAATCCTGCGCAGTCTAACCGTGTGCAGTCTGACCCTGCACAGTCTGACCCTGCACAGTCTGACCCTGCGCAGTCTAACCCTGCGTAGTCTGACCCTGTGCAGTCTAACCCTGCGTAGTCTGATCCTGCGCAGTCTGACCCTGCGCAGTCTAACCCTGCACAGTCTGACCCTGCGCAGCCTGACCCTGCACATTCTGACCCAGCGCGCCCTGACCTGGGCTCCTTTATATTTTATATTTTTCTTATATTATATTGCTTATATATATATATAGGTGAATATTTGTGTATGCTATATATCCTTACGCCTTTTGTCCTGAGCATGATATGAGCACTAATGTGATCTCGGTAAACAAGTGTTCCTACCTGATACATGTACCTGAATGTCCCAGTTCTTGTTCATGCTCGACAATTGACTCGTAACTCCATGTGGCGTATTTGCAATGATGCATTACACTAAGGAGGGTAGAATATGTTGACATACTGATTGACATGGATCCTCTTTGGGGTACTCGTACTAAAGTATGACTTTAGGAGGATAATCATGTAGGCCACAGCATGTGAGTCCAAGATTTCACCTAGGGATAAACTAGGCAACTAAATATACTAGATGCATGGGGAGGGCAAAATCTCGAGATCGTGTTACACCAGCCGCCTTGAGATATTGTCTTGACGTGCCGGCTGGTCTCCACGGATACTGTGTCATCTGCGACGAGTGGATGACTGTATCCGATTAATTCATGATATATATTATATGTTTTGGCAAAGTGGCCTTACGAGGGACCTGTGCCCAATAACACCTGTCTACGCGAACCCCTGGGTTGGCTGGACTTGCTGGAAAGATACGATCTGAGGATTTCTAAATAACATGATACGAGGATAACCTCGTCCCACTAGAAACTCGTAGACTTGATTGGCCGTGAAAATGACTTGCTTGTATCTTATTACCTTCCGTGAATAACCGAGAGAAGCGGACTATCATGGCACGTGATCCAACCCATATTCTTGTTTGATTGTTGGGTTGGTTATCGTACTATGACAGGCTGTGGACCGAAGTTATGAGCGGAAGACTTATTCTGGTTGTGAAGTGTCACTTCTGTGAATGACTGAGGAACATGGTCTATCATGGTACATGATCCAACCCATGTTCTTATTTGATTGTTGGGTTGGTTATTGTGCTGCGATAGGCTATCGACCAAAGTCACGATCAGGAGATTTTATTGTTTATACCTTTTAACTTATGTAAAAGTTATAGAGTACGACACGTCCCGACTCCATACGGCACCTTTTGTCCTTGTTTGGTTGTAAGGGTGCCACATGGGTTCGAGGATGTTGCGCTACCCTATAATAATAGCATAAGTATTACTATTATCAATCATTCTATTAACTGGGTTTTTAATCTTAACTCTTGTGCCCCTTTGGCGGTACTTGCTATTTGGGGCTGACCCTGCTGGTTTTGTTTGGCCAGATCTCGTAGCAGAGCCTGAGGACACGATCTTCCTCCCTGACATCCATGGTGCATACTAGGAGCATGGCGGTTCGGGGACTCGAGTGGGTTTCTTCTCTACCACTCCTACTTATACTTTTGTGGCGTTTAGCCATCGGCACCTGTTAGCCGGATTACTTGATATTTTGTGTCAGTACATGATTGTAATTAAACAGACTGCAGCTGTGTATAATTTTGTACTCTTGACTCTCTGAGACAGCTAAATTATAAAGCTAGTCTCTCATGACCATTTTAATGAAGCGTCGGGGACGCCTTACTGCTTTATCTTTTGATGTTTATTTAATTGCTGATGTGATTTGATTGATTGAGACATAGAACTCTGTGGGACCATAGGAGACTTGATTGTAGCATGTACCCCCTAGTCTCTCGACAGCCATGATCGCCGTATGACGTTACGTACCTCATATGGAGTAGCTGGCCTAGTCCGTCTCCGTATTTTGGTACTGGGGCGTGACAAGGTTTTAGTGGTGGCCCATGCAGGTCAGTTTTTCAGACTTGTAGGGTATTGCAAATTATTAGGAGTCTCAATCAAAACTTGTTCCCCTTGAAATTCTATTTCAAATTCTCTGTCCTTGCCTTGATCTCTAACCTGACTTGCATCCTCAAAATCTTCCTCGTCCGGACTTGATAATCTTATATCTTTCTCTATAGGGGTGCTTCATTCTCAGTAGCGGGTGAGGCCTATGAGGAAGAGCAGCGAGAGCATGGCTCGACTGGGCACCAGCAGGGGAGAGAACCTTCCCCAGGGCAGACACGAGCAGAAATGGAACCAGAGGCTGTGCAGTCGCAGGTTATTGAAACTCCTACAGCACCAGCAGCGACGGCAGTACCAGACGCCGTAGCACTCCTGGAGATCATCCGGGGGATTCTTGTCACTCACCAACAGCAACCGACTCAGCAGCAGGAGCAGAACGTGTTGCTGAACCAAGGGATTCAGTTAGCTCTTGAGAGGAGTGCCAGGGCTGACTCGGGAGCATCAGGAAGGTTCCGTCGCTCGAACCCGAGGTATTTTGATGGCACGGAGGATGCCATCACTGCGAATGCATGGATTCAAGACATCGAAGCCATTCTTGTGGCAGCCAAGGTTCTAGATGATGAGAAGGTTGATCAGGTCAAATTAGTACTTCAGGATCTTGCCCGCGACTGGTGGGCATCAGAAGAAGTTGGTATAAGATGCCCTGTTCGTTGGACCACCTTCAGTAAAAGATTCAAGGCCAAGTATTTTGGCGTAGTAGCTCGATATGAGCTCCAGCAGAAGTTTATTAGTCTCAAGCAAGCAGGCAAGACCGTAGATGGGTATACAGCAGAGTTCTGCAGATTGTGCCGTTTCGCACCAGCAATGGTGGCAACGGAGCCAGAAAAAGCTATGAGGTTCCAGCAAGGACTTCATTTGGAACTATTACAGCTTGTGGAGGGACACGACTACCAGACGTTTGACGCTGTTTTGACGACCGTTCGAAGGCACGAGCTTACCCAGCAGAGGTTGGCATCAAGGATATGAGGTCAGAAGAGGTCCCATTCCCAGGTTGGAGGAGGAGGAATGCAGCGAACATCGGCACCAGCACCCGGTGTACGTATTCATGATACAGGAGTGCCACGGAGGATGGCCGTGTCAACTAATACAGCGCCAGTTCGGCATCAGCAGCCGAGGAACCAACAGCACCGTCAGGGAGCACCCTAGGATTGTACATTCTGTAGGAAGGCAGGGCACACGAGAAAGGTGTGTCGGTCAGCGAATGGCTTATGCTTGAGGTGTGGTAGTTCAGACCACCGTATCTCCACTTGTCCTGTGATGCAGAGGCCAGGAGGGCCAGCTCAGCAGTTTCCAGCATTGCCAGCTCCGGTGGCAACCCCGAGTGGAGGGCCAGTATTAGCAGTAACGCCCCTAGCCCAGCGTCTACCAACACAGGCTCAGTTGTTCCGCCAGGCACAGGAAGCCGAAGGCCCTCAGAGGCAGCAACAGCAAGGTCGAGAAAGGCCACAACAAGGAGCTCAGCGGGGCCAGGGTCAGGCTCTCATATTATCCTTGGGAGAGGCTCTAGCGTCTAGTGACGTGGTGGCAGGTAAAATTCTCGTCACCTTATTTCCCTCTGTAGCATTATTTGATTCAAGCGCTACTCATTCATTCATCTCTGCACAATATGCTACATGGATTGGATTAGAGTTTGAGGCATTGCCGGAGAGGATGGATATACTCACCGGCAATAGGCTCGTAGAAGTTAGCAGGGTGCGCTTTTCGTGTCTGGTAGAGGTGTGTGGGTATTTATTGCCCGCATCGTTGATCGAATTCCCTATGGGGAATTTTGATGTTGTTCTTGGCATGGACTGGTTGAGAGACAGTCATGCAACAATTGATTGTAGAGGAGGTAGGGTCATATTCAGCGTTCCTGGGATGGAACAGTTCATCTTTACTCGAACCTTGAAGAATCAGGCCGGAGGTGTCATCTCAGCAGCAGTATCAGAGCCAGAACAGATTCCGAGAGTGGTCGAAGATTTTTTCGACGTCTTCCCTGATGAGCTCCCAGGGATACCCCCAGTCAGAGAGGTAGAATTTAGCATTGAGTTGAACCCTAGAACGAGGCCTATTGCAGACAGAGTTTACAGAATATCGCCGTCAGAACAGGATAAGTTGTATCAACATGAAGAAGAGTTGAAGTCTAAGGAATTCATTCGAGACAGTAAATTGCCCTGGGCTGTGCCAGTAATTCTAGTTCCCAAGAAGGATGGGTCGACGAGGATGTGCATCGACTACCGCAAGCTGAATGCAGTAACTGTGAAGAATAAGTACCCACTACCAAGGATTGATGACCTGTTTGACCAGTTGAGCAAGGCCAGCGTCTTTTCCAAGACATCTTTTCCTAGATCGATCTTCGGTCGGGATACTATCAAGTAAGAGTCCGGGAGCAAGACATACCGAAGACAGCATTCAGATCTAGATATGGGCATTATGAGTTTTTAGTAATGCCCTTTGGACTAACCAACGCCCCCGTAGTATTCATGGATTTAATGAACCGCATCTTTCTGCCGTATTTGGATAAATTTGTGGTGGTGTTCATAGATGATATCCTTGTCTATTCCAGCAGTGAAGAGGAGCATGAGAAATATCTTAGGACCGTCTTGCAGACATTGAGGGAGCATCAACTTTATACGAAGCTTGATAAGTATGAATTCTGGTTAGACCACATTTCGTTCCTGGGGCATGTAATTTCTGGAGCAGGAGTGTCAGTGGATCCGAAGAAGATTGAGGCTGTAGAGCATTGGCTGGTCCCGAGAACGGTTGCGAAAGTGCGAAGTTTCTTAGGATTAGCTGGTTACTACAGAAGGTTCGTGGCGGACTTTACCAGGATCTCTGCGCCCTTAACGCGTTTGACGCACAAGGACGTAGAGTTTGTTTGGTCAGCTAGCTGTCAGGCATCATTTGAAGAATTGAAGAAGAGATTAATCTCAGCCCCGATCTTGACGCTTCCAGTAGGAGCGGAGGCTTTACAGTATATTATGACGCATCACGGAAGGGTCTTAGATGTGTATTGATGCAGCACGAAAAGGTGATAGCATATGCGTCTCGGTAGCTTCGAGACCATGAGAAGAATTACCCGACTCATGATTTGGAGTTAGCAGCTGTGGTATTTTCACTCAAGTTGTAGAGGCATTATTTATACGGGGATCGGGTAGAGATCTATACTGATCATAAGAGTTTGAAATACGTGTTCACGCAGCGAGATTTGAACATGAGGCAAAGAAGATGGTTAGAACTGCTGAAGGATTTTGATTTAGATGTTCAGTATCATCCAGGCAAGGCGAATATAGTTGCAGATGCACTGAGTAGGAGAGGCAGTGCCTTTATCTTGACCTTGTAGAAGCATATTTTAGAAGATCTTCAGAGTATGGGAATCGAAGTAGTTTTGCCAAGGGATATAGAAAAAATGACCAGTATGCAGATTCAGTCAACCTTAGTAGAGAGGATAAGGACAGCACAAGCAGGAGATCCACAGATTCAGAAGTCGCGGTCGGAGTGTGAATCATGCCGTAGGAAGGAGTTAGTGATTCATGAAGATGGTACGCTCAGGTTTGGAAACAGACTCTGTGTACCGAGTGGAGACCTTCAGCAAGAAGTTATGTCCGAAGCTCATAGTTCTATTTACTCCATTCATCCTGGAGGAACGAAGATGTATCGAGATATCAGGCAGTACTTTTGGTGGAATGGCATGAAAAGAGAGATAGCGAGATTTGTATCCAAGTGCCTGGTATGTCAGCAGGTAAAAGCCGAGCAGCAGAGACCAGCAGGGTTGCTACGGCCGCTTCCTATCCCAGAATGGAAATGGGAGCACATCACGATGGATTTTGTGACCGGTTTACCTAGATCTCCGACTGGTAAGAATGCAGTCTAGGTAATAGTAGATCGACTCACGAAGGTCGCTCATTTCCTTCCCTTCCGAGTTAGACAGACCACTGAGCAGTTAGCAGAAATATACATGAAGCAGATAGTGAGGCAGCACGGTGTTCCAGTTAGTATAGTATCAGATCGGGATACGCGGTTTACTTCCCATTTTTGGCAGAGCTTACACCAAAGTTTGGGAACCAAATTAAGATTCAGTACTGCTTATCATCCACAAACCGACGGGAAGTCAGAAAGAACCATTCAGACGTTAGAAGATATGCTGCGGGCGTGTACCCTGGATTTTGGCGAATCTTGGGAGGATCACCTTCATCTAGTGGAGTTCTCCTATAACAACAGCTATCAGGCTAGCATTCAGATGGCCCCATTCGAAGCATTGTACGGAAGGAAGTGCAGGTCCCCTTTGGCATGGGACGACGTCGGAGAACGAAAGTTGTTGGGGCCAGAGATGATCACGCAGACTGTGGAGATAGTTAAGTTGGTCAGAGAGCGCCTTCGAGTTACACAGGACCGACATCGTCATTGGGCAGATCAGCATCGTAGGCCTCTAGAGTTTAGAGTTGGCGACCAAGTGTTTCTACGGATCTCGCCTACTCAGGATATCATCAAATTTGGAACCCGAGGAAAGCTTAGTCCTAGATACGTTGGTCCTTTTAAGATTCTCGCTCGGGTAGGCGATGTGGCTTATCGACTTGCCCTTCCGCCTTCGTTAACTGGCATACATGATGTGTTTCATGTGTCCCAATTACGTGGGTATGTCCCGGATCCGAGTCATGTCCTCGATCATTCTGAGTTAGTCGTTGGTACCGACTTAACTTACGAGGAACAACCCGTGTCCATTTTGGACCGACGAGAGAAGGTACTCAAGAATCGGACGATAAGCCTTGTCCGTGTTTCTTGGAACCATCACTCTTCGGAAGAGTCAACTTGGGAGCGCGAGGACGAGATCAGATCTCGGTATCCGTATTTGTTTGACTAATGAGGTATATTTTTATGCCTTATTGACACGATTCCATGCTTATCTGCACCTGCTTGTTTTGCACCTTGTGATGTATGATAATAACTGCTGTGATAGTTAACTTGTATATGATTGTGCCTTGCTTGTCCTGATTTCACTATCCTGTCTTGGCTGGAATTCCGAGAACAAAATTTTTCTAAGAAGGGTAGAGATGTCACTCCCCGATCCTGGAATACGTATTTTAATATGTAAACCGATAATTTGTATTTACCTTGTATTTATACTATATTTATTATGCAGTATTTCTTCATGCATTTCCTAAATTATTCGATAAAATATTATTTCGTAATTTATTTTCTGCATTTGGGCCTACAGTTTTGGCTCATTTGGGTAACCTATTTTTGGTTCACCAATGGTTCATCATGAACCCTTTGGTTCATCATGAACCCTTGGGTTCAAGATCTTTATATATAACTCATCTCATTCTCTCTCCTCTCATTTTTTCCTCTCATTTATTTCCTCCACCAACCAAGGCAAGTACCAACTTGCTCAAGAGATGGATCCATAAATTTTTGTCAATGTTTCTTACAAAATTACTTGTCAATATATGTTCTTCTCCTTAACCTATACTAGTTTAGAACTTGGAAATTTCCCTTTTGAAGCTTTGATTTTTGTAGATCTAACTATTAATCATTTTCGGATTTCCTTGGTTTTGATCTATTTTCGTTGGGGTTTTGTGGGTTTTGATGCTCCCATGTGGAAGAGAATTCAATTTTACTCAAGTTAGAACTTTGAAAACCTAGATTTGGTTTTGATTTGGTCAAGTTATGAGAATTGGAAGTTTTTTGGTGTTCTTGAGGATGCTCTCGGCCTGGAGGAGAAGACCCTTCAGCCTGCGCTCTTTAGCGCAAAGTTGAACTGCGCAGCTCGTCTCTTGACGAATTGCGTAACCCCTCGGCCAGCGCATTGTGCTGAGCTGAACTGCGCTGGCGCTCCTTAGCTCCAGCGCCATCCAACCCTGCGCAGTCTAACCCTGCGCAGTTTGACCCTGCACAGTCTGACCCTGCGCAGTCTGACCCTGCGCAGTCTAACCCTGCGCAGTCTGACCCTGCGCAGTCTGACCCTGTGCAGTCTGACCCTGCGCAGCCTGACCCTGCGCATTCTGACCCAGCGCGCCCTGACCTGGGCTCCTTTATATTTTATATTTTTCTTATATTATATTGCTTATATATATATATATATAGGTGAATGTTTGTGTATGCTATATATCCTTACGCCTTTTGTCCTGAGCATGATATGAGCACTAATGTGATCTCGGTGAACAAGTGTTCCTACCTAATACATGTACCTGAATGTCCCAGTTCTTGTTTATGCTCGACAATTGACTCGTAACTCCACGTGGCATATTTGCAATGATGCATTACACTAAGGAGGGTAGAACATGTTGACATACTGATTGACATGGATCCTCTTTGGGGTACTCGTACTAAAGTACGACTTTATAGGATAATCATGCAGGCCACAGCATGTGAGTCCAAGATTTCACCTAGGGATAAACTAGGCAACTAAATATACTAGATGCATGGGGAGGGCAGAATCCCGAGATCGTGTTACACCAGCCGCCTTGAGATATTGTCTTGACACGCCGGCTGGTCTCCACGGATACTGTGTCATCTGCGACGAGTGGATGACTGTATCCGATTAATTCATGATATATATTATATGTTTTGGCAAGGTGGCCTTACGGGGGACCTGTGCCCAATAACACCTGTCTACGCGAACCCCTGGATTGGCTGGCCTTGCTGAAAAGATACGATCTGAGGATTTCTAAATAACATGATACGAGGATAACCTCGTCCCACTAGAAACTCGTAGACTTGATTGGCCGTGAAAACGACTTGCTTGTATCTTATTACCTTCCGTGAATAACCGAGGGAAGCGGACTGTCATGGCACATGATCCAACCCATGTTCTTGTTTGATTGTTGGGTTGGTTATCGTACTATGACAGGCTGTGGACCGAAGTTATGAGCGGAAGACTTATTCTGGTTGTGAAGTGTTACTTCTGTGAATGACTGAGGAACATGGTCTATCATGGTACATGATCCAACCCATGTTCTTGTTTGATTGTTGGGTTGGTTATTGTGCTGCGATAGGCTATCGACCGAAGTCACGATCAGGAGATTTTATTGTTTATACCTTTTAACTTATGTGAAAGTTATAGAGTACGACACGTCCCGACTCCATGCGGCACCTTTTGTCCTTGTTTGGTTGTAAGGGTGCCAAATGGGTTCGAGGATGTTGCGCTACCCTATAATAATAACATAAGTATTACTATTATCAATCATTTTATTAACTGGGTTTTTAATCTTAACTCTTGTGCCCCTTTGGCGGTACTTGCTATTCGGGGCTGACCCCGCTGGTTTTGTTTGGCCAGATCTCGTAGCAGAGCCTGAGGACACGATCTTCCTCCCTGACATCTATGGTGCATACTAGGAGCATGGCGGTTCGGGGACTCGAGTGGATTTCTTCTCCACCACTCCTGCTTATACTTTTGCGGCGTTTAGCCACCGACACCTGTTAGCCGGATTACTTGATATTTTGTGTCAGTACATGATTGTAATTAAATAGACTGCAGCTGTGTATAATTTTGTACTCTTGACTCTCTGAGACAGCTAAATTATAAAGCTAGTCTCTCATGACCAATTTGATGAAGCGTCGGGGACGCCTTACTGCTTTATCTTTAATGTTTATTTAATTGCTGATGTGATTTGATTGATTGAGACATAGAACTCTGTGGGACCATAGGAGACTTGATTGTAGCATGTATCCCCTAGTCTCTCGACAGCCACGATCGTCGTATGACGTTACGTACCTCATATGGAGTAGCTGGCCTAGTCCGTCTCCGTATTTCGGTACTGGGGCGTGACAAAAGGTATTGGTCATTCTTCCCCAATCCATAACTATTCCATTTTAATTCCTTTTTGACTCTAGTTTCTTGCATTAGTCTAATCCTACTCTATTTTCGGTTCATGGAGAGAAATCTCAGTTTTGGTACAATTTGGAGCTATTGGCTTGCAAGGAGAATCATCCTACTGGGGCTTTTTCCTTGTCATTGACACTCCATAGGTAAACACCCTAAACTATGTTTTAATTCTGATTTTTTTGCATGGGTGTGTAGATCTAGGTGTCCCCTAGCTGTCCCTCAAGTTTGGTAGGAAACCGTATCCATTTCGTATCCGTATCGGACACGTATCAATGTGTTTATGAATGTGTTTGATGAAATGCCTAAACCAATCTTTTGTTCTCCTTTTTTAAAAAAATTTTAACAAATTTGTAGACCTTATTATGCTCTTTGATTTCGTGCTGACTGGGGTGATTTTTGTGTCGTGTCCGTGTCCAAATCGGATACGAACCCACTGCTTGGATACCACACAGGGGATACTGTGCTCTCTTGCTGCTGCACGTGTCGTGCTCGCTGCACATGCCACGTGGCGGGCTATCACTTGGCATGGAGGGGGCACATACTGACATGCCACCCCTCGAGTTTCGTGGACCATCGTGTCGTATCGGACACGAAATCCATCGTGCATTAAAATTGTACTAATTGTGCACATTCGAACAGCGAGCACTGATACGTCTTGATAACTTTCAACACAACACATATGGACACGATGCAAACACATGTGTATGTAGTCATACACCTGGCATGTGGACACGTGCACGGGGTGTCTAGTGTCGTGTCCTAGACCAACTCGCACACGTGCACGAGGCTGTCTGTGCACGTTTTGGTGTCTGTGTTGTTCTTTTGTGTTTGAACACCTCGTATCCTATTTTATGGATATGATACGACTCACGTGACACCCTCTCATGTGCACGATACTATACCACTTGCTAATTTGCGATCTCAATTGATTTCGAGATGTGATTTAGGCTTTCCCCTTTATTTTCTGATACTGTGTTCAGTCTGAATATTTTAGAGTTTTAAAACATGAATTAAATTGATAATAAATGTTATTTGCTAAGGTTTAAACGTATCATAATGTATGGGATACATATTTGTGCAACTAAGTTCACTATTACTGATTTCCATTGTTTCGAGTTTCACTTGATTTTGGATTTTCGAATTGTTATCTAGATAATAAACTGATTTTTTCTAGATTTTATTGTTTGATGTGTTTTGGGATTTTGTATGATAGTTCGAGTTTTTCTGAGTTTGATTCAAGTTGGGGTTGATATTTTCGATCTATTTTGAGTTGATAGATATAGGTGAGTTTCTAATTCATTGGTATGTATATATATATATATATGTATCAATGTATACAAGTATGTAATGTGTGCATTGTTCCCTAAGACTGAGTATATTAACCCTATACAAATTTTATACACACACATAGTGAACTGAATTAGAAATTGTTGGGTTTGAATATGAAAACTGAGATTGAATGACATCAGTATATTTAACTGAGAGGTGATACATGTACACCTGAGATTCAAAATGTTTGTTAACCTGAACTTTCGAAGTAGGGTACTTGAAACCTGAGAACCTGTGATACACATGTGTACACTCAAACCAGGGACTGAACTGTTGCACTAATTTTCTCTATACACGCACACACCCTTACACTAAACTCATACACACACATGTACACAGGGCCTGAGAACACCCTACCTACAGTACACTCACTCACACACTGCTAACCCACACATTCACAAGCCTGAGAACTCCTACCTAGCAGCATACACAAACATCCTGCCTGCAAACACCCCAACTGCACTCCCTATTACATAGACACCACACACACACACACACACATGTATACCCCTTTTCTTTTCTGAAAACTGAGTTACACTTGAAAACTTGAGCACACACCATCTCTCTATTTATTTACATGTCACCCTTACCTAACTATTTTACCCTCTCTATATGCAAGTCTACATATCACTAAATTACATGTTGACACTAATACACCCCTCTCTATGCATGTATGTGTTAAGATGATATATATATATATATATATATATATATATGTATATATATATCCTCTATATATGAGTGTAGCTATGTGAATGATGATAACATGAAAGCAATGTATATATAGGACTATGCATAAATGAATACATGAATGCAAGCATGAATATAATGTAATTCAATAATGTATGTAATGTATATATTCATATAGTATCTATTTTATATTATGCATTGTCGTGGTTCGGATTGCCTTGTGATTGTGTGTGAGTGCTAGCCTAGGCTTGGTTAGGCCTAGTGAGACTTGTTAGACTTGTTTGTGCTAGGATTTGACCTAGTTGACTTAGTTTGACCTAGTTGACTTAGTTTGTCTAGTATGGTCGGCTAGAGTTGACCAACTGTTGACTTTAGTCTAGTTTGACCTAGACATCATGCAGATGTATTGAACATTTCATTTATCATCTCCGTATATGTCTTGACTTGTGTTGCTCTGAATAGGAGTCAGATACCTCATCTCGGACAGTATATTCACTCTAGACATTCAGATACCAAGCGAGTACATTCTCTGATCATTTTATACCTTGCTTAGGATTATATTCTTGCTCTAGATTACCATATTTGATGCTGTCACGATATTATCACGGATTGGTACTATATGGATCCCTACAATGAGATGTTATCCCCCTCGGGAGCATCGGATACTTCATGTCATGTGTTTCATGTACATCATGTATTCCTCGTTCTCATGTTATTCATGTATACTCATGTGCTTCATGTATGTTCATGTACGCTCGTGTACTCTCATGTGCTCTCATGTACGGCTATATTTTTCATGTGCTTCATGTGTAACCTATACTTTATGTGTATCCTTTATGGGCCTTCATGTGGAATTCATGTGCACTCAGTTCTGAGCCCTCATGTATACTTTATGTGCACCCATCAATTGGATTTCATATAAAAATTATGTGCGTAACATAACTTGTCTGGATCCTTGTGTATTGATTGGGGTATGGAGGACTATAAATAGTCATGTGAATAATTCCAAAGTAGTATAACCATGTGAGCCTCTTTAGTATATTCATATGCAAACCCAGCCGTTCACATGTCGAATTTTTACTCTACATCACTAGTCACTGATAGTTCTCTACTTATAATAGATATTTCCATTACAGTTCTCTCTTTTACATCATGTACCTTCTTTTAGTTTTCATGTATCGTACTCTTTTATATGTTTATATTTTCTAACCTGTTATGATCTGCGTGAGATGTATTGTGCTCGCTCAAGTCCTGACTGAACCTGTTGAAAATATTACAGAGGATGATAAGGAACCCTGCACCCCTTACCATGGAGCTTGCCTAGATGACACTCACGACCTGAACCCCTGTGGAGGTTCAGGCAGCTGCTGAGGGTGATACCCATGCATAGTATAGATAGTTTAGACTGTTCTTTCTTTTTATGTCTGTTGTTGTCTTTGATTTCAGAGTTGTATTTTTTTGGAGATGTTGAGACTTGTGTTGTTAACTTTGATTTATTTTACTTTTGTTTGTACCTCAGTTTTGAGGATTCTCTTATCTATTACATCGTGCTATATTCTACCTCTAGATTTGTGATTGAGTCGTACCTTCTTTGATTGGCCTCCTTTTTGGAGAGTATTTCATATTGTATTAATTATGTTCATGACCTAGAACAGCGTTCTACCGCCGATATTGCGGCGTAGGCTGGACGTACCTACTTCTCGTGCCGCTACACTGAGTGCGGGTCGTGACACATTTTTAGTGGTAGCCCATGCAGGTCAAGTTTGTGTAGTGGTACTCGAACTAGAGTATCACTACAGCCTGCAGTTGGATTAGGATTATTCTTGAGGTACTCAATCACATTAGGAAAAACTCTTAACTGAATTCTTGCCATCTAATTTCTTGTTGAAGATTGCTTCCTTAAAATAACTGTCCTTCCTTGAATTATCGTTTCTATCTCAGTATTGATTCCTTGTTTGATCTGTCTCCAGGATGGTGATTGAGACACGATCACATCGCTCTGGCCCAGCAGACGCTGGTGAGAGGTCTGCCACCCCTTACCCGATTGTGGATACTGGGGCCACAGCACCTCTTATTTCTGCTCATATAGTAGCATATGCAACTTTTGGGAGGCACCTTCACCTTTTCGGAGGTCTTCCTCCGTCATTCCGGATATGTTCCAGCAGCAGCTACCTTCAGGGACAGTGGATGCTGCTCAGATGTTTATCCTTTCCAGCGATTCTAGGAGATTCAGTAGCAGTATCTGCAGCAGAGGCCCCACTTACAGATTTAGCAGCAGTATCCGCAGTAGAGGCCCTACTTACAGATTCAGCAGTAGCATCAGCAGCCGAGGGTGTACTTCATCAACAGCAGTTTCAGGACCGTGTACCCTTTCAGCAGGTGCAGCAGCAGCAGAGGCAGTAGCAGGCCCCGGGACAGCAGCTTGTTATCCTTTGCCCCTTCTGTAAGAAACCAGGGCACGATTGGGGCGAATGCCGAAAGAGGTTGGGCAGATGTTTGCTTTGCGGAGGATCCGATCATCGGCTGAGAGACACTACAAGAAAATTTGCTTATAGTTGCGACGAAGATCAGTCACTAATATATATTAATAGTGACTGAATTTTGTCAGAAATAATATTAGTGACGGACTAAACACATGAGTAACGGAGTTAATGTCAGTCACTGCTACGAGCGACACTAATACTAGTAGTGATGGATGAATTCCTAAATTCGTCACTATAATTGAACATGCCACGTAGATAAGTATTTATCATTCAATATTAAAAAGGTATTTAATATTTATTACTAACTAATTAGTCAGTCACTATTGTTGGGTCATTAATAATTATTACTAACTAATAAGTAGGTCACTATTGTTTGGTCATTAATAAAATTATTACTTACTAATATGTCAGTCACTAATGTTTGGTCATTAATAATTATTACTAATAATAAATCAGTCATTATTTTTGGTCATTAATAAAATTATCACTAATTAATAGGTCAGTCACTAATCTTGGATCATTAATAAAATTACAATTTTTTTGAACCACATTCCTAATTGTTTGATATGTCATTAATAATATAGTAAATCAGTCATTATTACTTGATCCATAAGTAGAAGCTAATTTCTTTCCACCACATTCTGCGGAAATCACAATTTCTTCATCCAAGATAGTATAAGTGGACTCTTACTAAAAAAATTGAAGCCAAAAATAGTATATTCATCAGATTATACAAACAACTCAAAAATAAAATATACTCCAAAACAAAGTTAAGTCTGCTATTAGCAACAACAAAAAATATATTGTACATCAACACAAATTGATGTTCTAAATTTTAATGATGAAACACGATAAAGCATTCGATTTCACGTCACACCAAGTCCCTGACCACGTGCTCGATTTTGCGTCTCCGGTCCCATTGCTTGGACATACGCTCTTTGTCGCAATTCTAACGTCTCATGTCACTAAAAAGATATAGTCACATTCCTACGTACATAAAATTAGAAAATTGTAGAAACAAACAATTAAAGAATATAAAAATAACATAAATAGGAAAAAAGAATTATGGTTAGGGTTTTAAAATTTACTTGAGCCGGTGGGATTTCTCCATGGAGCCGATAGGACTTCCTTCCTGGACGAAAAGCGATGGAAAAGGGTTGAACTTCACTGACCTAGAGTGGTCGAAGAGAATCTCTCTAGATGAACACCTTTAAAACAAAACAAAAAATTATTAGAGAAGGAGGAGATGAGTAAATAACGGAAGAGATGAGAGAATTACAAGGAGAAGAAAATCCTCATAACCTAGAGAAGGATGAGAGGAGGAGGAGAGGACGAGAAAATTTTATAGAAGTAAATATTTAAAGGAGGAGAGAATCATAAACCATTTATAACCAAATATTCTGTAAAGGAAAAAAAATGATGGCACATGTAAAAAAAAAGTGGTGTCCAATTTTTCAATCCTGCTAGTTCGGGCCCAAATATTTAAAACTATTAGATTATTTTCTCTTATTAAATTTATTATTTAATATTAAACTACTTTTTTATTAGTGACTGATTTAAAAGTCCATAATATTTTTCATGAAACATATTTAAAATTTTCACGTCTATCTTCTCATTTAATAATTAAATAAAGTTTAGTGACTGCATAGTCCGTCACTATTAAATATTTATTCCGTCAGAAATAGTATTACTAACGTTTTCCTTAATCCGACACAATTAATCTTTTACTAGTGACTGAATATTCATTCCGTCACTGACTTCCGTCACTATAAACAAAATTTCTTGTAGTGAGAGTGTCCTGAGTCTTTTGGACGGACAGATCAGGGAGCAGGAGCTAGGGCTATGTTGGGCCAGCAGAAGGGATTACCCTTACCAACTCAGCAACAGAGGTACATGCAGCATCAGCAGCAGGCCAGGGAACGCCAGCAAGGACGAGCTTTCGTCATGGCAGTCAGGGATGCACAGGCCATTGGAGATCTTGTTGTAGGTTCCGTTCTTCTCGATTCCAATTTTGCAATTACCTCTTATAACTGTCTTGAAATTCGATTCCATCTGTTCCTTGTTGATTGATCAATTTTGTTCTGTTGTTCTTGTGATATGATTGGTTTTTTCTGAAATAAGTCATATGGGCTAGGTCACCTCAGTTATAGGATCTATAATCTTCGATAGTCGTGTTAGCTGGCATAGTAAGGACATATAGTCAGATTTTGGACATATTTCTCGGGTGTGGAAATTTAAGGCTTTCGCTGCCAAGCATGCAGCAATGCAAAAATTTTAAAAACCATTATTCTAGAGGTATGTACCTTAGTCAAGGACCCTGTGATTATCATAGCCTTGCTCACTAGCATGACGAAGATTCTGAGTATCATGATTTTGGACAGACGCATATGATTATCAAACTGTGTGATTGAGAATATGATTGTGGGGTGTTGACCTAGAAGGAGTACTACCATCTTAATTTTGAGGACAAAATTTCTCTGAGGAGGGTAGACTTGTGAAACCCAGTTTTATAAAATGAGAGTAATTTTGAAATTTTGTTATTTTAATTATTTATTTATGATATTTAAAATCGTGATATAATTTTTGGTGATTTTTAATCATTTTAAAAACTATTTAAAAACCATGACTTGTGATTTTGATGTGCTGCTAGTGAAACCCTAGAGACTGTCTGACCTAGAGTCTAACCATGTGATTGGGATATTATTTATCATTTTTAGCCTAGGGGTAATTTGGTCATTTTGACTTATTGGAATTATTTGATTAATTATTGGATTGATGGTTGTTAATTTTGACTTTTACTAGTTGTGACTTAAGAGACTAACCTAGATGTTAACTCTAGCTATGGTGACTTGAATAGCATGGTGGGACCCGAGTCTAACTTAAGTAAACCAAGTTAAGTCTTTTAGAAAAAAGTTTTATATAGGAGAATAAATGATTAGGTTCAGGGACTTTTGACTTAAGGAGTGATTTCCTTTACCATTGAAACTTAGCCCAAGCCCATTAGTCATAACTCTAACCCTAATTTTATCCTTTATTGGCCAGCCACATAGGGATTCCCCCCACTATATAATCTCTTTTCCTATTTTTCTTGCATCTTTTGTATCAAATCAACTTTTGGAAAAGAAAGGTATTGGTCATTCTTCCACAATCCATAACTATTCCATTTTAATTCCTTTTTGACTTTAGTTTCTTGCATTAGAGTCTAATCCTACTCTATTTTCTTTTCATAGAGAGAAACCTCTGTTTTGTTACAATTTGGAGCTATTGTCTTGCAAGGAGAATCATCCTATTGGGACTTTTTCCTTGTCATTGACACTCTATAGGTAAACACTCTAAACTATGTTTTAATTCTGATTTCTTTGCATGGGTGTGTAGATCTAGGTGTCCCCTAGATGTCCCTCAAGTTTGGTAGGAAACTGTGTCTATTTCGTGTCCGTATCGGACACGTATCAATGTGTTTATGAATGTGTTTGATGAAATGCCTAAACCAATCTTTTATTCTCCTTTTTCAAAACTTTTTTAACAAATTTGTAGTCCTTATTATGCTCTTTGAATTTCGTGCTGACTGGGGTAATTTTTGTGTCGTGTCCGTGTCCAAATCGGACATGAACCCACCGTTTGGATACCGAAAAGGGGATACTGTACTCCCCTACTGCTGTCGTGCTCACTGCACGTGCCACGTGGCAGGCTGCCACTTGGCATGGAGGGGGGCACACACTGACATGCCCCCCCTCGAGTTTCGTGGACCATCGTGTCGTATCGGATACGAAATCCATCGTGCATTGAAATTGCACTAACTGTGCACCTTCGAACAGCGAGCACTGATACATCTTGATAAGTTTTGACATAACATGTGTGGACACGATACAGACACATGTGCACATAGTCATACACCTGGCGAACACGTGGACACGTGCACGAGGTGTCTAGTGTCGTATGTTGTGTCCTAGACCAACTCGCACACATGCACGAGGCTGTCTGTGCATGTTTTGGTGTCTGTGTTGTTCTTTTGTGTTTGAACACCTCGTGTCCTATTTTATGGACACGATATGAGTCAGGTGACACCCTCTCATGTGCATAACACTATACCACTTGCTAATTTGTGATCTCAATTGATTTCGAGATGTGATTTAGGGTTTTCCCTTAATTTTTTGATATTGTGTTCAGTTTGAATATTTCAGAGTTTTAAGATGTGAATTAAATTGATAATAAATGTTATTTGCTAATGTTTAAATGTATCATAATGTCTGGGATACATGTTTGTGCAACTGAGTTCACTGTCACTGATTTCCATTGTTTCGAGTTTTACTTGATTTTGGATTTTCGAATTGTTATCTAGATAATAAACATTTCTTTTCCAGATTTCATTGTTTTATGTGTTTTGGGATTTTGTATGATAGTTCGAGTTTTTCTGAGTTTGATTCAAGTTGGGGTTGATATTTTTGAACTATTTTGAGTTGATAGATATAGGTGAGTGTCTAAATTCATTGGTATGTATATATATGTATCTATTTATACAAGTATGTAATTTGTGCATTGTTCCCTGAGACTGAGTATATTAACCCTATATAAATTATATACACACACACAGTGAACTGAATTAGAAATAGTTGGGTTTGAATATGAAAACTGAGATTGAATGGCATCAGTATATTTAACTGAGAGGTGATGCATGTACACCTGAGATTCGAAATGTTTGTTAACCTGAGCTTTCGAAGTAGGGTACTTGAAACCTGAAAACCTGTGATACACATGTGTACACTCAAACCTGTGACTGAAACTGTTGCACTGATTTTCTTTATACACACACACCCCCTTACACTAAACTCATACCCACACATATGTACACAGGGCCTGAGAACACCCTACCTACAGTACACTCACTCACACACTGCTACCCCACACATTTACAAGCCTGATAACTCCCACCTAGCAGCATACACAAACACCATGCCTGCAAACACCCCAACTGCGCTCCCTGTTACATAGACAACACACACACACACAAGTCTACCCCTTTTCTTTTCTGAAAACTGAGTTACACTTGAAAACTTGAGCACACACCATCTCTCTATTTATTTACATGTCTTCCTTACCTAACTATTTCACCCTCTCTATATGCATGTCTACACTATCACTACAATACATGTTGACACTAACACACCCCTCTCTATGCATGTATGTGTTAACATGATATATATATGTATATATATATATATATATATATATATATATATATATATTATATATATATATAATATATCCTCTATATATGAGTGTAGCTATGTGAATGATGATAACATGAATGCGATGTATGTATAGGACTATGCATAAATGAATACATGAATGCAAGCATGAATATAATGTAATGCAATAATGTATATAATGTATATATTCATATAGTATCTATTTTATTGTAATGCCTGTTGTTCGTATTACATATTTGGAATACGTATACGTATTTTATCTTGTATTTGCATATCTCCTTGGTTTGGATTGGCTTGTTTACTCTCGGTTTGGGTTGGCTTGGTTCGGCCGGCCCAATGCTTGGTTCATCATGGGCCAAGGGTGGAACACCTTAGCCTATGCTTCTCCTTCATTTCCACCACAACCCCCCTACCTACCACCACCTTTGATATTTATTGCCATTTCTTCTTTCTCTCTCTCCATAATTCTCATTTACTTCTCCTTCCCCTACCATTACTCTTCTCCACCAACCAAGAACACCATAGGCAAGTGCAACTTGCTTCCACAAGAGAACTTCTTTTGATGGTTTCATTAGCTTCTCCTCATGATTATAAACCACATTAGAACTTGTCATTTTCGATTTTGAGGCTTTATTTTTTGTAGATCTAGAGTTTTGTTACTTTCGGATTTTGGGGGTTTTGATCTATCAAACTTGCTTGTTTTCAAGTTTTGATGGTTCCATGTTTTAGAGAATTTTATTCTACCCAATTTTGACCTTTGGAAAGTTGGATTCGGACTTGTTTTGACCAAGATATGGACAATGGAAGCTTAGATTCAACTTTAGAGTTCTTGCTGTTCTTGCCATTTGGAGAAGACAGTGTACAGTGAGCTAGCTTTTTAGCTTACGCCACTGAGTCGTACGCTGCTGTTTAGCGAGCATACGCTAGCCTTCGTACGCTGCTGTTTAGCGAGCGTACGCTAGCCTTCGTACGCTGCTGTTTAGCGAGCGTACGCTAGCCTTCGTACGCTGCTGTTTAGCGAGTGTACGCTAGCTTTCGTACGCTGCTCTTTAGTGAGCGTACGCTCACCTTGATACGCTGCCTGTTGGCAGTGTGTCTTGAGCGTACGCTAGCTTGAGCGCTAGCTTGAGCGTACGCGTGCCTTGGTACGCTAGCTTAAGCGAGCAAGGCGTACGCTGGCCCCTTTCGTACGCTAGCTCGAGCGTACGCAGTCTTGAGCGTACGCTAGCTTGAGCATACGCTGACCTGTAGCTTGAGCGTGCCCTTGTGTACGCTGACCCTTGCGTACGCTTCCCATTGGAAGTGTATGGATCCTTTGGTACGCAGACCTGAGCGTACGCTAGCCTGAGCATAGCCTGGCTTGAGCGCAGCCTGATTACCCTTGATCTTCTATAGCCCTGTATATTGATATTTTATTAGATATTTAACGTCCATTTTATATCCTTACGCCTTTTGTCATGAATTTGATAATCATGAATTTACTTAATATGTTTGGAAATGATACCTGAGCATGACACGATAGTGACCCATAGTGGTACACTCCTGACATAATAACCTGACATGACCTGATGGTGGCCCGTCGTGGCGCACTCCTGACTAGTATACTTGACCTGATAACCTGACATGTTATATCTTGATAAGCTATTACGACGGCTACCTGACATGACATGACCTGTATAATAACCTGGACACCGTAGGCGATTGTGCTTGTATAAATAAACCAGTCATGTCTTACATCATGTCTAGGATGGGACTCCTGAGTACCACGGTCAGGAGTACCTATTGAGATGAACTAAGGACTAATAACTAGATTAATACATTAGTCATGAAGAGATTTCCTAGCTACAGGCAATCCCGTTACCTGGGCACGCCTTGGGATCTGTAGCCTGCCGTCGAGTAGGGCATATTTCCAGCACACTGTCATGTGTTGTACCCTTCAAGCTACCTAAGGGTACATTCGTTTCCTGGATGATGTACCCACCTGAATTCAACTCTAATCTTTTAACCCGGGTAACCTGGATGGTCTGCAGGGCTTGTGGCTGTGGAATAATCTCACTGCATCTTGTTAGTAATTAGGCTTGTGACAACCCTAGTTAGTTAAAGTATCAAGCCGTAATTCTTGCTTTGCCGTGAAATGATTGGATGGAGTCTAACCAGTCTAGTCTTGCCCTGAATCCTGTTCCAGATTATTGAATGACCAGAATGCTTGTATTTATTTTACCGATAAATGGTGAGAAACCAAGCTCCGTTCAGACGAAGGGTTACAACCCCGGTCCTTGTTTGGTTCATGGGTTGTAACCTGGTTATCTGAATAGTTCCATGGTTATCTCGTCGTATATCATCCTGATATATTTTCTTTTATTCCAGTCCTTATTTTATTTATATTTATATTCCTGTGCTGATTGCTGATTTTAGTTCTTAAGTGAAGCCTCCTTTGTGGCACTTGCTCTTTCTGGGGTCTGATCCAGCTGGTTTTGTACGGCCAGATTTCGGAGCAGCTCCAGAGGATCTACCGACCTTCCAGCCAGATGGTGGCCACTAGACGGAACCCTGGCAACGAGTGGGTTATTTTTGGCTCTCCCGCTCTATTGTAAAAATATTCTTTTGAGGCATTTAGCCGACGAGCACCTGTTTAGCTCGATTGTACTTTATTTACTGTCTGCCTACGGGCTGTAACATGATTGACAGATCCTAGGGTTGATCATGTATGACTAAACTCTTGCTAGTCCTAACATTTTGTAACGACTAGCTTCATGATCAACTGAATATGTAATATTTGGGACGCCTTATCATTGTATATTTAATGATCATACATCTTGTAACATTTACTTACTTGCTTGTGATTGAGACACTAGGCTTGTTCATGACCATAGGAGACTGTTGGCTTGTAGTAAACCCTCATGTATCTAGACAGCCGTGACCGTATAGCGAGATGGAATCCATTTCATATACGTAGCTGGCTATGTCTGCCCCCGCTCTCCAGTATTCTGGTTCTGAGGCGTGACATGGTTTAAGTGGTGGCCCATACAGGTCCTGTAAATCAAGATATGTGAGGGTTTACCGAATAGATGTCTCAATCAGTATTCGTCCTTGATCTCTGTTCGTATCTTCTGAATCCCTGGATTCTTGTCCTGATCATATGCTTGTATCGTTGATCTGTCCTGGTCCTTCCTTATTATTTCCTATGTCGTCTTCTTTAGCGGTATAGTACCTGACCCGGCCGATCAGCAAGGCGGAGTACCTCCCGCGGACCAGCAGCAACCTGAAGATCAAGCCCAACATTCCGGAGTAGCCTCCAGAGTCGTGCCTTCTGGCGGAGAGGCACCAGTCCAGCTAGTTCAACCTGCAGAACATGATGACGGCACTTTGGTAGGACTCGTCAGGACCCTGATAGCTTCCCAAGACCGGCGTGGAGATGCCTTGCACCAGGCAGTGACGGATGCTTTGACCCGGGGTGGTCATCCGGGTAACAGCACGGCCAACAGCTTCAAGCGCTTGAACCCTCCATTCTTCGACGGTAGTGAAGATGCTATCGCGGCAGATGCATGGCTTCAGAACACAGAGGTGGTTCTAGAAGCAGCCAAGACTCCAGAGAACGAGAAGGTAGCCGTGGTGCGCCTGCAGTTGTTAGATCTTGCCCACAGCTGGTGGGCAGCGCAGGCCGTTGGGTTAGCAGCACCCATTCCTTTGGCAGTATTCAGAGAGAGATTCCAGACCAAGTATTTCGATGCCGTGGCTCGGTATGATCTGCAGACCAGGTTCACCAATCTGAAGCAAGAAGGCAGGACGGTCGATGGATATGCGGCCGAGTTTTCGAGACTCAGTCGGTTTGCTCCCACCTTGGTGGCAACCGAGTATGATAGAGCCCAGCGATTCCAGCAGGGACTGCACCTGGAGATCTTGTTAGCAGTTGAGCAGTTTGAGCATCAGACTTTTGATGCAGTCTTGAGAGCAGCCCGGAGGCATAAGTATACCTCCCAGAGGATCGTGGACATGACCGGAGGTCGGAAGAGATCTCACGGCCATATGAATCAGTCTTCAGCACCAGCCCCGGCAGCCAGGACTTTGACTATTGGAGCTCCGAGGCGAGCAGCCTCGGTGACGTCGGTTCAGCATTCAACCCCGACGTAACCTCAGCAGCAGCAGCAGCAGAAGCAGAAGCAATCTTCCGCAGTGGGTTGTTCTCATTGTGGGAAGCCAGGCCATGTGGTGGCAGAGTGCCGTAGGGCACAGGGATTGTGTCTGGCTTGTGGAGTACCAGACCATAGGGTTGGATCCTGCCCGAACAGGGGTGGTTCATCCTCATCCAACCTTTCTAGCTCTTCGGTGAGAGGACCATCTCTAGTCCATCAGCAGCAGTATCCATTGCCAAGGCCCTTACCGCCTCAGACCCAAGTGTTCCTGCAGCAGAACCCCCAGCAGTATGCACAAGTCCAAGCCCAGAGTCAGAGCAGACAGCGAGGATTTCAGCAGAGGGGACCAGCACCCCGAGGGCACGGTCAGGCTATGGTGATGACCGTGGAGGAAGGATTGGCACCAGAAGAGGTAGTGGCAGGTACTATTCTCGTCAACTCCCTTCCAGCTTCAGCTTTATTTGATTCTGGTGCATCGTATTCTTTTATGTCTGCACGATTCGCGACACGGGTAGGATTGGAGCCCGAGTCATTATCAGTAAGGCTTAATATACTTACTGGTAACGGACTTGTGGGAGTAGATAGAGTGTTTTCCTCGTGTCGGATCGTAGTTAGCGGTAGAGAATTCCCCGCTAGATTGATAGAATTTTCGATGGCCGATTATGATGTGGTCCTAGGGATGGATTGGTTGAGGAACCAGTATGCTAGGATAGACTGCCATATTGGTAGGGTTGTTTTTAGCATTCCAGGAGAGCCAGAGTTTTCTTTCTCTCGAGGCGAGGTTGAGCCTTCTCCTCCAGTATTGCGGATGGCAGTGGCAGCAGTTCAGTTGCCCAGGATAGTCGAGGAGTAACCAGATGTTTTCCCAGAAGAACTTCCAGGTATGCCTCCGGAGCGGGAGATCGAGTTTACTATAGACTTGATTTCCGGGACAGCCCCAGTGTCAGAGAGAGTCTACAGGATGGCGCCATCAGAGTTGGAGATATTGTACAAGATGATTGCAGAGCTCAGAACCAAGGGATTCATTCGTGCTAGTGGATCGCCTTGGGGAGCCCCGATGCTTCTTGTGAAAAAGAAGAATGGTACGTCTAGGTTATGTGTTGATTATCGTACCTTGAACTCAGTGACAATCAAGAACAGATACCCTCTTCCGAGGATAGATGACTTATTTGATCAACTCAAGGAGGCATCAGTATTCTCGAAGATTGACTTGCGCTCAGGATATCACCAGATCAGAGTCAGAGAGCAGGACATCCCGAAGACAGCTTTTAGATCGAGATATGGGCATTGGGAGTTCCTTGTTATGCCTTTTGGAGCAACCAATACGCCGGCAGTATTCATGGACCTCATGAATCGCATCTTCATGCCTTACTTGGATCAGTTTGTGATCGTGTTCTTGGATAACATTCTGGTCTACAGCAAGAGTGAGGCGGAGCATGAGCAGCATCTTCGTGTGGTTCTTCAGACTCTCAGAGAGCACCAGTTATATGCCAAGTTCAGTAAATACGAGTTCTGGCTCGATCGCATTTCGTACTTGGGTCATATCATCACTCGAGGAGGAGTAGAAGTGGATCCCCAGAAGATTGTAGCTATTGAGTCATGGCCAGTACCCAGCACAGTTGCAGAAGTTTGCAGTTTCCTTGGATTGGTCGGCTACTACCGGCGGTTTGTTTCGGACTTTGCTCGAATTTTAGCGCCATTGATGCAGTTGACCCACAAGGATGCACAGTTTGCTTGGACAACAGAGTGTCAGAGTTCTTTTGAGCAGTTGAAGCGAGGATTGATAACAGCTCCTATTCTCACGCTTCCAGATGGAACCGGAGGATTCTCAGTATACTGTGATGCTTCAGGCAGAGGTTTAGGATGTGTTCTAATGCAGCATGGGAAGGTGATAGCTTATGCGTCACAACAACTTCGTGATCATGAGAGGAATTACCCAACCCATGACTTGGAGCTGGCAGCAGTGGTGTTTGCACTTAAGTTGTGGAGGCACTACTTGTACGGAGATAGGGTGGAGATTTTCACCGACCACAAGAGCCTGAAGTATGTTTTCACCCAGAAGGATCTTAACATGCGTCAGAGGAGGTGGCTGGAGCTTCTTGTGGATTATGATGTCAGCTTGCAGTATCATCCTGGGAAGGCCAATGTCGTAGCGGATGCATTGAGCAGGAGAGCCGGAGCTTATTTCCTAACAGTGCAACCAGAGCTGTTAGCAGATCTTCTAAAGATGGGTATTGAAGTTGTTCTCCCTTCCAGTGTGGCGTTGATGGCCAGCATGCAAGGTCAGTCCACTATTGTCGAGAGGATCCGGATGGCGCAGTCAACAGATTCCAAGTTTCAGCGACTCAGAGCAGAGTATAAGGCAGGACAAAGACTAGAGTTATGCATTCATGAGGATGGTACACTTAGGCATGGTAAGCGTCATTGTGTACCCAGTGGAGATATCAGACAGGAGATCATGTCAGAGGCGCACAGTTCGCAGTATTCCATCCATCCTGGCAGTACGAAGATGTACCGTGATATCCGTCAGCACTTCTGGTGGAATGGCATGAAGTGAGAGATAGCCCGGTTTGTCTCTCGGTGTTTGGTTTGCCAACAAGTTAAAGCCGAACATCAGAGACCGGCTGGACTTCTTCAGCCCTTACCGATTCCAGAATGAAAGTAGGAGCATGTGACCATGGATTTTGTGACTGGACTACCTAGATCCCCAGCTGGTAGAGATGCTATCTGGGTTATAGTTGATCGGCTCACGAAGGTGGCTCACTTTCTTCCATTCAGAGTTGGTCAGTCAACGGCTCACTTAGCAGAGATGTACCTCAGGCAGATTGTCAGATTGTACGGTGTGCCAGTCAGTATCACCTCGGACCGAGATTCAAGATTTACGTCGCACTTTTGGCGTAGCTTACAAGAGAGTTTGGGGACTCATCTCCAGTTCAGTTCAGCATATCACCCGTAGACAGATGGCCAGTCGGAGCGCACGATCCAGACTCTTGAAGATATGTTGCGGTCTTGCACACTTGACTTCGGTGGTTCATGGAAAGATCATTTACACCTGGTGGAATTCTCGTACAATAATAGTTTCCAGGCCAGTATCCAAATGGCACCATTCGAGGCACTGTATGGCAGGAAGTGCAGATCCCCGCTAGCCTGGGATGATGTTGGAGAGAGACAGATGCTTGGTCCAGAAATGATTGCTCAGACCGTTGAAGTAGTCAGGCGAGTCAGAGATCATCTTCGAGTTGCCCAAGATCGCCAGCGCCATTGGGCCGATTCTCATCGGCGTCCTCTCGAGTTCTCGGTCGGCGATCATGTATTCCTGAGTATTTCGCCTAACCGTGGCATCATTCGTTTCGGCGTACGGGGCAAGCTTAGTCCTAGGTATATAGGGCTGTTCGATATTCTGGAGCGAGTAGGAGATGTATCCTATCGTCTCGCTCTTCTACCGTCGCTAAGCGAGGTGCATGACGTATTCTATGTATCCCAATTACGACGGTACATCCCGGACCCGAGCCACATCCTGGATCATTCGGAATTGGTTGTTGGTACCAACCTTTCGTATGAGGAGAGGCCCGTGTCTATATTGGACCGGAGAGAGAAGATCCTCAAGAACAAGACTATCAAGTTAGTCCGAGTTGCTTGGGGTCATCACTCTTTGGGGGAGTCAACGTGGGAGCGTGAGGATGACATCCGATCGCAGTATCCCGACTTGTTTGACTCGTGAGGTATAATATCTTTCTTATGCCTCATGCCTTCGATTCCTTGCTTGCATGATTGATTACTTGATTGATTGTCTAGTATAGCTTGCCTGTGAATAGTATAGCTTGTTCTTGTCCCTCTAGTCTCTTAATTAAATTCCGAGGACGGAATTCTTTTAAGGTGGGTAGAGTTGTAATACCTGTTGTTCGTATTACGTATTTGGAATACGTATACGTATTTTATCTTGTATTTGTATATCTCCTTGGTTTGGATTGGCTTGTTTACTCTCGGTTTGGGTTGGCTTGGTTCGGCCGGCCCAATGCTTGGTTCATCATGGGCCAAGGGTGGAACACCTTAGCCTATGCGTCTCCTTCATTTCCACCACAACCCCCCCTACCTACCACCATCTTTGATATTTATTGCCATTTCTTCTTTCTCTCTCTCCATAATTCTCATTTACTTCTCCTTCCCCTACCATTACTCTTCTCCACCAAACAAGAACACCATAGGCAAGTGCAACTTGCTTCCACAAGAGAACTTCTTTTGATGGTTTCATTAGCTTCTCCTCATGATTCTAAACCACATTAGAACTTGTCATTTTCCATTTTGAGGCTTTATTTCTTGTAGATCTAGAGTTTTGTTACTTTCGGATTTTGGTGGTTTTGATCTATCAAACTTGCTTGTTTTCAAGTTTTGATGGTTCCATGTTTTAGAGAATTTTATTCTACCCAATTTTGACCTTTGGAAAGTTGGATTCGGACTTGTTTTGACCAAGATATGGACAATGGAAGCTTAGATTCAACTTTAGAGTTCTTGCTGTTCTTGCCATTTGGAGAAGACAGTGTACAGTGAGCTAGCTTTTTAGCTTACGCCACAGAGTCGTACGCTGCTGTTTAGCGAGCGTACGCTAGCCTTCGTACGCTGCTGTTTAGCGAGCGTACGCTAGCCTTCGTACGCTACTGTTTAGCGAGCGTACGCTAGCCTTCGTACGCTGCTGTTTAGCGAGCGTACGCTAGCTTTCGTACGCTGCTATTTAGTGAGCGTACGCTCACCTTGATACGCTGCCTGTTGGCAGTGTGTCTTGAGCGTACGCTAGCTTGAGCGCTAGCTTGAGCGTACGCGTGCCTTGGTACGCTAGCTTAAGCGAGCAAGGCGTACGCTGGCCCCTTTCGTACGCTAGCTCGAGCGTACGCAGTCTTGAGCGTAAGCTAGCTTGAGCGTACGCTGACCTGTAGCTTGAGCGTACCCTTGTGTATGCTGACCCTTGCGTACGCTTCCTATTGGAAGTGTATGGATCCTTTGGTACGCAGACCTGAGCGTACGCTAGCCTGAGCATAGCCTGGCTTGAGCGTAGCCTGATTACCCTTGATCTTCTATAGCCCTGTATATTGATATTTTATTAGATATTTAACGTCCATTTTATATCCTTACGCCTTTTGTCATGAACTTGATGATCATGAATTTACTTAATATGTTTGGAAATGATACCTGAGCATGACACGATAGTGACCCGTAGTGGTGTACTCCTGACATAATGACCTAACATGACCTGATGGTGGCCCATCGTGGCGCACTCCTGACTAGTATACTTGACCTGATATCCTGACATGTTATATCTTGATAAGCTGTTACGACGGTTACCTGACATGACATGACCTGTATAATAACCTGGACATCGTGGGCGATTGTGCTTGTATAAATAAACCAGTCCTGTCTTGCACCATATCTAGGATGGGACTCCTGAGTACCACGGTCAGGAGTACCTATTGAGATGAACTAAGGACTAATAACTAGATTAATACATTAGTCATGAAAAGATTTCCTAGCTACAGGCAATCCCGTTACCTGGGCACGCCTTGGGATCTGTAGCCTGCCGTCGAGTAGGGCACATTTCCAGCACACTGTCATGTGTTGCACCCTTCAAGCTACCTAAGGGTACATTCGTTTCCTGGATGATGTACCCACCTGAATTCAACTCTAATCTTTTAACCCGGGTAACCTGGATGGTCTGCAGGGCTTGTGGCTGTGGAATAATCTCACTGCATCTTGTTAGTAATTAGGTTTGTGACAACCCTAGTTAGTTAAAGTATCAAGCTGTAATTCTTGCTTGGCCGTGAAATGATTGGATGGAGTCTAACCAGTCTAGTCTTGCCCGGAATCCTGTTCCAGATTATTGAATGACCAGAATGCTTGTATTTATTTTACCGATAAATGGTGAGAAACCAAGCTCCGTTCAGACGAAGGGTTACAACCCCGGTCCTTGTTTGGTTCACGGGTTGTAACCTGGTTATCTGAATAGTTCCATGGTTATCTCGTCGTATATCATCCTGATATGTTTCCTTTTATTCCAGTCCTTATTTTATTTATATTTATATTCCTGTGCTGATTGCTGGTTTTAGTTCTTAAGTGAAGCCTCCTTTGTGGTACTTGCTCTTTCTGGGGTCTGACCCAGCTGGTTTTGTATGGCCAGATTTCGGAGCAGCTCCAAAGGATCTACCGACCTTCCAGCCAGATGGTGGCCACTAGACGGAACCCTGGCAACGAGTGGGTTATTTTTGGCTCTCCCGCTCTATTGTAAAAATATTCTTTTGAGGCATTTAGCCGACGAGCACCTGTTTAGCTCGATTGTACTTTATTTACTGTCTGCCTACGGGCTGTAACATGATTGACAGATCCTAGGGTTGATCATGTATGACTAAACTCTTGCTAGTCCTAACATTTTGTAACGACTAGCTTCATGATCAACTGAATATGTAATATTTGGGACGCCTTATCATTGTATATTTAATGATCATACATCTTGTAACATTTACTTACTTGCTTGTGATTGAGACACTAGGCTTGTTCATGACCATAGAAGACTGTTGGCTTGTAGTAAACCCTCATGTATCTAGACAGCCATGACCGTATAGCGAGATGGAATCCATTTCATATACGTAGCTGGCTATGTCTGCCCCCGCTCTCCAGTATTCTGGTTCTGGGGCGTGACATTTATATTATGCATTATTGTGGTTCGGATTGCCTTGTGATATGTGTGAGTGCTAGCCTAGGCTTGGTTAGGCCTAGTGAGACTTGTTAGACTTGTTTGGGCTAGGATTTGAACTAGTTGACTTAGTTTAACCTAGTTGACTTAGTTTGACTAGTCTGGTCGACTAGAGTTGACCAAGTGTTGACTTTAGTCTAATTTGACCTAGACATCATGCAAATGCATTGTACATTTCATTTATAATTTTCGTATACATCTTGACTTGTGTTGCTCTGAATAGGAGTCAGATACCTCATCTCGGACAGTATATTCACTTCGAACATTCAGATACCAGGCGAGTACATTCTCTGATCATTTCATAACTTGCTTAGGATTATATTCTTGCTCTAGATTACCTTATTTGATGTTGTCACGATATTATCACGGATTGGTACTATATGGATCCCTAAAATGAGATGTTATCCCTCCGGAAGCATCGGATACTTTAGGTCATGTGTTTTATGTACATCATGTATTCCTCGCTCTCATGTTATTCATGTATACTCATGTGCTTCATGTACGTTCTTGTACGCTCGTGTACTCTCATGTGCTCTCATGTATGGCCATGTTTCTCATGTGCTTCATGTGTAACCTATACTTCATGTGTACCCTTTATGGGCCTTCATGTGGAATTCATGTGTACTCAGTTTTGAGCCCTCATGTATACTTCCTGTGCACCCATCTATGGGCTTTCATATGAAAATTATGTGCGTAACATAACTTGTCTGGATCCTTGTGTATTGATTGGGGTATAGGAGAGTATAAATAGTCATGTGAACAATTCCAAAGTAGTATAATCATGTGAGCCTCTTTCGTATATTCATGTGCAAATCCAGCCGTTCACATGTCGACTTTGTACTCTACATCACTAGTCACTGATAGTTCTCTACTTATAGTAGATATTTCCATTACAGTTCTCTCTTTTACATCATGTACCTTCTTTTAGTTTTCATGTTTCGTACTCTTTTGCATGTTTATATTTTCTAACCTATTATGATCTACGTGAGATGTATTGTGCTCGCTCATGTCCTGACTGGACCTGTTAAAAATATTACAGAGGATGATAAGGAACCCTGCACCCCTTACCATGGAGCTTGCCTAGATGACACTCGCGACCTGGACCCCTGTGGAGGTTCAGGCAGCAGCTGAGGATGATACCCATACATAGTATAGATAGTTTAGACTGTTCTTTCTTTTTATGTCAGTTGTTGTCTTTGATTTCAGAGTTGTATTATTTTGGAGATATTGAGACTTGTGTTGTTAACTTTAATTTATTTTACTTCTGTTTGTACCTCAGTTTTGAGGATTCCCTTATCTATTACATCGTGCTATATTCTACCTCTAGATTTGTGATTGAGTCGTACCTTCTGTGATTGGCCTTCTTTTTGGAGAGTATTTTATATTGTGTTAGTTATGTTCATAACCTAGAACAGCGTTCTTTCGTCGACACTGTGGCGTAGGTTGGACGTACCCACTTCTCATGCCCCTACACTGAGTTTGGGTCATGACACCCTTTCATTCCCTTTTTATTTACTAAGACTTAATAATATATATATATTACATATATACATTGGTTATTCAAATATATGTAGGCATTAATTAATAATTAAGCAAGATAATAATAACATAAAAATGGGGATTTTGGGTTTAGGGCATGCGGTGAAAGTGGTCAGTAGATCGATTCCCGGTAGGAGCGTTCGCCACAATTACCTTCTTCCAATATATATATATATATATATATATATATATATATATATATATATATATATGAAGTAATGTTTTAGGCTATAGGATTGGGTTGATATAGATATGACTTGAATTAGGATAGCCTAAGCTAGATTGACTAAGGCTTGACCTGGGTTGACTAGGGTAGACTAGTTGACCAAAAGTCAACTGTAAGTCAAACTTGACCTAGTTTTGACTTAGATTGCATATAATTTACTAGATATCCATGTCTAACTTACTGAAACACCAATTTATATGTATATCTCATATCTAGGTTCTTGTGACTCCATCTTGGGCCTCAAATCGTATTAACAGCTCAGGGTCGCAGGTGAGTACATTCTCAGATAGTTTTGATTGCTTTGATATTTTCTACATCTGTTCAGTTGTAGTGTTTTACTTAATTCTCCATACGAGGATACACAGACTAGTATACGTTGGATCCTATTATGAGATGTTATTTTCTGTTTATCTAGTATATTGGTACATGGTTTGATCTTGTTTCTTATACTTGTATAGACACCGATTTGGGAGTGGGCTGGTCCCCTACTCTTTGTATCCCATGTCATGACGTGTCATGGTTGGATCCATTATACTATTCGGAGATGGAGAGTTATTAGAGGTTATGTGATCAATATCCCTCATGTTTACTACTTGTGCATAGCTTCACCCTTACCACACGTAGGGTGTAGCCTGATCTGATACTACTTGAGTAATAACTTTCCATTTTGGCCGGCCTGATCTCCAGGTTTACCTGTGCTTGTTCTTTTGCATAGCCGGTCAAATGGAACAACCTGATCTGGATCCAAGCCGATCTCATA
Organism: Iris pallida; assembly: GCA_029216955.1. Classification (NCBI taxonomy): domain Eukaryota; kingdom Viridiplantae; phylum Streptophyta; class Magnoliopsida; order Asparagales; family Iridaceae; genus Iris; species Iris pallida. The sequence continues at coordinate 16,614,148 of JANAVB010017999.1, read as the reverse complement.
AAACCCTAATATCTCAAGACACCATTTATATTTACGTTGTACATCAGATTTACTTGTATTGTTTTACATTCTAGTTTTACCTTATATCTCACACCATGACATGATATTCAATCTACCTTATATTGTTTTACTTTCAGACTTGATATTCTATCTTGTATTCCATCATAAATATTTCTTATAGTGTTTGTCAATTTATTGAAACTACTGTTGGCATTTGTACTTCACTCCAATCCTGACTGGATAACTATTTTTATAGGACTTAGATGCTGGTTGCTTGACCTTCTACGGATTTTGGATAGATATTGACTATGACCAGGACTTGCCTGTGGAACCGGTACTCGTAGAGGACGCACCGCCTGTAGTGACTTAGATTAGCTTGGCTTTGACTGGATTGTATTCCAGCTTGATACTTTGGGTCTGCAGAACTCATTTGGGATTGTATTATGTCTTTAAATTCTGAACTTGTGTTTGTGACTCTGTATTTATTTCAGACTATCTATTTCATCTTTATCTCTATCTTATTCGTGCTTATCTTCCTTAGATTCATGTGATTGGGTTGTGATTATATTCCTCCGTACGGAGGTTACAGGTTATATTTATTGTGTTTTAGATGTTATATGTTCTAGATGACCTATACAGCGTTCTACTGCCAACTTTGCGGCGTAGGCTGGACGTACCCACGTGTTCGTGCCCTTAAACAGGGTGTGGGTCGTGACACAACCTCCCCTCTGAACCCCCTTACATAGTGGTCCCACTAGGCAACAATTAATACAAAGACCCATCCCCAATTTATCTGCTAAACTAGAAATCGTAGCCTACCGAGCTCCTATGGCGCACTCTGCGACATAGGTAATGGTGGTGGTTCTATCTTCCACTCTCTCTTCCATTTTCAAACTGTTACGTGGCTTTCTAATATTTTCCATTTTATTTGGTTCAGAAGAAATGTCAGTTATGTTCGAAGAACACTCACCTTGCAGATGATTATTCATTTTTAGCTCATCTTACAATATAGAAAACTGCAAGGGATTAGGTACCTTTCGAAGTCAAATACGAAGGCAAATTCGGGTAAAATTTTTGAAGTGCCCCCTCTGCTTGGATTTCCAGTGGCTGGATGTTGCTATATTGGAAGCCAAATATGGAAGCTCACATTCAACAATTTGAAGGGAAGGTTGTTTCACATGTGGTGACTTCGGTCATTGGAAGAAATAATGCCCTTGGGAAGAAACCACTTGCCCTAATCCAAATTATGGAGGAAAGAGAGCCATCTTTGTGTCAAAAAGGAGCCACAGCAAGGGAAGAAGATACTTACAATGCCAAAAATACAACAGTGCATTCCAATGGTTGAATGAGGCTACTGTTAGTGATACTAACAAGACTGAGTCTAGAATTCCTGTGCAAATTATAGTGAACACAACTTTAGAACAGTTGTGTAAAACATTTGGGGAAGAACTGGCTATATAAATATGAAATCATGTACTTCATCAACTATATGAACGTAAGAAACTTTTTTTAAGATAACATTCTTCAACTTGGTTTACGCTGCTGCGACACGTTATCGATGGTTTCTAAGTTTAAATTTAATTTAATAATAGTTTTAGTTTTTCTGATAATGTTATACCTTAATTTTAATATTTGTTACTATAACAAAATATTTTTAACACTATTTTTTACACTTTTTTGAGACAAATTTCTTCAAGGTGGTCTACGCTGCCAGATAAATTTTGTTGATGGGATATAAGTTTAAGAACAATTAATAAGTAATCTTTTACTTTGAAAAATGTTATCTATACCCATTAAACAATTAATAGAATAAATTTTTTCTTTGAAAATTATGATCTACACCCACTAAAATTTGGTTTAACCGACTATTGCACACTCCAATAGAATTGATTACAAGGCAAGAAGTAAAATTAAATGTCAAATAAAAACAGGGGTATCATAAAAACTTATTAACTAAAAGTAAGAAATCTCATTAACGTTGAAATTAATTTTTGAATTAACATTAATGTTACCAGACCATATGTTCGACTGAAAGCGATTGGTTCGGCTCATTGTGGTTCGATAAAAAGAGATTGGTTTGGATTGGTAAGAACCGTGGGCAATTGACTGTTAGGGGCTCAAAATGATCCGGGGATGACTCCTTTTAGCGTACGCATTCGGACGAATACTAACGCATCCTGAGCCACGGTGCCATTTAACTTGATACTTGGATTTGGTTTGGTTTGACCCACTGTTGCACACTCCAATAGAATTGATTACACGACAAGAAGTAAAATTAAATGACAAATAAAAACAGCGGTATCATGAAAACTTATTAACTTAAAGTAAGAAATCTCATTAACGTTGAAAGTAATTTTTGAATTAACATTAATGTTACCGGACCATATGTTCGACTAAAAGCGATTGGTTCGGCTCGGTATGGTTCGATAAAAAGAGATTGGTTCGGATAGCTAACAACCGTGGGCAATCGACCGTTAGGGACTCAAAATGATTCGGGGATGACTACTTTTAGCGTACGCGTTCGGACGAATACTAACGCATCCCGAGCCATAGTGCCATTTAACTTGAGACTTGGGTTTGGTTTGGTTTGGTTTGACCCACTGTTGCACACTCCAATAGAATTGATTACATGGCAAGAAGTAAAATTAAATGACAAATAAAAATTAAATACTATAGTAAAAGGGCCCATTTGGTAAACATGTATTAAATAATAATAATAAAAATAATACTGGTTATTTTAATTTTAATTGGAGTAAAATAAATTGTTTCATATACTTGTAGGTTTAAAACAATAACCTTTTCCAATTTTTCTCCCACTTTTGGAAGGAAATTTTTTTGGTGGGACCCACCTAAATTTCCTCCCACTTTCCCTCAACCATTTTCCCTCCCCGTTTCCAAATACAATTTAAAACTTTCCTCTCATTTTCTTCTCTACTTATTCCTTCCTCCCATTTTCCTCCTGCCCAAGTTCATATGTTCTCAAAACTACTCATAGGTTCCCACTTCCCAAGGATGGACCGTTATCCCTAAGCAGATCATCGCGGTGATATTGGCATTGGCGGGAATCTTCCCCCTTCTTTCCTAAACCCTCCCCAAATCCTTTCCCAAATGACTGCTTAAAGTTATCAAAAATGTCGTCGATGAAAGGACGACCGTTTCCAAAGGGGAAGAATCCACAAAGGCAAGCGATAATGGCCGCAAGGGCAACGACAGCCAAGATTATGGCCACTAGGGCAGAGGCCGAAAGGGCATCGGTAGCCAATATTTAGGCTGCTATGGCAGAGGAGGCCGCCCGGACAGAGGTCGCAATAGGAGTGGTGGCAGCGGCCCCAGCAGCGGCGATAGCGGCAGAGGTGTCAGCGGTAATGGCATCAGACGCAGAGATTTCGTCACCGGTACCGTCTACAACCATAAAAGTATCAGACTCATATGACTGTGAGCCAGAGGCAGCCGAGCCACATGCGAAAAAGGCTAAAAAATCACAGGGAATAACAAAGGCCGAAAAATCTATCTTCGATACAGAGTCCGAAGACTCAACTTATAAAGATCGAAGGCGTACTAAAGCGAAGACAAATGTGGCAACGGATACAGAGTCGTCAGCAGACTCTGAGGATTCTGAATCCTCATCAGAAGAGAGAGATAAAGAGGCGGAGCCATCATCAAATAAGTCCAAGGATGGAGAGGAGGTAAAAAATTTTACAGACTCTAAATCTAAGAAGGCTTATAAGAAATATTTCAAAAATAAGACTGCTATGCCTAAAAGATCAATTAAGATGGCTGACGTCGAAGACGAAGGTTTCCTGGATATATTAAAATTCTATTAGTTGGAGAAACTGAACAAATCCTGTCTTGGAAAAATCTCTCAAACAATAGTAAGGGAATTTTACTCAATCTTAGGGCTGAAATTGAAGAAAAAGAAGAGAATCAGCAACTGTTGTTTCTGAGAAGGAAACCAATAAGGGTAAATGTTGTTATCATCAATAAATTTTATTGATTTGATCCAGTTCCTGATTTTGATATGAAAGATATTGATAATGTTTCCATGAGGGATGCAATTCATGAGATTATATGTGTATCAGTTGGTGCCAAGACCCCGTAAAATATATATAAAGATTAATTAAAAACTTTGTATAAATTATTACATGCCTACATATCTCGAACACTAAACCTACTGGACATGAGTTTTCCATCTATTCCGAGAGAATAAATTTTCTTTATTATATGGGGAAGAAAAAAAAGGATGGATATAGGTTCTTACATATTCAGTAGAATGATGCATCTCGTGGAAAAACCAACTGCAATGACAGCCCTCCCTTTTAGGGGATTTGTATGCTCAATGGCTAGTAAACATTCTGTCCCAAGCTTAGCAGGGAATGTTTATATCAAAAACAAAGGCGCCATGAGAAAAGTAACCTTCACTCGAATGTTTGGAAAACGGACAGCAGCAACAAGCTATCCCAAACACTAAGAACAGGGTTGATGATCTATACTATTTTGTTACTGCAAACTTTGAGAATGTCTTCAAAGAGATGAAGACTATATCCGACAACCAGAAATTGACTCTGGAGAAGACTAACCAGCTATAGGTGGAATTGGCTGACGAAGAAAAAGAAAAAAAATATAAACGTGAAGAAGGTGAATGGGTCTAGCCCCAATTGGTGCTACTTTGCATTTTTTTTCTCTTATTCTACTACTTTTGAAGACTCCGTAATATAATATACACATTTATACTCTAATATGTGAAGGAGACTTTGAAGAAGAAGAAAAGAAAAAGAAGAAGAAGAAGAAGAAGAAGAAGAAGAAGAAGAAGAAGATCAAGAAGAAGTTACTTTGATTTCAGATCAATTTCAGAAATTTTTTTATTTTTATTTTATTTTGGAATGTAGTATGTCAAAATGTAATATGGTTAGGAAAGACAGTTGGACTTAGAGATTTTATTTTTTGCTTTCTGTACAAATTCAGAATGTTAGCATAATGAAGATGCCAAAAATATGCTTTCTGTAATTGAAATGTGTTTTGATTTATGTAAAGATTCAGTATGTCGATGACATCAATAATATTTTGATGGAATCTTAGTGTCTGTTTTATTTTTAGTACTTGTCTCAAAAATACGCGTTAGTTGCTCGGGTCTGAGAGTCACTCTCTAGTTTTCTAAATGGCGTCACATGAAATAAACCTGGAAGGATGGCACTGTCTTTGATCGAAAAATGTTTATATGCTAGACTCATCATGATGCTCATAGAGGGTAAGGGTCCATGGTGAGTAGAAATCCACTACTTTTTTAGTTCAAAATTTTTAATTCTGAAAGTTCTTGCTGAACCCTGATTCTTGTTTTGATAATTTAGAACTTCTACCAATGTACTGTTTCATTGAAATTCAACTTTTCTAATTTCATGCAAACGAAACTTAGCAATTACTAAACTTTGAGACAAATGTAACCAAGGGCTGCTAAGTCATAGACAATAGTATGAAAGGCAGTATGAAACTTATGTGGATAAAATTATCTGTTTTAGTATTATTGACCAAATAGGGCTTGATGATGGATTTGGTCTGGTCATGATTAGATTAAAGATTGTAAAGTTTTAGAACTTCAACATGGATAGAATATGTCCGTCACAACTATAGCCTCAACTGGGTTCTATCCAGTTCATAAGACGGTTCATTGCAAGTTAGAAGACCTCCTTCATTTGTTTAGACATATTTTGGAAAAGAAATTAATACATAGGATTGAAACCAGTAAGAATCGCAGTAGAAAACTAAGATTATCGAATCCATTATGGGGCGTCTTGGTTGTAAATGAAAATGTAATCATATAGTGCACCATTTCCATAAATTTATAGAATCATGTTTATTCTTCAATTACACCACCATGACCACTTAAGACAATATTGGTTCCAAATCAATTTATGGAATCGTCATTATTATCCAACGACACCACCACCACCAACCACAAACATTTGCATTTACATCATTTCTAAATCACACAATAGTCTGACAGGTGGTCGAACTTCGGACCGCGGAGCAATAAGGAGGGGGCAATGAGGAGGGCCACCTAGTGCTAGCACTAAACTAGCCAAAAGGCTGTTTTTTGTTTCCAAATCTCTCTTCTTTCTACATGTTAAAGACAATAACCAAACACCGCAACATAAATTCCAAGACATCAATTTACATGCAACCAAAGAATGGATTTATACACCATTTCCATCACTAAATGCTATACGCAACATATGGTTTCTTATATAAGTTATAACTAGAATGTCCATCCGCAACTGTACAAATCCGTGACTACGATGTAACCAAATCATATAAAAGTGTGAAGGAATCAAACACAACAAAAAAAAACTAGACAAATAATCAAGCATCAACCACCAAGTCGCCAAATAAAACTAAAAAAAATAGATACTAAAAATCCAAGCATCGGACATGAAATCTCCGAGAAAACTATGAACAAACATAATCTAAATCGAGTATAAACTTTGACATCTCCCAAACTATGAACAGCAAATAATTGGTACGGGAAGTGGAACCACGCAATAAATCAAGAAAATTGCCAAAAATCAAGAATTAACTAAAATCTAAGCAAATAATCAAGCATCGAAACTGGAACCACCGAGAGATCGAGGAAATCAACAAATAAAATCAAATAGTAAGAAATACAAGCAAATAGACAAGTATCAAAACTAGAACTACTGAGAAATCAAAAGGTAAAAAATTGCAGAGACATCTAAGAAAAGAGCATCGGCCACAAAATCACCGAGACAGCTAAGAAAATCTACAATTTAAGTAAAGAATAACCAAATTTAACGCGATTTGGGATAGATAATCATATTATCTCTAGCAAAATTGCTAGTCGTCGTAAGCTCACAATTTGGAATAGTAGATTTTCAACCGTTCCTGTCACGCCCCAGAACCAGAATACTAAAAGTAGGGATGGACCAGGCCAGCTATGTACTCCAAAGTACTCCGGTACCCCGAAATAACGTACAAGTTGTATAGACATAGGGGTTACTACTACAATCCAACAGTCAATCCTAGGTCAAGCAATCCTAGGTATCTCAATGGCATACAAATATGCAAAGTACAAGAATTATGATTATCAGACATAAAAATAGTAAAACGTCACAAACTATATATACATGGATGATCATGAAACTAGTATTACAAAGTGAAGAACTACCAAGAGTAGTAATCATACACGATAAGCTCTAGCTATAGTCTAGAATACGCAAATCATATTTAGGCCCGTAGGCTAAATGTCCAGATCCAAAACATGAGCTAAATACGTGATCGGAGGCTAAACGCCACAAAAGAGTAATGTACATAACTAGTGGGAGAATGATATAGGAAAACTCACTAAGGTACTCTGGTGCTCCAGGTAGTCACCGTCCAGTAGATGGTACGGAAGATCCTCCGGGCTCCTCTATCAGATCTGGCTAAACAAAACCAGTGGGGTCAGACCCCCAATAGCAAGTACCACAAAGGAAGCCAAACTATGAACTAAAACCAGCAATAACTAACATAGCAATATATAGAGACACAAATAAGTAAATATGGATCGAGACTGGTGCACTACCAATGCACTTATCCCGAGAATAGAAAAGACAATAAGCAAACAACATGGAGCATGAAGTAAATAATATATGACCTAAAGTAAACTGTGGACATATGAATTAAACAAAAGCATGTGAACATGTAAAATAAAATGAACAATGTAAGAGAAATGGTACATGTGAGCATGTAAGATAACTGGAACAAGTGTGCATGTTAGAAAATTGGAACATGTGAGTATGTAAGATAACTGGGACATATGAGCATGTTAGATAGTTTCGGACATATGAGTATGTAAGAACTATATAGAATGACAAATGATAAGATAACTTAGGAACTATTCCAGAACCCAAGTTATAACCCGTAAACCAAATAAGGACCGGGATTGCAACTCTTCTCCTGAACAAAACTTAGTCTCTAATCATTTATCGGCAAAAGTAAAGCATAAACAATAATGTACTGAAATAAACAAATTCGGATACTGCCTAGACAAAAATAAACTAGACTAGACTCCATACAACAATCACGGCCAAGTAATGAGTACGACTTTATACATTAGCTAACTAGGGTTATCACAATCTTAATTACTAACATATGCACTTTTGAGAAATTCAATCCAGTTACCTGTCATGCAGACTACCCGACTCATCCAGGCCAAAAGAAAATAAGTATAGCAGACACATCGCAGTAAGATACATGTGTCCTAAGGAGGTGCCCCACTCGACGGTGTGCTGGAAGAGTGCTCATCATGACAAATAGCACCAAATCCTATGTATATATATATAGACCGGAACAAGAAGGGTTAAGGTAACTGAAAAATTCTTCCCTTCCACTGATCTAGATAATCAAGCTAGTTATCAATCCTTAATATTTTTTTGTTGGATTCTGGGTATGTCATTCCGCATAATCCATCCTAGACATGATATGCAAGACTGGACAATACAAGAAAGTGCACTATAATAAGCCATAACAAGAAAATATAATAAGTTGGAAGCTAGGAGTGCGCTACGATAAGCCAATATAGAGAAAATAGGGAGTGCATCATGACAGGCCACTATCATGTAAGCAAGAAAATAATATGTACAAGAGTGTACCACGACGAGTCACTATAAAGATATCGGGAGTGCGCCATGAACAGGCCACTATCATATAAGGAAGGAAAAGACATGTAACATGAGTACGCCACGATGAGCCACTATCTAGTAAGGAATGAAAAGACATGTGACATGTGTGCGCCACGACGGGCCACTATCTAGTAAGGAAGGAAAAGACATGTGACATGGGTGCGCCACGACAGGCCACTATCTAGTAAGGAAGGATAAGACATGTGACATGGGTGCACCACGATAGGGCCACTATCAAGATTGTCAAGATGAGATCATGTTGTCATGTTCAAGTTAAGTTCAATATTAACAATTTATCAAGTCGGGTCGTCGTAAGTTAGACCAAGTACAGAAAACATGTCAAGAAGATCAAGAACTATGACTGAAATTATCAGTCGCATATGAATTCTAATTAAAGTGAAACAAGAAAATTTTGAAGCTAAGACAAAGATCTACAACTTTATGTTTTTAGTTTTTCAAGCTTCTAGATACAAAACAGCTTAAACATGCAAAAACAGTCATTCGCATGTGCACGGACAAAACTGTCTACGGTATACGGGGCACGAGAGTATGGCGCACAGGCACACAACAAACGAATTATACAGGCACACGGCCGTACAACGTACAGCGCGCAGATGCATGGCGCACGTAGCGTGAGAGAACTGCGGGCAGGCACTGTCACGCCCCAGAACCAGAATACTGGAGAGCGGAGGCAGACATAGCCAGCTACGTAATATGAAATGGAATCCATCTCACTATACGGTCACGGCTGTCTAGATACATGAGGGTTTAACTACAAGCCAGCAGTCTCCTAAGGTCATGAACAAGCCTAATGTCTCAATCACAAGCAAGTAAGTAAATGTTACAAGATGTATGATCATTAAATATACAATAATAAGGCATCCCAAATATTACATATTCAGCTGATCATGAAGCTAGTCATTACAAAATGTTAGGACTAGCAAGAGTTTAGTCATACATGATCAACCCTAGGATTTGTTAATCATGTTACAGCCCGTAGGCAGACAGTAAGTAAAGTACAATCGAGCTAAACAGGTGCTCGTCGGCTAAACGCCTCAAAAGAATATTTTTACAATAAAGTAGGAGAGCCAAAAATAACCCACTCGTTGCCAGGGTTCCGTCTAGTGGCCACCATCTGGCTGGAAGGTCGGTAGATCCTCTGGAGCTGCTCTAAAATCTGGCCACACAAAACTAGCTGGGTCAGACTCCAGAAAGAGCAAGTACCACAAAGGAGGCTTCACTTAGGAACTAAAACCAGCAATCAGCACAAGAGTATAAATAAGTAAGAACAGGAAATAAGAAAATACATCAGGATATATACGACGAGATAACCATGAAACTATTCAGATAGCCAGGTTACAACCCGTAAACCAAACAAGGACCGGGGTTGTAACCCTTCGTCTGAACAGAACTTGGAACTCTCACCATTTATCGGTAAAATAAATACAAGCATTCTGGTCATGCAGCAATCTGGAACAGGAGCAGGGCAAGACTAGACTGGTTAGACTCCATCCAATCATTTCACGGCCAAACAAGAACTATGGCTTGATACTTTAACTAACTAGGGTTATCACAAGCCTAGTTACTAGCAAGATGCAGTGAGAATCTTCCACAGCCACAAGCCCTGCAGTCCATCCAGGTTACCCGGGTTAAAAGATTAGAGTTGAATTCAGGTGGGTACATCGTTCAGGAAACGAATGTACCCTTAGGTAGCTTGAAGGGTGCAACACATAACAGTGTGCTGGAAATGTGCCCTACTCGACGGCAGGCTACAGATCCCAAGGCGTGCCCAGGTAACGGGATTGCCTGTAGCTAGGAGATCTCTTCATGACTAATGTATTAATCTAGTTATTTAGCCTTAGTCCATTTCAGTAGGTACTCCTGACCGTGGTACTCAGGAGTCCCCTCCTAGACATGATGTAAGACAGGACTGGATTATTTGTACAAGCACAATCGTCCTACGGTGACCAGGTTATTTATACAGGTCATGTCATGTCAGGTAGCCGTCGCAACAGCTTATCAGATATATCATGTCAGGTTTAACATGTCCAGTGTACTGGTCAGGAGTGCACCGCGACGGGCCACTATCAGGTCATGTCAGGTTAGTCATGTCAGGAGTGTACCACTACGGGTCACTATCATGTCAGGCTCAATTATTATACCCAAACATATCAAGTAAATTCGTGATTATCAAGTTCATGACAAAAAGGCGTAAAATATCTAATAAAATATCTAATAAAATATCAATACACAGGGCTATAGAAGAGCCATGCGGCTAAGGCATATGCGGCCAGAAATGCTCTCATGCGGCTGGAAAGAGAACAGCCCATACGGCTAATAGGGTCAGGCGCATGTGGCTAAAAGGAAAAGGTTTTATGCGATCAAAGGGGTATCAGTCATATGCGGCTCGGAGATCCAGTCAGTCATGCGGCTGAGAAGACAAGACATATGCGGTCAGGAGGAAAGGGAACTCATACGGCTGGCAGGGATGGGTCCATGCGGCTGGCTGACCAATCAAGTACATGCGGCCGGGGAGGAGCAACCCATGCGGCTGCGGGGAGCAATGACTATGCGGTCAAGGGAAGCAAACCCATGCGGCTGGGAGACTGCGGTCTATGCTGCTCGCGAGCGTTGAGTTCATGCGGCTGAGGGTTGCTGGAAATCCATGCGGCCAGGAAGGACTGGGCCTCAGTCATGCGGCTGAGAAGGAATACTTGCCGCATGAACTTGTCATGCGGTCAAGCCAAGGCAATAGCGCATGCGGTTGGAACTAACTTGCCGCATGAATGTTCATGCGGTCAAGTGCTACCATGCGGCTCGGGACTGTGCTTCTTCTCCAAATTTTCGAGAAGAAGTACACCAAAAGCCATGGCTTCCAAGCTGCATAACTCTATCATCCGGAGCCCAAATCCGAACTTCTATAGGTCAAAATAGGGCAGAATGAAATGTTCTACAACATGGAACCATCAAAACTCAAAAATAACAAGATTAAGTAGATCAAAACGCAAGAATTCCAAAAATAAAATAGACTTAGATCTACAAGAATCTAGCCATGGAAAGTGAAAATGCCAAGTACTAAAGTAAGTTAAAATGTTATAACGAAGAGAATAAAGTAATAAAATTGGAGTTTCTCCATGAAGCAAGTTGCACTTGCCTAGACCTCTCTCTCTCTCTCTCTCTCTGGTAGGTGAAATAGTAAATGGAAGAAGAAGAAGAGTAATGAAGAGAGAGAAAGAAGAATGGTAATAAATACCAAAGGTGGTGGTAGGTAGGGGGTTCATCCATGGTTCATGATGAACCAAAAACAATCCCAACCGAACCAAGCCAACCCCGGGCCAAGAATAAACCGAGCCAAGAAGGACAAGCTAAGCCAGGAATTAAGCAATATAAGATAAAATACGTACACGTATTCCAAATACGTAATACGAACCACAGGTATTACAGGCACGCAGCAAACTAATCATGCAGGAGTGCGGCTGTGAAAAGCGCTGTACTGGGATGTATGACGTACGGAGCGTGAGAGCACGGCGTGTAGGCATGCGACAATTGAATCGTGTAGGCGTGCGGCCACAAAACGTGCATCGCTTGGCGAAAGAATGGCACGGGCGTGAATCGTGCAGCGCACGGAGCGCGAGAGCACGACACGCGGGCACGCGACAAAAGAATCGTGTGGGCGTGCGGTGTACGAAATGCACAGCACTTGCGAAAAAAATTGCCTATAGTACGCGGGGCGCGGATGCACGACACACGAGCGCGTGGAACTGTTCATCTTTCCAGCATCACCGAAGATGTACGGGAATCCCATGAACACAAAAATGCCATAACTTACTCAAAATAAATCGAAATCAAGTGGTTCAAAAGCCAAATTTGGGTAGATTGAAATTCCACACAACATGGAACCCTTAGATTTCGAAAATGATAAAGTTTAATAAATCAAAACCCAGAAAAAACCGAGAAAACTACAAACTTAGATTTATAAAAATGTAAACATCAAAACAATATTGTTCAAGATTTGGCAAGATGTACTTGCCTAGGTTAAGCTCTAAGCCTAATCTTCTACTCCACTACCAAGAGGGGTACGAAACCACACTCTAGGCCTCAAGGCCAAGCTCTTGGAAAGCTCCAATGGGAGAGAAGAGAAGAAGAAATGAAGAAAGAGAGAAAGAGTAAAGAGACTGAAAAGAGAGAGGAGAGAGAAAGTGAAAGGGTATATCTAGAAGGGGAAACTAATCATAATCGTCGGATGGTGATCCATGTGAAGATTTACAAAAGTATCCAAAACACAATTTACGAAAATATCAAAAACACTATTCATAAAAATATCTAAAATGTGAAAAATTTGCCCGGGCGGTATGCCATCGGTATACACTGGTATACTGGCAATATGCCAATCAAGGAGGAAATCTACAAGTTGGGAAAATTTTAAAGCGTTCTGAAAACCAATAAAATACGAAATACAGTATAAAAATACGTATCCATATATAAATATCGATACTGTGAGACGAGTCTCACAACTCTCCCATCTTTAGAAAAAATTTGTCCTCAGAATTTCCTAAATCTAGTCAAGCATAATAACCAAAATAAAAGCTCAAGAAAATACAACTATCTCAATAAAACAAAGCATGGCATATAAGTAAATGAAGGCAACAATAATATAAATAAATGCGTAACCAATAACATAACCACAATTAAGAAGGGCTGGAGGCATATGAATAAATATGTCTCCTGAGTCAGTTGAGTAGGGACCTGCCCTCTCTGGCCTACGCTGACTCCCAAAATAGATATGGATCAAGTCTCAAAGTAAGTCAGTACCAATGACTTAGTCAAAGACATGTCTCTACCTAGGATGTATCTTCGTAGTCGAGACACGTGATAGATATCATGTATCTCAAGATACAAAGAGAGAAGAGTGGGACGAGAAGCTCTCATTCACTCACCGAATAAGTCAAGTCGACCGTTGTACCCTGATATCGGTGGAATACAAGGCCGCCGACAAGAACCCAAGATATACTGCCACCACATGGCCTGCTACTGAAGGATAAATCAAAAGAGCATAACTAGAAAAAGACCATAAAGATGGTACCTGAGACTCCCTAGGTACTATGCTTATGTCGATACTAGAGCTACCCCTGAGACAGCCCATACCACTGTGCTCTGTGCTGCCTGACCCTCTGAGCTCGTGATAGCGGATGATACTGTAGAATGTCTGAATATCTAGTATTGGCCCTAACTGTTCATCCACTGGTAGGGGTGATGACTGATACGACTGAAAGGACTGAGGTGGTACATCTGGTGTAGTTGGTCGTCCTCGAGATACGAATAGGGGCAAGTGCTAAATGAATGGTCATCCGCTCCACAGTGGAAGCATCGCCTATTGGCCGCCTAACAAACTGATCTGAGATGCCATATTTTTCCATAATAGGTACATGCTTCTTGTTCTACTTGATACTGCGGGTCTCTCTGCCTCTGAGCCTGGGCCTGCATATACTGTTGAGACCTTTTCTACTAGAATATATGGGTCTGTGTCGATGAAGGCCTCTGAGCTCGCTTCTGCTGAACTGGTGTTGGAACCCCAAATTGGGTAACAGTAGGCTGGAAGGATGAAGATCCAGCTAAACTCCTCCGGGAATAAATTTCTATCATGTGGTCTGGTGATCCGCATGACAAACATAGAAAGTTGGCCCTTCGACAAGTAAGATGAGTGTGCCCTTCCCTTCCACAGAAGGAACATACGACTGGTAACTTCTGGTGTTGGTATAGAGGTTTGTATGCTAGTACTAGTGAGGGATGTCGAGGTAGAAAACTTGATACGGGTGCATGGCATCTCTTACGACCCTCAATTCTAGATACAGTCCTCCTGGCTATATGCTTGTGCTATCGTACTGCCTCTACAGTAGGTCGGGCTCGATATGCTGACTGACTAGATGACTGGTATTGGCGGGATCCAATCTGTACTCCTTCTGGCTGCAACTTCTTGACTTGAAATACCTCTGGTATTCCTTGTCCACTAAGGTCTATCAACATCTGAATACTGGGCTAGAGAACGAGATCTCGTTGTTGCTGTGACTCCATCATATCCTGTAACGCCCCAGTGCCAAAATACGTAGGACTAGGAACGTAGACATGCCAGCTGTATACATACGAAGTACACTCCAATATATGAAAATCTCGTATGAATACATAAGCTGTAAAATGCAGTAAACCACAACCAACTAATCTCATCCACAGAAAATAAAAGAATAAAAGGTATCATATCATCAACTATGAATTGTCATTGGTACATATAGTTGGGCGAAGACAAATCCACTACCAACTCTGAAAAGAAATACATAACAAAAAAAATATTTTGGCGAGTGAAGCGAAGACGATCAAAGTGCAATCATCCTCGAAGAAATAGAGATGATCATGGCCACGGCTAGAACACCTGTGAAAGACAATGGCACACACCTGGCGAGATAACCAGGTCCTCAGAAGAACGTAACAAGACACATAATATCATGCCATATAAACCGAATAAATATTGCTCAAATAAATAAGTCAATTGAATTATAACATGGTACAATACACACCTATTGAACTAGCTTACCATCCCCCCAACCAAACAAGGACAGAAGATGGTAAACTAATTCACGGTGACGTATCTTTCCATGCTATGAATCCAATATGGTATCCGGACCCCAACAAGGTTCAATACCTTCTCATCGAAGTAGTAAGTCACACCTACAACCAAACAAGGACAAGATATGGCAAACTAATCTGCGACAAGTTATTGTTCCAAGCCACGGTCAGATACAAGTACCCAAACCAAAAGTACTCGTACCTAACGGATAAGGTAGCCTAACCATTCTGAGTGAAATGTTGTTAAGAACAATCCTTCCTACGCATGGGCCCTGGCTAAAAAGGATCGGCGTAGTCCCCCTTGGGGCAGCAGAGGCCCCATCAATAAGACCATAACGTTTTGCTGAACGTCAGTGGCCGTCAGTAATCATGGGTCATCAACCCCGTATCTCCAGCAGAGCATCCGGGTCACAAAAGAAAGTACATCGAAGCCCATACGCTAAGAAATTGTCCTTCCCGCCCAATGCCTACTATGTTGTATCCACAACAAAAAACCTCTATAACCGCTAAGTCAAACTAGCATGCAATTCTATTAGCGGTTAATCCTATCGCATGGCTTGTAAGTACTGGTGGCCAGCCAATCACGCACGTTCGTGTTCTACATGCGACACACAACTTCGTGGTACGACATGTCAAGGCCAATAAATGCAACACACAAGATGGTCCCTTAAATCTAGGTTTAATGTGTGACAAAAATAATACATAGCAGGAAATATAACTGAACAGTAAGTTCTAACAGGTTATGCCATGTATTACAGTTTATTTTGCATAAAAAAATAATGCATGAAATATGAGCTAAAATAAATAAACAGCAAATGGCAAGGTGTCTTGCCTGGTAGGACGCCTGGTGTGCTGTGATGATCAAGGTGGCACAAACTGCGACTTTGATGCAATAACTATGCAAGGTGACCTCAGGTGGTGGCACGAACAGTTCCATTGGGTCCAGAAGGGTCAAATTAGTTAGGCTGGACATAAGGTAGTACGGAGTTGGCTAGGGTATAGGGAGAATAGGATTGGTCACGGACAGAAGGATAGTCGAAGGAAATTGGATAAATTATATATATACGAATTTTAAAAATTATTTTATAATACTTGAAAATATAATTTATTTGTCAAAATATGTTTTCAAAATAAATACTCAAAGTCGAAAGTCGTTTTTAGGTAAAAAAAACTCTAAGGTTGGAAAAACATGATTTTTGGTAGAAACTATATTTCATTAATTAAATTATATCCTAGATAAATATAAAAATAATGTTAAATCCTTTAGACCAAAACTAAATATATTCATATAAATCGAGAAGGATATTTTAGTGTTAAAAACTTAACTTTGAATTTAGCTAAAATATTTGTACAATTTCTAAAATACAGATCATATTATTAACAAAACCATAATATAATAATAATGACAATAGTAAATTCTAAAAAAATATACCTATTATTTTAAAAAAACACTCCTAATGTAAATATGGATTAAGCTAAAAATAGTATAATAATAATAACTAGTCACTGAATTATTAATAATGCTGGTATAATAATAATAAGTAAAATAATAGATACTAAAAAAAGAAACAACTAATAAACAAAAGTTGAAACAAGAAAAAGAAAATAAAAAAATAAAATATAAACTATGTAAATGCAGCTGTCAGCTGCTTTTACTCTTGAAAAAAGGGGGAGAGGGGATTAGTAAGCATGAGGGGGAGGAGCGAGAGAGTGGGCGACGAGAGAGAGGGAAAAGGGAGGAGAGGCGAAGGGAGAAAGGGCTAGAAGTCGGGGGAGATGGGGAGAAGGGGGCGGAGATCTCGCCGGCGTTCCGACCATGGAGGCGGCATATCACCGGGCGGAGGCGGTCGCGGTTGGCTCGTCGGCTGGGTCGACAAGACGCGGTGTCGGCTTGCGTCGGAGGTGATGGGAAAGCGGCACACCGGAGAAGGATGAAGGGCGCGGGGGTCGGTTGGCGACGCCGGCGGGCCTGGTCGGCTCGGCAGAGGTGAGTGGTAATAGGTTTTTATTTTATTTTATTTTTCTGTGTGGTGGCGATGGGTGTGCGGGCGACGCTGGGTGTGGGCGGCTGCCGGGATGGGGTCGAGATGGGCTGCAAAGGCAAGGGGCGGCGGTGGTGATGGGCGATGGGTTTGGCCGAAAGTTTGTGGAGGTGGTAGTGGCGCTCGGCCAAGGTGGCCGGAGTAACGGTGGCGGTTATGGCAATGGTGTCGAGGCTGGAAAGGTGGGTTGTCGGGTTGTCGCGGCGGTGGTCGCGGTGGGGGTGATTTTGGGGCTCCGTCGAGATGGGTTTTGGGGATGTGCGATGGTTAACGGTGGACAGGAAAGGATGGCGAGGGTGGTGAAAGGGATTTATTTTCGGGTATTTCCTGGAGGTGGTGGCCGGAGATGGTGCTAGCCGCGGTGGTGATGGTGGGCGGCTGTTGTGGTGGCGGATGTTTAGCGGAGGTCGCTGAAGAGGGGAGTGGTGGAGGCGACGACCACGGCGGGGTGTGGTTTTCTTGTAGGGTGGTGGACAGGGGCCGAGCCTAGGTTAGGTTTAGAATTAGAGTTTAATGAATTGGGGATTTGTATTGTGTCGGGGTTGTCGACACGAGAGAAAATAATGTATATATAAAAAAATAATATAATAAGAAGGTCACCCGGGGTCGGACCCGAGGCCAATCACGGCTGACACGGAAAGGATTGGAACACCGACACGATGCACTCACTTTGTTGTGGAGGAAATTATGGAGAATAGAGATTTATGGATGTGTACCTGCCTTTTATAGGATGTAGAATTCCCCAGTTGGATAAGGATTAGGAGTACTTTAAATCCCCGTTAGATAATACGCTATTTATTTTAAATCAAATTCAATAAATTTCAAATCCAAATCTAAATCAATTTAAATCTAATTAAATTACATCCTTTAGTTTAAAATCAAATAAGATAAATCAAATTTCAAATATAGATACTAATTTAACTATTTAAATAAATCCATAAAATCAAATCAAGATTTAAATTGCCAAATTAATTTTAAAATATATTTTCCAAAAATACTAATAATAATAATTTCAAAAATTAAATTATTATTTAAAAATAAACTAATAAATAATTATGAAATATATATATATGCCCAAATAATGTTTACATAAATATACTTTTCTAATATACCATTTTATAGAAAAATTATTTATTATTATAACTGTATAAATGAAAGGCTTTTCATAATTAAAATCATAAACTTGGAAATTTTGGTACGATAGCTAAAAATAATTATTATCTATATTACGAACTATAAAAATAGAAAAATATTTTTCAAAAATATGTACGCTCGCACATATTCGCACTCGTCGAGAAATTACGAAAAACAAGATTTCGTGCGCGACGTACAATGCAACTACGCAACGTACAATATACGAATAAAAAATTCAGTATCAAATTTATTTTTAAATATAGTAGAAATTTAGGAGTTTTACATCCTACCCAACTTAAAAGAATTTCGTCCTCGAAATTAAGAATTAGTAGGGGGTGAGAAGGCACAAAGGGGTAGCGATGAGGAAAAATCAATTCACAACGTTCAACACAAGATGCATTAAAAAATCGTGATTTATAAATACGAAAATAATCGTGAATATGGCTAATTAATACAAGAGTGAAAATGATCAAGGGTTAGAGTTTAATCAAGATAACCTGCAGTAAGGAATTGTATGGTATCATGAGAAATAAATTAGAGATCTAGAAGATATGATATCTTGAGAGTAGGTTGAGAGCACGATTAGGAAAACGAATTTGATTTACTCCTAAATTAAGCGATTAGAAGGTCATGATATTAAATATAGGGCCGAGAAAAAGGACGAGTAGTTTAGGATGAAGATATAGCAACTTTGAGTGGTAATGGTCATAAGTGATATGGCAGCTAGAGGAGTTTCAAGTACAAGCATCTTCGCCCTTCTAAAATAGGTGAAGGCGAAAGCAAGATAGAGTTCAAAGACAATATTATCGAATACGAATACGTGGTTCAAGGATGATCGAATAATTTCAAAAAAATTGTCAAGGCAGTCATGGATGGGATTCTAAAGGCCAAGTTTAGCTATGTTCCCATCCACGTAGAACGATAGATAAAAGCGAACCAAAGTGCACTAGGTTGATCAGACCATCATGCACTGGTTTTGAGTAGACAATACGTTAGTGGAGGCCTCCAATAAGATATGTCCATGATCAAGCTCGATAAGAGATTAAGCTTGCAAAACTAGGCTATAGTAGCAACATTTGTCTAGATAGTTAAAATATAGGCACGTGAGATTAAAATTGAAAGAAAGCAGAATTAATTTAAACGATTCTAATTCATATCACGTGTTGGTCTCTATACAGTCGTCCTACAGTCTTCTGGTCCAAGTCCTTGGTTGACTAGATGGGTTAGGGTCCTCTAAATTCTATAATCTAAATTCTAGAATCCAAGTAAACTAGGAACGTAGACATGCCAACTGTATACATATGAAGTACACTCCAATATATGGAAACCTGGTATGAATACATAAGCTGTAAAATGCAGTAAACCAGAACCAACTAATCTCATCCACAAAAAATAAAAGAATAAAAGGTATCATATCATCAACTATGAATTACCACTGGTACATGTAGTTGGGCAGAGACAAATCCACTACCAACTATGAAAAGAAATACATAACAAAAGAAATATTTTGGCGAACGAAGCGAAGACGATCAAAGTACAATCATCCTCGAAGAAATAGAGATGATCATGGCCACGGCTAGAACACCTGCGAAAGACAATAGCACGCACCTAGCGAGATAACCAGGTCCACAGAGGGACGTAACAAGACACATAATATCATGCCATATAAACTGAATAAATATTTCTCAAATAAATAAGTCAATTGAATTATAACATGGTCCAATACACACCTATTAAACTAGTTTACCATCCTCCCAACCAAACAAGGACAGGAGATGGTAAACTAATTCAGGGTGACGTATCTTTCCATGCTATGAATCCAATATGGTATCCAGACCCCAACAAGGTTCAATACCTTCTCATCGAAGTAGTAAGTCACACCTACAACCAAACAAGGACAAGATGAGACAAACTAATCCGCGACAAGTTATTATTCCACACCACGGTCAGATACAAGTACCAAAAACAAAAGTACTCGTACCTAACGGAAAAGGTAGCCTAACCATTCTAAGTGAAATATTGTTAAGAACAATCCTTCCTACGCATGGGCCCTGGCTAAATAGGATCGGCATAGTCCCCCTTGGGGCACCAGAGGCCCCATCAATAAGAGCATAACGTTCCGCAGAACGCCAGTGGCCGTCAGTAATCATGGGTCATCAACCCCGTATCTCCAGCGAAGCATCTGGGTCACAAAGGAAAGTGCATCGAAGCCCATACGCTAAGAAATTGTCCTTCCCGCCCAATGCCTACTATGTTGTATCCACAACAGAAAACCTCTATAACCACTAAGTCAAACTAGCTTACAATTTTATTAGCGGTTAATCCTATCGCATGGCTTGTACGTACTGGTGGCCAGCCAATCACGCACGTACGTATTCTACATACGACACACAATTTCGTGGTACGACGTGTCAAGGCCATTGAATGCAACACACAAGGTGGTCCCTTAAATCTAGGTTTAATGTGTGAAAAAAATAATACATAGCAGGAAATATAACTGAACAGTAAGTTCTAACAGGTTATGCCATGTATCAAAGTTTATTTTGCATAAAGAAAATAATGAATAATGCATGAAATATGAGCTAAAATAAATAAACAGCAAATGGCAAGGTGTCTTGCCTGGTATGACGCCTGGTGTGCTGCGATGATCAAGGTGGAACGAACTGCGACTTCGGTGTAACAACTATGTAAGGTGACCTCGGGTGGTGGCACGGACAGTTCCATTGGGTCCAGAAGGATCAAATTAGTTAGGGTGGACTTAAGGTAGTACGGAGTTGGCTAGGGTATAGGGAGAATGGGATTGGTCACGGACAGAAGGATAGTCGAAGGAAATTGGATAAAGAATATATATACGAATTTTAAAAATTATTTTATAATACTTGAAAATATAATTTATTTGTCAAAATATGTTTTCAAAAAAAATACTCAAAGTCGAAAGTCGTTTTTAGGAAGAAAAAAACTCTAAGGTTGGAAAAACATGTTTTTTGGTAGAAACTGTATTTCATTAATTAAAATATATCCTTGATAAATATAAAAATAATGTTAAATCCTTTAGACCAAAACTAAATATATTCATATAAATCGAGAAGGATATTTTAGTGTTAAAAACTTAACTTTGATTTAGCTAAAATATTTGTACAATTTCTAAAATACAGATCATATTATTAACAAAACCACAATATAATAATAATAATGACAATAGTAAATTCTAAAAAAATATACCTATTATTTAAAAAAAACACTCCTAATGTAAATGTGGATTAAGCTAAAAATAGTATAATAATAATAACTAGTTACTACATTATTAATAATGCTGGTACAATAATAATAAGTAAAATAATAGATACTAAAAAAAGAAACAACTAATAAACAAAAGATGAAACAAGAAAAAAAAATAAAAAAATAAAATATAAACTATGTAAATGCAGCTATCAGCCGCTTTTACTCTTGGAAAGAGGGGGAGAGGGGATTAGTAAGCGTGAGGGAGAGGAGCAAGAGAGTGAGCGACGAGAGAGAGGGAAAAGGGAGGAGAGGCGGAGGGAGAAAGGGCTAGAAGTCGGGGGAGATGGGGAGAAGGGGGCGGAGATCTCGCCGGCGTTCCGACCATGGAGGCGGCAGATCACCGAGCGGAGGCGGTCGCGGTTGGCTCGTCGGCTGGGTCGGCAAGACGCGACGTCGACGTGCGTCGGAGGTGATGGGAAAGCGGCACACCGGAGAAGGAGGAAGGGCGCGGGGGTCGGTTGGCGACGCCGGCGGGCCTGGTCGGCTCGGCGGAGGTGAGTGGTGATAGGTTTTTATTTTATTTTTATTTTTTTCTGTGTGGGGGCGATGGGTGTGCGGGCGGCGCTGGATGTGGGCGGCTGCCAGGATGGGGTCGAGATGGGCTGCAGAGGCAAGGGCGGCGGTGGTGATGGGCGATGTGTTTGGCCAAAAGTTTGTGGAGGTGGCGGTGGCGCTCGGCCAAGGTGGCCGGAGTGACGGTGGCAGTTCCGGCTGTAATCCCTCTTCCCGGAATTTTGATAATATATTTTTCTTTTATTGATTTATTTAAATTAAATAGTAATTTTATAAATAATTACTTGATTAATTATCACGGTAGATGATTTTAGCCATGGTGGAGTTTTGAAATACAAGACGGCTAGGAATCATGGCACGGATAGTGCAGTGGCGTGCTTTGACTAGTGTATTAGCCCTGGTAGGGAAGGCCCAGCCATGAATGTGTCCTAACTAGGAAAGCCATGCCAAGTTGCAACTTAACCCTTACCGAAGATTTATTTATTTATTATTGATATTATTGAGTTTTAGGGAACCGGTTATATCATTTTAGCCCGAACTGAGCCCAAGCCCATATAGGTCATGCGGCACGTCCAATGACATTCGCGTTGATAAAATTTGGTATGAGTGTGTTATATTCTGTTTTAATGATTTAATGACTATTTCTAAATATTCATAATTTAATATTATAAATATCATTATTAATTAAAATTCAATGATATTGTGTAAAATAGGTCCTTGTACGTTTTGGGATTATTAGACTACGCATAGTGGTGTATACACCGTTATTGATTTATTGAATTTCGTTATTATTATTATTACTATTATTTTTTTTATTATTGGTCATATTATATTTGGCAAATATTATTATATATAGTCATATTTATATAAATAAGCCTTACAATAGGAACAAATGCCATTGGGATTTAATCGGGTTTATCAAGATTATATATGAGCATATATATATATGAGCATATATATATATATATATATATATATATATATATATATATATATATATATATATATATATATATATATATATATCGATATAGATATAATACATATATAGGTATAGTTATTATTAATGGATAAAGAAAGAAAAAGAAAAAAAAAAAGAAAACAAAAAATAGAAGTTAACAATTACAACAGCAGCAGCTCCCCATGGGGTCATGAGAACCCGAGAAGAAAATACCCCAGCCCGACAGTTGACCCAAGCCCTGCTCACAGTAGCAGAACTCATTCCGCAGGCTGTTTCCCAAACCGACCCGAACATAGGAACCCGCTCGGTTCTCCTGGAACCCGTGCGTATATAAACAAGGGATCGAGGGAATCGCTCGTATAGAACCCTAAACCGAATCCCTCGCCGCCACTCTGACACCTGACGATGCGCGCGCACGTCTGTGCAACACCGACGGGTGGCCGGAGTGCCGCCAGGCCGACCATGAGTGCGGTCAGGTCGAGAAGCAAAGGCAGCATCACGGTATGCGGGACCGACTCCGCAGTAACTTTTCGTCGCGCACGGTCGACCAATGGTCGAACCATCTTCGCAGGTAATTCGAAAACCTATACAACTGTAACTCCCATCACTTAGGTTGATTTTAAATAACCTCGATTGCTCGAAAAATCGAACCGAAGTTCGATAAAAATCTGTTAAAAATAGGATACGTGAATCTGTCCCAACCCCATGTTGGAAGGCAAATTGCTGCCAATCCGTAGAGAAATTTAGCAATCTATTTGAAGGCAGTCCTAGAAAACCTATAGGGCTCTGCAACCCAACTTATGGAGTTTGATTTCGTCGACCATACGTCGAGATATCGGATTTCCAAATTGGCGAAAAACCTGTTTTAAAATATTAGAAAATTTAGAAATTCTCTCGATACGACGTGCGTCCCGCCAATCCGGGCGACGTGGTCGCGAACGGAAAGCATCGAAAGGTGCGTAACGGCTTCTTGGATGTGTGGACTTTGACGGAATTCAAATTGGTCGCGTGTGCGCGACAAATTTGATGAGTATCCGTCGAAATTTACCGTATCGGCCTCTGTACAAATTTCTCAATTACTTTGTGCACGCTCATTAGATCGAGACGAAACTTGTGCCAACAGGACCGTATCATTTTTCTGGTACTATATGCCAAGTTTGGTCTGATTCTGAGACAGTTGATCAAATTGCCGTTTTGTAGGCCCCACGATCCAACTCAACGGGCGATTTTGTGCACGGCCCGCCGGAATCCAACTTTGGACATACGGTTGGGTTTGTATCATCAAAACAAATTCGTAGATATATATTTTGATGACTTTAGAGACCAATGACTCTGGCACTGTCACGACCCGCACCCTAGAGTTAGGGCACGAGAACGTAACAACGCCCAGCCTACGCCGCAGTATCGGCGGTAGAACGCTGTCCTAGGTCTCAATGCATCTAACAGTATAAGACTAAACAGTTTATACTCCCCGAATGGGGGTGACATAGCAGATACAAATTCAATCACATCTAAGGTAGAGCATGATAAGGATAGATAAAACATGAAATCCAAACTAAATACAGGAGATAGAAGTCTAAGTGTCTAAGATACATGAACCCAGAAGTACATCTCAAAACTCAAATAAAGATACAGTAATCCCCAAAGTAAATACAACTCCAGACAAAAATGAAATAACTACCTAAACAAACCCTACTGTGTCTCCTCTAGGCTAGCAGGCACCTCCAGGCTATCTGTAAAATTTATCAACAGGTCCAGTCAGGACTGGAGCGAGCACAGTACATCTCAACATATCATAGCAGGTTAGAAAACATATAACATGCAGTAAAGTAAGATACAGGTACTGAGGAAAAAGCAGTATGTAAACAGGAGAGCTGTAATAGAAATATCTACTATACATAAAGAGCTAGCATGTGACTAGTGAGTCAGAGTAAAACATGAACATGTAAATGGCCTGGGATGATTCAATGAAGACACTACGGAATGATTCAATGAAGATACTACTGGTGTATTATTCACATGTCCACTTCTACTCCCCCGTACCCCCAATCAATACACAAGGATCCAGCCAGGTTATGTTATGATACTATGTTCAGACCCCGAAGGTGATAGACCCCGAAGGTAATAGACCCCGAAGGTAATGGACCCCGAAGGTGATACATAGTAGTCCCATAAATGGGATAGGGATTCCAGGATGACTCTGTGATCATAAGAGTATATGTCACAAGTGATCGAAGAATCAACGAAGCATAGTGATACGCCATGTAAGTGAAACGCACAAGCATAGAGTACCCGATGCTCCCTAAGGATAACATCTCAAGAAAGGATCCATATAGTACCAATCCGTGTGACCATCGTGACAGTACAAGTAAAGTAATCTACTGCAGGAAATAATTCTAAGCAGGATATGAAATGATCAGAGAATGTACTCGCCTCGATAACCTGAACAGCTGATAAGTATAAGAGGTCCCACTGAAGCCACAGAGTCCTATTTAAAGCAACACAGGTTACAAGGTGTTTAAGTTGAAATAAAAGAATCCCTACAGGCAATCTATATTATTCTAGGTTCTCCTAAGTCAAATTAACTCTAGGTCGACTCCGGTCAATAATCTAGTCAAACTAGGTCAAGTGTTGACTTACAGTTGACTTTGGGTCAACTGGTCAACTCTGGTCAAACATGGTAAATCTAATCTAATTATTAAAGTGTACTTCGTTATTTGTACGTCGAAACTTACGGCACGCAAATCGAGATAAGAAGATTATCAGTAAGGTTGATAATCTTATTATAGTAATCCACGTATCCAACTTGTCAATTTCAGCGATGTGAGATCACTGGAATTGGCTGATCTCAGTTTCGTTGTACTAATCCCGAAATACGAACATTATATGAATTAATTATTAATTAATTATAAAAAGGTTAAACTCAGAGAAATTATCAACAAACATTGTCGGACGATGAAATAAACATCGCCAACGTGTCCAGAATGCTCAAATTAGCTAGGATAGCCTACCCAACGGTCCAATTTGGACACAAGGGCAAAAAGGTAATTTCGGGTCAAAACGATGTCCGCGTCGGAGCCGTTTTGCACCGAAAAACGTGCAAGAAAATAAGTCCATAAAATATAAAAAATTATATGTCCACGCAACCAGAATGTCGATACGAACCCAACGGTATCTCTAGAATTGGATTCCGTTGACCCGATCTCATTTTGGCCCGTTGACCAGAACTTGGAATTCCGGTTTGCACGGAAATGCGTGCCGGAGCCAAAGTTCTCAAAACTCAGCAAACTACCTGCCAACGAGTCCAGAATGATGATACGAACTCAACGGTATCTTCGGAATTAGATTCCGATGAGCCGATCTCAAAATGACCCGTTGACCCGGATATTGGTATCCGACTTGCACCGAAATGCGTGCCAGACACAATGTCCACCAAAACCTAGCAAATTATATGTCAACGAGTCCAGAATGACGATACGAACTCAACGGTATATCCGGAATTGGATTCCGATGAGCCGGCGTCAAAAAGTCCCGTTGACCCAGAATGTGGGATCCGCTTTGCACCGAAAAACGTGCCCGGGCCCACGTTCTCCAAATCTAACAAATTTTATATAAAAACATGCCAGAACGACGCCACAAGTCTAATGGTGGTGTCAGAAATGAAATCTGGAGTCCCGTGTTCAAAAATGAAATTTTACAAGTTAGAAATTACGAATTCGGACGGCCAACTTTGGCGTCAAATTCAACCAATCAAACAAGCTCACAATGAAACGAAACTGGAGGGGTAGCAAGAGGGTTATACCAGCTTCGCAACGGAACTGGTAGCACGCCAAACGGAGCTGCGGTGGAGGAGATACAAGCTGACGAAGTTGGCCCCGCGAAACTGTCCAAATTTAATACAATTTAAACGGTCAACTTGGTGGCCGGTTTTCATGTATCAAACGATAAAATTAATGGACGAAAATTGACATCAGCGAAGGTGGATATACCGAGATTGCGACGGAGTGAAGAAATCGCCGATCCAACGGTCAGATCGCCGGGAAAACGAGCGCGAAGTCGCTGCGACGGAGCGCCAAAACGGACTCGACTTCGCGCGCGTCACGACGGGATGTCGTTCAAAACGCACGAATCGCCTCGACGGCGCGTCCCGGAGGACGTTGGCCGCCAGGGGAAGGCAGCATAGGGTTCGCCGGAGAGGGGGCTACCCACGGCGAGGGTCGGCCACGCCGGTGGGTGGCCGACGGCGGCGCGGCAGCGCCGCTCGCGCGCGCGCGCCAACTTTGCCTGCTGCTGCGCTGTGCGCCGCGGCGCTGTGCAGGGCTGCGCGCGGCCAGCTTTGCCGACGATGGCTCGTCGGGGGCGGCCAGGCGCCGCGCACGACGGCGAGGCTGGTGGTGGTGATCGGTGGTGGTGGCGGAGTTGTTTTGGTGGCCGAAAATGGGAAGAAGGAGGAGGAAACGAAGTCGATGGTGGAGATGGTGGTGGCTCGTCGGTGGCCGACGGCCAGGCCAGGAGGAAAGGGAGGTGGCCGAGGAGGTGGCTGGTTGTGGTGGTTCGGCTTGGTGGTGATGGTGGCTAAGGTGATAGGTGTGGTGGTGGAGACCATAGTGATGGTGATGGTTGTTGATGAAGAGGGAGGAGAAGGAAGATGGAGGAGAAGGAAGGGAGATGTGGTGGTGGTGGTTACAGGGGGTGGCCGAGGTCGGCCAGGGAGGCTGTGGTCGTGCATGGGAGAGGTGGAGGGAAGTGCTGTGCTGGAGTTTGTAGGTTGTTGGTTTGCATGGTTTTGTGAAGAAGTAGAAAGGAAGAGAGAGAGAGTGAGTGATAATAAATGAGGTGAGAGGAAGAGAGAGAAGGAAGATTCTCTTCACAATTTTCTAGGGCCGGCCACATGTGGAGGGGGCTGTTGTGAATGTGAGGGGAAAAATCAATGGTGGGGATTGATTAGGAAAATCAATGGCTAGAAATAAATTAGAGAGAAATTGGCCATTCCCATAGGAATTAATTAAATAGAAATTCCTAAAAATATAGAAAAATATGCAGAAGGGTTCCTAATATTTTTGGGCAAGAATTGTGAGGGTGTCATGATGGAGAAAATCATGGAGCTGGACTCAGTGGAGCCGGATTGGATCGAAACTGGACATTGTGCAAAAAATCGAATTAAAAAAATAGGCGTCGATGATCATGGAGAAATAAGTAGCACATGGAGATTCCAATAAATGGGACACAAGTGGCGGACGGATAGTAGGCTCAATGCGGGCCATGTCCATAGTTGGGGCTGACAGGTTTTGGTCGACAGGGGACCCACAAATAAAGTTGGAAAATGAATGTGACGCCGTGGCGTGAAATAAAATCGGGTCACGCATCGGGAAAGTTGTGCGAATCAAATGGAGCCCAAAATGACATGAATGAGTGGGAAACGAAGGTCATGGGTGACGAGCGTCTCGAGTAGATCATCAATGAGGAGTTGGTTTCAAGGAAATGACTGGTCTGGCGCTCCCAATTTAAATGTCATGGTAACGCGCTAAAAATGATCAAGAAAAAAGTGGGAAAAATAAATATCAATCAAATGGTCTAAACCGACCCGAAGTTCAGCGAAGCAGAAAGAGCACAAGGGAATAAGTTTGGGTGGGACACCATATACCGTCATGAAGGTAATCGTGTCCACTCCAAAACTCGTGAAGAAGATTTCCAGAATTGAACATCCCTGATACTCCAAATATGAATGGCATGAAAAAGTACACTAACAGATAAATAAATAGAAAGAAATATTTAATGTAACCAAACAATCAAAAAATAAATAAAATAAAATAAAAATCAACCCGAATTTCAGGGTGCTAACAGGCACACTTTTCGGTGCAAAGCGGGTCCAACGGCGGATACCGTTTTGACCCAAAATTACCGTTTTTCTCTTTTGTCCAGAATTGGACTTAAGGACAGGCAATTCTAGCTATTTTGACTATTCTGAGAAAATTGGTAATGTTTATTTCAGCATCCAGAGGTCGTTGTACGAGTTTTGACTATTGTGGCACACCGAGTAGTTTGGATTATCGGTTTCACCAGCAAAGGACCACAGGCGAGTACAGTTTATTATTTGTTTTCAGTATTGATCTTTACTATACATCAGTGTTTAGTCGATAGATATGTGATTTCAGTATTTATGTTGATTTATTTCTTTGTGGTGTCGGGGGAAGTGAAGTACCAACGATGTGTGATCTGACTTTAGACCGTGTAAACCGTATAGACCGTGTTTATTGCATTTATACTGTGTAGATCGTGTAGACCGTGATTATTATTTTTGTAGACAGTGTTTCTTTATTGCAGTATTTTATGTAGACCGTATTTATTATTGTATTTATTTCTTGTAGATTGTGTAAATGTAGACCGTGTAACTGTAGACCGTGTAACTTTAGACCGTGTAGACCGTGTCGCATAATTGTCCCAAGACCGATCAAATATTAAAGGTACTTCAGTCGGTCAGTTGGTGAGTATTTTATTGTATTTCATTTTCTATTCTTAGTATTCAGTTTTATTCTGTCTTTCTTCATTTTATTTTATGAATTCATATGTCTAAAGGCTAACCCCTGTTATATAGTCATTTTCATATATTGGAACTGCATTCAGTGAATTGTACTCGTTCCATTCCTGACTGAAAACCAATATTTTTCAGGTTAGCCGTGGATTTACTTAGTATGGAAGATACGGGAGTACTTACAGATAAAAGCCTAGAGACCAGCTAGATAGTTGTGTTGTAGTCATTCAATATTTGTACAAGTTTATATTTTTTTGCAAATATAAAATTTATGATCATTGTAAATTAAATTAATTTTGTGATTGAGCTTTATTTGTGATTTTGAGCATCTTGGCCGTGACAGCGTTCTACCGCCGACTCTGCGGCGTAGACTGTCTTGGACACGTCTCGTATCCGAGAAAAAAAAAGGGTGCGGGTCGTGACAAGTTTTTGTGGTGGCCCATACAGGTCTGTTTTTGCAAATCATGCGAACTCATGATAGTACTTAAGTTAGTCGTACTATTACGAGCCTGCGACTAGGAAATGCTCATTCACGAATTAGGAATTAATTTAATTTAAGAGAATGACTAGGACTAGGAGTCCCTTATACAAATTTGTCGATGGGTAGTCTAGGCCATACAATTTAGATGAGGGTTATTAATTTTGATAGATTGCCAGATCCCCATAGGTACATTATTTCTCTTGATATGACGATATGATCCAATGTGAATAGATTATTCATTTGGTGAGACATGGCTTCATAGAATAAATGGTCTAACCACGATAAATTGTTCAATTCCTTCTCTTTGCCTCTTTAGATATCATCCTCATATGTTAGTCCGAATTGCCTATTTAGTTCCTATTTTGCCTAAGAATTATTATTTTTATATAATTTCTGATTACGTTACCCATATATGAACTTCGATTTAGTTTCGATTCAAGTTTTTCCTCAAAGGCTTGAGTACACATGAAATAGTTAGAATATTTGTATTTCTTTGTCTTCAGTTATTTCCTCCATGTTCATCTTTTATTTTAAGGATTGTGGCTGATAGATACTTACCTATTTCATAGTCAACTTGTTTGAATCTCTAGAAGCTCATGGATTTTTACAGACATAGTTTAAGAAATGTTAGTTAACTCATAATGGCAGGACAGCAGCGCACTGTCGCCATTTATTTGAATTATGAAGACTATGGATTTACTGCAGCCAGCAGCGCACTGGCGAGGCATGACCCCTAGAGTTGAAATTAGTTTAAAAAAATATAGGTTATAGAATATTGCTAAAACTATGGCTAGTGGTCCTCTTTGATCTTAGTTACCATTGAGTCAATATTGGATAGAGTTAAGAAGTGTTCGATTTTGTATCATCTGAATCACGGAACCAAGGGTTTACCACCGCCCGAGTAGACGGGCGAGACAAAATTCTTGGTGAATGACTTCAGACATGATTACAACTTTAGGATACCATAGAGGATAGGACAATGCCATGTATGTCCCATAAGAGCCAAAGACAACATTAGTGGAAGTTCCGCAAGTTGGGTGGCATGTCTCCCAACCTAGCATTCCGTGGTCTCGTGACTTAGTGACGAGGTAATTGACTGACACTAATAGGCTTACCTGGAAGAGGAAATTTAGAGGTCCATAACCCATTGGTTGACCAAGGCCTTATGAATAAGAAGATAGTAGGATGACCGTATAAGCAAGAACACCCTGTGAGTTTTTGATTCTCACAAAACTCGAACTACTTGTGTCTTCTTTCAAAATCTTGTATACTTGTATTTTGACTATCTTAACCAATACTGCTATTACAGCCTAGTTTTACAAGCTCACTATGTTCTCGAGCTTGATTCAAGACATATGTTATTGGGGACGCCTACTAGCATATTGTCTAATCAGAATCGATGTATTACGGTCTGATCAACCGTAGCGCACTCGGTTCGCTCTCTCTTTGATTATCCCACGTGGACTAGATGTCGAGGTATCTATGATCTCATCTGCGACTACTTTGACAATTCCTCTTGAATTATACGTTCGTCTTTGAATCACGTAATTGTATTCAGTGACATCTCCCTTGAACTCTTTATTGTTTTTGTCTTTCGCTGATTTGGAAAGACGAAAGCTCATAATTGGTAGAAAGATACAGAGTATCCCCATGGCTACGATAGTTGTATACACAAGTGTAGCTACCATCGGCCAGCCATGTGATTGAGTTACTCGTTCTCCGCTCGACCCCCCAAACTGCTATTGGGACCTTCTAGTCGTCTAAATTTAAGAATGAGTAAGGTTTTACCCCTAGTCAAAATGACCACCCAGAAGACTATCTATTCTCAAGAAACCAAACGTCGTGAGTCTCTAATCATTTACCGTGACTATGGTAGGCACTCACCCCGAGATTGGTTTCCAACAAATACTACCCTCGTTAGGTAAATTTTATTATTAAGACCTAACTAGTATTGGAACACCACAGTCACTAGCTTAGCCAATACCATAGCTAAAATACCCTGTCATATTATGATCTATCTGTTATCAACAACAATGCATGATCATTACAGCCCACACCACTAGAACCCTTATGACAATAGTCTGGCAGGCCTGACCCAAATAGAAATTTACGACTCGGTTGTTAGAAATCTCTTCATATGATGTGCCTTAGAACTGGTTACCCCGTCGACAACTCTTGAATACTGTGGACGAGTATATCATTCTATTTTATCGACCATGTGTCATTGTACACACTCGTTTTCCATTTATTGAGGAACGATCCTTGACTTGACTTATATCTACCGTATTCTGTTACATCGTTCGTTATTCTTCATTAACAAGAGTTGAGGTACAATAACCGGACCTTGGAATTCTTCTAACCTCATTATTCCTAAGACAATGTCCTAACTTCTAAGGTGGGTAGACTGTAAGCCTTCTAAAATTTTTGGGATGTACGAGGGTTACCGATTGATTAGAAATTTTTTTTATTAAGATGATAATTAGTGTCACATGGACTCCCACTTTTTATCAATATCATTTTGTATCCCCGGTCGTGTCATTAATATTCGGAGCACGAGACCCGCTGTTACCTTTAACAAATTTTATATACAAGACCTAGACGAGTCCACCTTCATCTAGGTATATCATGTCCCACTCAAACACGTCCCCTTGTGCTCTATTTTATGGTACGACCTTCAGGTAAAAAGGACTAGCTATAACCCTTACCATAATACCGGTATACTTCCCGACTTCCATTAGAGCCTTAACCCCGACTCAAATCTTTCGACCCAATATATGGTTGTGGTCTACTCGAAGCCCACTACGCACATGTCACTAGTGTGCCATTCAATTGTGTCTTCTTGTGCTACTTAAACACAAAAGTCACTGAAGGCGCATTTTGAGCTTTAGGAACCTAGCTAACCAACCTGACCAGCAACTAGCTCAACCACTTGGGTGGAAACCTACTCTAGGTTATCCTAACCTAGTAGAAATAGTTTTAACATAGGGATCTTGTCCAGTCCATATAGATTGGAATCCAAGGTTGTCACGACCCGCACCCTAGAATAAGGGCACGAGAAGTGGGTACGTCCAGCCTACGCCGCAGTGTCGGCGGTAGAACGCTGTCCTAGGTCTCATGCATCTAACAGTATAAGGCTAAATAGTTTATACTCCCCGAATGGTGGTGACATAGAAGATATAGTCTCAATCACATCTAAGGTAGAGCATGATAGGATAGATAAAACATGAAATCCAAAAGAGGTACAACAGAGAGAAATCTAAGTGTCTAAGATACACAACCCAGAAATACATCTTAATCTCAAAACTCAGATACAGTAATCAATAAAGTAAATACAACTCCAGACAATTGAAATAACTATCTAAACAACCTCTAATGTGTCTCCTCTAGGCTAGCAGGCAATCTCCAAGCTATCTGTAAAATTTATCAACGGGTCCAGTCAGGACAAGAGCGAGTACAGTACATCTCAACAATATCATAACAGGTTAGGAAATATAAATATGCTAGAGAGTAAGATACAGGATCTGAAGAAATAACATGATGAAAAAGAGAGAGACTGTAAGTAAATAGCTACCATATATAGAGAACTATCAGTGACTAGTGATTCAGAGCACAAGATGGTTATGTAAATGGCACGATGTTGTACACGAGTAATCTATAGAGGTTGTACACGAGTAATCTACTGGATTGATTATATAACCACTTCTACTCCCCCGCCCCAATCAATACACAAGGATCAAGCTAAGTTATGTTATTGCACACGAAGTATAGTCGTACACGAGATCATGTGAATACATGAATATACACGATTTCACACGATTTGTACACGAATGTCACGAATACAAGGAGTACACGATGCTCACGATAAAGTACACGAACACGAATACCTGATGTATCCGCTAAGGGGATAACATCGCACAACAAGATCCATATAGTACTAATCCGTGTTCCAACTTGTCAGCATCATGTAAAGTAATCTAAAGCAGGAAATATAATCCTAAACAAGATATGAAATGATCAGAGAATGTACTCGCCTGATAACCTGAACAGCTGATAGGTATAGGGGTCCAACTGAAGCCACAGAGTCCTATTTAAAGCAACACAGGTTACAAGGTATTCAAGTTGTAATAAATAAATCTCTACAAGCAATCTATCTTATACTAGGTTCTTCTAAGTCAAAACGACTCTAGGTCAACTCCGGTCAACAATCTAGTCAAACTAGGTCAAGTGTTGACTTACAGTTGACTTTGGGTCAACTGGTCAACTCTGGTCAACAGGGTCAATTCTAGTCTAGTTATTAAAGGTATAAAGTGTACTTCGTTATTCGTACGTCGAAACTTACGACACACAAATCGAGATAAGATGATTAACGGTAAAGTTAATAATTTTATTATAATGTTTCACGTGTCCATCTTGTCAATTTCAGCGATGTGAGATCACTGGAATTGACTGATCTCAGTTTCGTTGTACTAATCCCGAAATACGAACATTATAAGAATTAATTATTAATAAATTATAAAAAGGTTAAACTCAGAGAAACTATAAACAAACATTGTCGGACGATGAAATAAACATCGCCAACGTGTCCAGAATGGTCAAATTAGCTAGGATAGCCTACCCATCGGTCCAATTTGGACACAAGGGCAAAAAGGTAATTTCGGGTCAAAACGGTGTCCGTGTCGGAGCCGTTTTGTACCAAAATACGTGCAAGAAAATAAGTCTATAAAATAAAGCAAATTATATGTCCACGAAACCAGAATGACGATACGAACCCAACGGTATCTCCAGAATTGGATTCCGTTGACCCGATCTCAATTTGGTCCGTTGACCAGAACTTAGAATTCTGGTTTGCACGAAAATGCGTGCCGGAGCCAATGTTCTCAAAACTCAGCAAACTATATGTCAACGAGTCCAGAATGACGATACGAACTCAACGGTATATCCGGAATTGGATTCCGATGAGCCGATCTCAAAATGACCCGTTGACCCGGATATTGGTATCCGACTTGCACCGAAATGCGTGTCGGGTCCAATGTCTACCAAAATCTAGCAAATTATATGTCAACGAGTCCAGAATGATGATACAAACTCAACGGTATATCCGGAATTTGATTCCGATGAGCCGATCTCAAAATGACTCGTTGACCCGGATATTAGTTTCCGACTTGCACCGAAATACGTGCCGGGTCCAATGTCCACCAAAATCTAGCAAATTATATGTCAATGAGTCCAGAATGACGATACGAACTCAACGGTTTATCCGAAATTGGATTCCGTTGAGCCGGCATCAAAAAGTCCCGTTGACCCAGAATGTGGGACCCACTGCACCGAAAAATGTGCCAGGGCCCACGTTCTCCAAATCTAACAAATTTTATATGAAAACATGTCAGAACGACGCCACGAGGCTACTGGTGGTGTAAGAAATGAAATCTGGAGTCCCGTGTTCAAAAATAGAATTTTATAAGTTAGAAATTACGAATTTGGACGGCCAACTTTGGCGTCGAATTCAACCAATCAATCAAGCTCACAATGAAACGAAACTGGAGGGGTAGCAAGAGGGTTATACCAGCTTCGCACAGGAACTGGTAGCACGCCAAACGGAGCTGCGGTGGAGGAGATACAGGCTGACGAAGTTGGCCCCGCGAAACTGTCCAAATTTAATATAATTTAAACGGTCAACTTGGTGGCCGGTTTTGATGTATCAAACGATAAAATTAACGGACAAAAATTGACAGGGATGAAGGTGGATATACCGAGATTGTGACGGAGCGAAGAAATTGCCGATCCAACAGTCGGATTTCCGAAAAAACACGCGCGAAGTCGCTGCGATGGAGCGCCAAAATGAACTTGGTTTCGCGCGCGTCACGGTGGGACTTCGTGCAAAATGCACGAATAGGCTATTCGGCGCGTCGGGGAAGAGGGTGGCGGCCACAAGGTGGCTCGCCGGAGTTGGGCACACCCGGGGGGGCCACGGCGGCCCGCGCGACGGTGCAGCGGCGCACGACGGCGGCCCACGCGCGTGCGCGCCTGTGCAGCTGCTGCGGCTGCGCGCGGCCGTGCTCGGCCAGGCCGGCGACGGCGGAGGGCTGCGATGCGGTCGGTTGTCCGGTTGAGGTGGTGGTGGTTCGAGTGGTTGAGTTATTGATAGTGGTGGTGGTGTTTATGAATGGCTTGGTGGAGGAGGCTAGTGAAGAAGGAGGAGGAGGAGAAGAAGTTGTGTGGGAGGCCGACGGCGGCGGAGGCCGGTGGTGGACGGCCGTCGGAGGAAGCTGGGGTCGGGTTGGAGCTCGGGTAAGGAGGAGAGGTCGGGGAAAGGAAGCTGTGTTGGAGTGTTTGTGGTGGTGTTAGCTAGGGTTGTAGGTTGCTGTTGTTGGTGTAGTAGGAAATAAATAATTGTTTAGAGAGAGAGAGAAAAGAGGGTACCTCAAATTTAGGGTCGGCTAGGGTGTGTGAGTGTTAGAAAAATTGTGTGGTTGGATGGGGAGTGAAATCAAGGGTTAGGATTAATGTAGGAATACATCATTCCTAGGGATTAAAATCAATAGAAATTTTCCATTAAATATTAAAAAATAGGTAAAATGAGTACTTGATATTTTTGGGCAAGAAATATGAGGGTGTTATGATGGAGATTAACATGGAGCTTGGACTGGGTTCGGTCAAACCGGGATGGATGAAAATCGGACATTGTGCAAAAATCGAATAAAAATAGGTGTGGATGATCATGGATAAATAAGTAGCACATGGGGATTCCAATAAATGGGACACAAGTGTCGGACGGGTAGTAGGCTCAATGTGGGCCATGTCCATAATTGGGGCTGACAGGTTTTGGTCGACAGGGGACCCACAAATCAAGTTGGAAAATGAATGTGACGCCGTGGGATGGAATAAAATCGGGTCACATGTCAGGAAAGTTGTGCGAAACAAATGGAGCACAAAATGGCGTGTCTGAGTGGGACACGAAGGTCAAGGGTGAAGAGCGTCTCGAGTAGATCATGCATGATGAGTTGGTTTCAAGAAACTGACTGGTCTTGTGCTCCCAAATTAAAAGTCACGGTAACGCTGCTAATAATGATCAAGGAAAAGAGTGGGAAAATAATTAATAATCAAATGGTCTAAATCGACCCGAAGTTCAGCGAAGCAAAAAGAGTACAAGGGAACAAGTTTGGATGGGACACTATATACCATCATGAAGGTAATCCTGTCCACTCCAAAACTCGTGAAGAAGATTTTCAGAGTTGAACATCCCTGATACTCCAAATATCAATGGCACGGGAAAGTACACTTAAAGATAAATAACAGAATAAATTATTTATCAAAACTAAATCAATCAAAAAAATTAAAAAAAATCAACCCAAAATTCAGGGTGCTCACATCCTACCCACCTTATAAAAATTTTGTCCTCAAAATTAAAATGTCCATACTCCCTCTAGGTCAAACCCCCACAATCAATGTCCCAGAATTTAAACAAAGCATACCATCAAAAGGGACGTCATACAGGATCATGGCATATGGTGGCAGTGAAAGTCTCATCTAGGTATACTAGTCATGCTAACTGAATCGGTCATAGGGTATCAAAACACACAAGCAGTCTAGGGTGTTAAACCGAAAAAGACACTGAATACAAATCATCAAAACTGTAAGGCAGTCTACCATCCTACATGAAAACTGGTACTCATCAAAAAAAAATAAAGAAAAGTAACTACCAATTATCTTTAAAGGGCTCAGAAAAATCAAAATCAAAAGTTAAAGAATGAAAGACAATTTCATGGAAAATTCTAATCGCAATACATATTAAGAATATTTAGTTTCGATACGATCTAAGTTGATCAAATTGGGAAAATCAAGATTTGGGCAATATGGAGGACAATTCAACAAAGTCGGAGAACGAGCATACAAGGATGGAGATTCAGGTCGTAATCAAATTTAATTCAATTGTGTACAACCCAAGATATAAATATGATAAGAAAAGGTGATCGAAGTCGATTTGGTCGTGATTAAGGAAACCAGGGTTCAATGATTTTGAAAACCTTTTTAGGGAAAAACAAGAAGATTTCATACGAAGTCAGTAAATCATCTCTCTAATACTATCATTTTATCATTTGCCAATCATATTTTTCTCACAACCCCAATATAAAATCAACCTTCATATGACTACCCTCAAAAATTCTATAACCTTCGGTCATCTAAATTTTACCATGATCACCATAGACAAAATTCAAACTTTTAAAACATTTTCGACGAAGCATACCCCTCTTAATTAGGTATCAACACTTATTCATTTAATCAAAATTTTAAATTCCTTCACCTCGTTTTAATTTAGAACCAAAACCTCTAATTCCAGTTTATGAAATCCTTGAACTTGTTTAAATCGAGTCTCGTATTTACTCAACTCCAATACCACTATGTCATACCATATTTATTCTTGTTTATAAATCAACCTTCATATTTCTTCAACGTTCACCTTCAATTATTATCCTTTTGAATTCTACAATTTTCTCCAATCATCTAAAAATAATTCCTATAACTTAAAATCTTTGTGTTCTCTCTGTCTCTAGTCACACTCTTACAATATCTAGTTCAATTTCGCATAATCATTGAATACAATTAAATTCTCCTTTCCATCTCTAATTTTCTACATAGCCTTGTAATAGTTCCCAAGAATCAATAACCAAGATTTTCTAGTTCTCAAAACTAGGTTGACCTCTGATATCCTCATTAGTTTTTTTTTGAAATACATCCATGAATTTCTCGTAACCCAAATTTTCTGCGATTGCTTCTAAATTGATAACATTTATCACTCGATTCCATTCTAAACCTTTACCACATCTTCCTCTCAATTTTTTTAATTGACATCCAACGTTCTGATTCCTACAAATCATTCTATGATAACCATTTACGTCATTTCCGCACTAGATGATTTACGTCACTTTCTCAACATTTCTCAGGCAAAAAGGTATGAAGGTTCAAGAGTTTTCAAGGTATAGCTGACAGAATTATATACGAGACAGGGAATTGATGTAATCATGACAGTTATATAAGACAAGAATGATGGAAATAAAATAAAAATATTGGCAGAAAAATAAATGATAATAGAATTTGTTCTGCTTATTTGTTTAAAAGAGGAACCCGTTTGAAATCAGAGCTATAATATCAAATCCAAAATAAGGTCTAGCAAAATCATCGATTCATTGCATTAAGAAGAAATTTGTAAGAAGTTACACAAGGGTTTATAAAAACAGCTAAAGCTACTACTAAGTTAAATAATGAGAAACAAAACCAAACAAAATTCTTTTTTTTTAAAGACTGAACAAAGTAGTGAAAACATGTTCAAAACATTTAAGGTACAATCTGATAATCATATGCGTCTATCCAAAATTATGGTGCTCTAAATCCTCGTCATACTAGTAAGCAAGGCTACGATAATCACAAAATCCTCGACTTAGGCACATACCTCTAGAATCGTGGTATTTAAAATTTTTGCGATGCCGCTAGCTTGGCTGCGAAAACCTTAAATTCCTACATCCAAGAAATATATCCAAAGCCAGACTATCTGTCCTTACCATGCTGGCTAATGTGACTATAGAAGACTAGATTCCAAACTTAGATGACCTAGCCCATATAATTTCATCTTGACAAAATAAGTTAAATCAAAAATGAATACCCAAAAATCAAATTTATCAACGAACATCAAGATTCAAAAATGAACAAAAAATCTTTCAAATCATATAAATACAAATTCGGATGCTACAGCTAACATCAAGATTCAAAATTCAACAATCTTCCTCAAAATTAATAAATACAAACTCAAATTCAACAATAATCCATCAAAATCAATTTCAACAACAGAAAATAAAGATAAATCAAATCAAAGAAAAGAGAGTTTTCAAATCGAAGTTAAATAAGATTCTCAAGGGTCGTCCCAGGAATCTCTCAAGGGATCCTAGCTGTGATTGAGTATCTTCAAAAATATATCCTAATCCTACTGCAGGCTGTAGTGGTACTCTAGTTCGAATACCACTACACAAACTCGACCTGCATGGGCCACCACTAAAAACGTGTCACGACCCGCACCCTAGAATAAGGGCACGAGAAGTGGGTACATCTAGCCTACGCCGCAGTGTCGGCGGTAGAACGCTGTCCTAGGTCTCATGCATCTAACAGTATAAGGCTAAACAGTTTATACTCTCCGAATGGGGGTGACATAGCAGATACAGTCTCAATCACATCTAAGGTAGAGCATGATAGGATAGATAAAACATGAAATCCAAAAGAGGTACAACAGAGAGAAATCTAAGTGTCTAAGATACACAACCCAGAAATACATCTCAATCTCAAAACTCAGATACAGTAATCCATAAAGTAAATACAACTCCAGACAATTGAAATAACTATCTAAACAACCTCTAATGTGTCTCCTTTAGGCTAGCTGGCAATCTCCAAGCTATTTGTAAAATTTATCAACGGGTCCAGTCAGGACAGGAGCGAGTACAGTACATCTCAACAATATCATAACAGGTTAGGAAATATAAACATGCTAGAGAGTAAGATACAGGATCTGAAGAAATAACATGATAAAAAAGAGAGAGACTGTAAGTAAATAGCTACCATATATAGATAACTATCAGTGACTAGTGATTCAGAGCACAAGATGGTTATGTAAACGGCACGATGTTGTACACGAGTAATCTACAGAGGTTATACACGAGTAATCTACTGGATTGATTACATAACCACTTCTACTCCCCCGCCCCAATCAATACACAAGGATCAAGCTAAGTTATGTTATTGCACAAGAAGTATAGTCGCACACGAGATCATGTGAATACATGAATATACACGATTTCACACGATTTGTGCACGAATGTCACGAATACAAGGAGTACACGATGCTCACGATAAAGTACATGAACACGAATACTCGATGTATCCGCTAAGGGGATAACATCGCACAATAAGATCCATATAGTACTAATCCGTGTTCCAACGTGTCAGCATCATGTAAAGTAATCTAAAGCAGGAAATATAATCCTAAACAAGATATGAAATGATCAGAGAATGTACTCGCCTGATAACCTGAACAGCTGATAGGTATAGGGGTCCAACTGAAGCCACAGAGTCCTATTTAAAGCAACACAGGTTACAAGGTATTCAAGTTGTAATAAATAAATCTCTACAAGCAATCTATCTTATACTAGGTTCTTCTAAGTCAAAACGACTCTAGGTCAACTCCGGTCAACAATCTAGTCAAACTAGGTCAAGTGTTGACTTACAGTTAACTTTGGGTCAACTGGTCAACTCTGGTCAACAGGGTCAATTCTAGTCTAGTTATTAAAGGTATAAAGTGTACTTCGTTATTCGTACGTCGAAACTTACGACACACAAATCGAGATAAGATGATTAACGGTAAAGTTAATAATCTTATTATAATGTTTCATGTGTCCATCTTGTCAATTTCAGCGATATGAGATCACTGGAATTGACTGATCTCAGTTTCGTTGTACTAATCCCGAAATACGAACATTATAAGAATTAATTATTAATAAATTATAAAAAGGTTAAACTCAGAGAAACTATAAACAAACATTGTCGGACGATGAAATAAACATCGCCAACGTGTCCAGAATGGTCAAATTAGATAGGATAGCCTACCCATCGGTCCAATTTGGACACAAGGGCAAAAAGGTAATTTTGGGTCAAAATGGTGTCCGTGTCGAAGCCGTTTTGCACCGAAATACGTGCAAGAAAACAAGTCTATAAAATATAGCAAGTTATATGTCCACGAAACCAGAATGACGATACGAACGCAACGGTATCTCCAGAATTGGATTCCGTTGACCCGATCTCAATTTGGTCCGTTGACCAGAACTTGGAATTCCGGTTTGCATAGAAATGCGTGCCGGAGCCAATGTTCTCAAAACTCAGCAAACTACATGTCGACGAGTCCAGAATGACGATACGAACTCAACGGTATATCCGGAATTGGATTTCGATGAGCCGATCTCAAAATGACCCATTGACCCAGATATTGGTATCCGACTTGCACCGAAATGCGTGCTGGGTCTAATGTCCACCAAAATCTAGCAAATTATATGTCAACGAGTCCATAATGACGATACGAACTCAACGGTATATCCGAAATTGGATTCCGTTGAGCCGGCGTCAAAAAGTCCTGTTGACCCAGAATGTGGGACCCACTTTGCACCGAAAAATGTGCCAGGGCCCATGTTCTCCAAATCTAACAAATTTTATATGAAAACATGCCAGAACGACGTCACGAGTCTACTGGTGGTGTCAAAAATGAAATCTGGAGTCCCGTGTTCAAAAATGGAATTTTACAAGTTTGAAATGATGAATTCGGACGGCCAACTTTGGCGTCGAATTCAACCAATCAAATAAGCTGACAATAAAACGAAACTGGAGGGATAGCAAGAGGGTTATACCAGCTTCGCACAGGAACCGGTAGCATGCCAAACGGAGCTGCGGTGGAGGGGATACAGGCTGACGAAGTTGGCCCCGCGAAACTGTCCAAATTTAATACAATTTAAACGGTCAACTTGGTGGCCGATTTTGATATATCAAACGATAAAATTAACGGACGAAAATTGACAGGGATGAAGGTGGATATACCGAGATTGTGACGGAGCGAAGAAATCGCCGATCCAACTGTCTGATTTCCGGAAAAACGTGTGCGAAGTCGCTGCGACGGAGCGCCAAAATGACTTGTTTTCGCGCGCGTCACGTCGGGACTTCGTGCAAAACGCACGAATAGGCTACTCGGCACGTCGGGGAAGAGGGTGGCAGCCACAGGGTGGCTCGCCGGAGTGGGGCGCACCCGGGGGGCCACGGCGGCCCATGCGGCGGCGCAAGACAGCGGCCCGTGCGCGCGCGCGTGCGCGCCTGTCCAGCTTCTGCTGCTGCGCACGGCCGTGCTCGGCCAGGCCGACGATGGCAGAGGGCTGCGCGGCGGTCGGTTGTCTGGTTGAGGTGGTGGTGGTTCGAGTGGTTGAGTTATTGATGGTGGTGGTGGTGTTTATGAATGGCTTGGTGGAGGAGGCTAGTGAAGAAGGAGGAGGAGAAGAAGTTGTGTGGGAGGCCGACGGCGGCGGAGGCCGGTGGTGGACGGCCGTCGGAGGAGGCTGGGGTCGGGTTGGAGCTCGGGTGAGGAGGAGAGGTCGGGAGAAGGAAGCTGTGTTGGAGTGTTTGTGGTGGTGTTAGCTCGGGTTGTAGGTTGCTGTTGTTGGTGTAGTAGAAAATAAATAATTGTTTAGAGAGAGAGAGAAAAGAGTGTACCTCAAATTTAGGGCCGGCTAGGGTGTGTGAGTGTTAGAAAAATTGTGTGGTTTGATGGGGAGTAAAATCAAGGGTTAGGATTAATGTAGGAATACATCATTCCTAGGGATTTAAATCAATAGAAATTTTTCATTAAATATTAAAAAATAGGTAAAATGAGTACTTGATATTTTTGGGCAAGAAATATGAGGGTGTTATGATGGAGAGTAACATGGAGCTTGGACTGGGTTCGGTCAAACCGGGTTGGATGAAAATCGGACATTGTGCAAAAATCGAATAAAAATAGGTGTGGATGATCATGGATAAATAAGTAGCACATGGGGATTTCAATAAATGGGACACAAGTGTCGGACGGGTAGTAGGCTCAATGTGGGCTATATCCATAATTGGGGTGATAGGTTTTGGTCGACGGGGACCCACAAATCAAGTTGGAAAATGAATGTGACGCCGTGGGGTGGAATAAAATCGGGTCACGTGTCAGGAAAGTTGTGCGAAGCAAATGGAGCACAAAATGGCGTATCTTAGTGGGACACGAAGGTCAAGGGTGAAGAGCGTCTCGAGTAGATCATGCATGATGAGTTGGTTTCAAGAAACTGACTGGTCTTGTGCTCCCAAATTAAAAGTCACGGTAACGCTTATAATAATAATCAAGGAAAAGAGTGGGAAAATAATTAATAATCAAATAGTCTAAATCGACCCGAAGTTCAGCAAAGCAAAAAGAGTACAAGGGAACAAGTTTGGATGGGACACTATATACCATCATGAAGGTAATCCTGTCCACTCTAAAACTCGTAAAAAAGATTTCCAGAGTTGAACATCCCTGATACTCCAAATATCAATGGCACGGGAAAGTACACTTAAAGATAAATAACAGAATAAATTATTTATCAAAACTAAATCAATCAGAAAAATTAAAAAAAATCAACCCAAAATTCAGGGTGCTCACAAAGGTTCATCCAACCAACGATTGATGTCCAATCAGGAAATCCATTAAGACCCAGTAAATCCATCCAGGCA
Source organism: Iris pallida (assembly GCA_029216955.1). Classification (NCBI taxonomy): domain Eukaryota; kingdom Viridiplantae; phylum Streptophyta; class Magnoliopsida; order Asparagales; family Iridaceae; genus Iris; species Iris pallida. The sequence continues at coordinate 16,569,609 of JANAVB010017999.1, read as the reverse complement.
TACCACCCTATTTGGACTATAAAACCGAACTACTTGAAATAGGTCCCTATACCTTTTATGTAGTCTCCACCTCTTAGAATGCGAGGTCATCCGTAACCCTTATTCCATTTACCTGGGAGTCGTGATACGAACTAGTATTGCATTTATATCCCCTGCTTGTGTATTTAAGTAACCACGGAAAGAATCTCAATCTTGATTTCTCCTATTTCTGTTCTATTATGGAACCATGTTTAGATTAATTTTGAGAACGGAACTTCTGTATTGCACGGATTGCAAGCCACTCTAAGAGACGAAGGGTTCTTCGTTTTAGCAAGTGACCAGACTAGAGTAGCCCACTCTAGCAAATAAGTTAATGGTTCATGAATTTCCTTCTAGCTGCATCATTAGATACCCTCTACCACTCTTGAAACTTCATAAATGCTCTCGATTATTCTTCCTGTCCTTCCTATTTCAGAGTGACGAATGGTCACGCTTATTAGAATTTAGCAATATTTCTTAGCTACTTGGATAAATTTATTGCATGTTAGATTTTGGGTGGTTTGATAGATAGAAGAGGATTATAATGGCCATAAGCAGTAGATATCTATTGGTAGCAATTTTAGCAAGTAGTTGGATGATTTTAAAGTTTTAGTGACATAAGATTTGAGGGAGTAGTGTGACCAAAGGTGGGTAGAAGTTCTCGGAGTTTCATAGTTACAAAATGGCTAGGAGGAGGATATAAACTGTTTTTGAGGAATTAAAAATTCGAGGAGATTTAGGTAATGGTAGATTTCCTTTTTGAATTTAAAGACTAGTTATGCATTAGAATTTCGAGGACGAAATTATTTTTAAGGTGGATAGTTTTGTAATCCCTCTTCCCGAAATTTTGATAATATATTTTTCTTTTATTTATTTATTTAAATTAAATCGTAATTTTATTAATAATTACTTGATTAATTATCACGGTAGATGACTTTAGCCATGGTGGAGTTTTGAAATACAAGACAGCTAGGAATCATGGCACGGATAGTGCAGTGGCGTGCTTTGACTAGTGTATTAGCCCTGGTAGGGAAGGCCCAGCCATGAATGTGTCCTAACTAGGAAAGCCATGCCAAGTTGCGACTTAACCCTTACCGAAGATTTATTTATTTATTATTGATATTATTGAGTTTTAGGGAACCGGTTATATCATTTTAGCCTGAACTGAGCCCAAGCCCATATAGCTCATATGGCACGTCCAATGATATTCGTGTTGATGGAATTTGGTATGAGTGTGTTATATTCCGTTTTAATGATTTAATGACTATTTCTAAATATTCATAATTTAATATCATAAATATCATTATTAATTAATATTCAATGATATTGTGTAAAATAGGTCCTTGTACGTTTTAGGATTATTAGACTACGCATAGTGGTGTATACACCGTTATTGATTTATTGAATTTCGTCATTATTATTACTATTATTATTATTTTTATTATTGGTTCTATTATATTTGGCAAATATTATTATATATAGTCATATTTATATAAATAAGCCTTACAATAGGAACAAATGCCATTGGGATTTAATCGGGTTTATCAAGATTATATATGAGCATATATATATGGATATATATATATATATGGATATAGATATAATACATATATAGGTATAGTTATTATTAATGGATAAAGAAAGAAAAAAAAAAAGAAAACAAAAAAATAGATGTTAACAATTACAACAGCAGCAGCTCACCATGGTGTCATGAGAACCCGAGAAGAAAATACCCCAGCCCGACAGTGGACCCAAGGCCTGCCCACAGCAGCAGAACTCATTTCGCGGGCTGTTTCCCAAACCGCCCCGAACATAGGAACCCGCTCGGTTCTCCTGGAACCCGCGCGTATATAAACAAGGGATCGAGGGAATCGCTCGTATAGAACCCTAAACCGAATCCTTCACCGCCACTCTGACACCTGAAGACGCGCGCGCGTGTCTGTGCAACGCCGACGGGCGGCCGGAGTGCCGCCAGGCCGACCATAAGTGCGGTCAGGCCGAGAAGCAAAGGCAGCAGCACGGTATGCGGGACCGACTTCGCAGAAACTTTCCGTCGCGCACGGTCGACCAATGGTCGAACCGTCTTCGTAGGTAATTCGAAAACCTATACAATTATAACTCCCATCAGTTAGGTTGATTTCAAATAACCTCGATTGCTTGAAAAATCGAACCCAAGTTCGATAAAAATCTGTTAAAACAGGATACGTGAATCTGTCCCCACCCTATGTTGGAAGGCAAATTGCTGCCAATCCGTAGGAAAATTTAGCAATCTATTTGAAGGAAGTCCTAGACAACCTATAGGGCTCTGCAACCCAACTTACGGAGTTTGATTTCGTCGACCGTACGTCGAGAAATCGGATTTCCAAATTGGCGAAAAACTTGTTTTAAAATATTAGAAAATTTAAAGATTCTCTCGATACGACGTGCGTTCCGCCAATCCGGGCGACGTATTCATGAACCGAAAGCATCGAAAGGTGCATAACGGCTTCGTGGATGTGTGGGCTTTGACGGAATTCAAATTGGTCGCGTGTGCGCGACGAATTTGATGCGTATCCGTCGAAATTCACCGTATCGGCCTCTATGCAAATTCTCCAATTACTTTGTGCACGCTCTTCAGATCGAGACGAAAGTTACGCCAACAGGACCGTATCGTTTTTTTGGTCCTGTATGCCAAGTTTGGTCTGATTCTAAGATAGTTGATCAAATCGTCGTTTTACGGGCCCCACGGTCCAACTCAACGGGCGATTTTGTGCACGGCCCGCCGGAATCCAACTTTGGACATACGGTTGGGTTCAAATCATTAAAACCAAATTGTAGACATGTAGTTTGATGACTTTAGAGACCATTAACTCTAGCACACTTTTCGGTGCAAAGCGGGTCCAACGACGGACACCATTTTGATCCGAAATTACCGTTTTGCCCCTGTGTCCAGAATTGGACTTAAGGACAGGCAATTCTAGCTATTTTGACTATTCTGAGAACATTGGTAATATTTATTTCAGCATCCGGAGATCGTTGTACGAGTTTTGACTATTGTAGCACACCGAGTAGTTTGGATTATCGGTTTCACCAGCAAAGGACCACAGGCGAGTACAGTTTATTATTTGTTTTCAGTATTAATCTGTACTATACATCAGTGTTTAGTCGATAGATATATGATTTCAGTCTTTATGTTGATTTCTTTCTTTGTGGTGTCGGGGGAAGTGAAGTACCAACGATGTGTGATCTGACTTTAGACCGTGTAGACCGTGATAATTATTGCATTTATACTGTGTAGATCGTGTAGACCGTAATTATTATTTTTGTAGACAGTGTTTCTTTATTGCAGTATTTTGTGTAGACCGTGTTTATTATTGCATTTATTTCTTGTAGATCGTGTAACTGTAGATCGCGTAACTGTAGACCGTATAACTTTAGACCGTATAGACCGTGTCGCATAATTGTCCCGAGACCGATCACATATCAAAGGTACTTCAGTCGGTCAGTTGGTGAGTATTTTATTGTATTTTATTTTCTGTTCTTAGTATTCAGTTTTATTCTGTCTTTCTTTATTTTATTTTATGAATTCATATGTCTAAAGGCTAACCCCTGTTATATAGTCATTTTCATATATTGGAACTGCATTCAGTGAATTGTACTCGTTCCATTCCTGACTGGAAACCAATATTTTTCAGGTTAGCCGTGGATTTACTTAGCATGGAAGATACGGTGGTACTTACAGATAAAAGCCTAGAGACCAGCTAGATAGTTGTGTTGTAGTCATTCAATATTTGTACAAGTTTATATTTATCTGCAAATGTAAAACTTGTGATCATTGTAAATTAAATTAATTTTGTGATTGAGCTTTATTTGTGTCGTGACACCGGCTATGGTGTCGAGGCTGGAAAGGTGGGTTGTCGGCTGCCGCGGCGCTGGTCGCGGTAGGGGTGATTTTGGGGCTCCGTCGGAATGGGTTTTTGGGATGTGCGGTGGTGAACGGTGGACAGGGATGGATGGCGAGGGTGGTGAAAGGGATTCATTTTTGGGTGTTTCCTGGAGGTGGTGACCGGAGACGGCGCTAGCCGCGGTGGTGATGGTGGGTGGCAGTTGTGGTGGCGGATGTTTAGCGGAGGTCGCTGGTGAGGGAAGTGGTGGAGGCGACGACCACGACGGGGTGTGGTTGTCGTGTAGGGTGGTGGACAGGGGCCGAGCCTAGGTTAGGTTTAGGATTAGAGTTTAGTGAATTGGGGATTTGTATTATGTCGGGATTGTCGACACGAGAGAAAATAATGTATATGTAAAAAAAATAATAGAATAAGAAGTTTACCCGGGGTCGGACCCGAGGCCGATCACGGCTGACACGGAAAGGATTGGAACACCGACACGATGCACTCACTTTGTGGGGGAGGAAATTGTGGAGAATAAAAATTTATGGATGAGTACCTGCTTTTTATATGATGTGGGAATTCCAAGTTGGATAAGGATTAGGAGTAGTTTAAATTCCCGTTAGATAATACGCTATTTATTTTTTAATCAAATTCAATAAATTTCAAATCCAAATCTAAATCAATTTAAATCTAATTAAATTCCATCCTTTAGTTTAAAATCAAATAAGATAAATCAAATTTCAAATATAGATACTAATTTAACTATTTAAATAAATCCATAAAATCAAGTCAAGATTTAAATTGCAACAATAATTTTAAAATATACTTTCCAAAAATACTAATAATAATAATTTCGAATATTATATTATTATTTAAAAATAAACTAATAAATAATTATAAAATATATATGTATGCCCAAATAATGTTTACATAAATATACTTTTCTAATATACCATTTTATAGGAAAATTATTTATTATTATAAATGTATAAATGAAAGGCTTTTCGTAATTAAAATCATAAACTTAAAAATTTTGGTACGATAGCTAAAAATAATTATTATCTATATTATTTTGAAACTATAAAAATAGAAAAATATTTTTCAAAAATATGTACGCTCGCACATATTCGCACTCGTCGAGCAATTACGAAAAATAAAATTTCGCGCGCAACATACAATGCAACTACACGACGTACAACATACGAATAAAAAAATTACTATCAAATTTATTTTTAAAAAATAGTAGAAATTTAGGGGTTTTACATCCTATCCAACTTAAAAGAATTTCGTCCTCGAAATTAAGAATTAGTAGAGGGGTGAGAAGGCACAAAGGGGTAGCGATGAGGAAAAATCAATTCACAACGTTCAACACAAGATGCATTAGAAAATCGTGATTTATAAATACGAAAATAATCGTGGATATGGCTAATTAAAGCAAGAGTGAAAATGATCAGGGGTTAGAGTTTAATCAAGATAACCTGCAATAAGGAATTGTATGGTATCATGAGAAATAAATTAGAGATCTGGAAGATATGATTTCTTGAGAGTAGGTTGAGAGCACGATTAGGAAAACATATTTGATTTACTCCTAAATTAAGCGATTAGAAGGTCATGATAGTAAATATAGGGCCGAGAAAAAGGACGAGTAGTTTAGGATGAAGATATAGAAACTTTGAGTGGTAATGGTCATAAGTGATAGGACAGCTAGAGGAGTTTCAAGTACAAGCATCTTCGCCCTTCTAAAATAGGTGAAGGCGAAAGCAAGATAGAGTTCAAAGACGATATTATCGAATACGAATACGTGGTTCAAGGACGACCGAATAATTTCAAAGGAATTGTCAAGGTAGTCGTGAACGGGATTCTAAAGGCCAAGTTTAGCTATGTTTCCATCCACGTAGAACGATAGATAAAAGCGAACCAAAGTGCACTAGGTTGATCAGACCATCATGCACCGGTTCTGAGTAGACAATACGTTAGTGGAGGCCTCCAATAAGATATGTCCATGATCAAGCTCGATAAGAGATTAAGCTTACAAAACTAGGCTATAGTAGCAACATTTGTCTAGATAGTAAAAATATAGGCACGCGAGATTAAGATTGAAAGAAAGCAGAATTAGTTTAAATGATTCTAAGTCATATCACCTGTTGGTCTCTATACAGTCATCCTATGGTCTTCTTGTCCAAATCCTTGGTTGACTACATGGGTTAGGGTCCTCTAAATTTTAGAATCTAAGTAAACTAGTGAATATAGGTCACAAGGATGAAGGGATTGCTAGGTCACAAGGTATCTACCCAACTTAAAAGAATTAAACTAATGGTGTTTTGGGACAAAAGAAACATGTCTAACTAGTAGGGGTCACCTATCTAACCTCTAGCAAATACGAAGGGAAGATAAGAATTATGATAGAAGGAATCAAGCAAGATGCAATCGATGAGTCAAACAGTAGTTCGAATATGGAATCGAGGAAAGAGGTCAAGTATGTGGATGAGATCCTAGACTTCCAATCCTATTCGTAGGGTTGCTTGGTACGGTAAAGTAACCAAACAATTTATCTTGACCTGCATGGGCCACCACAAAAACATGCAATGCCCTAGTCCCAAAATACGTAGAACTAGAAACGTAGACATGCCAGCTGTATACATACGAAGTACACTCCAATATATGGAAACCTCGTATGAATACATAAGCTGTAAAATACAGTAAACCACAACCAACTAATCTCATCCACAGAAAATGAAAGAATAAAAGGTATTATATCATCAACTATGAATTGTCATTGGCACATGTAGTTGGGCGGAGACAAATCCACTACCAACTATGAAAAGAAATACATAAAAAAAAAAATATTTTGGCGGGCGAAGCGAAGACAATCAAAGTGCAACAATCCTCGAAGAAATAGAGATGATCATGGCCACGGCTAGAACACCTGTGAAAGATAATAGCACACACCTGGCGAGATAACCAGGTCCTCGGAGGGACGTAACAAGACACATAATATTATGCCATATAAACCGAATAAATATTGCTCAAATAAATAAGTCAATTGAATTATAACATGGTCCAATACACACATATTGAACTAGCTTACCATCCTCCCAACTAAACAAGGACAGGAGATGGTAAACTAATTCACGGTGACGTATCTTTCTATGCTATGAATCCAATATGGTATTCGGACCCCAACAAGGTTCAATACCTTCTAATCGAAGTAGTAAGTCACACCTACAACCAAACAAGGACAAAATGTGGCAAACTAATCCACGACAAGTTATTGTTCCAAGCCACGGTCAGATACAAGTACCAAACCAAAAGTACTCGTACCTAACAGATAAGGTAGCCTAACCATTCTAAGTGAAATGTTGTTAAGGACAATCCTTCCTATACATAGGCCCTGGCTAAATAGGATCGGTGTAGTCCCCCTTTGGGCACCAGAGGCCCCATCAATAAGAGCATAACGTTCCGCAGAATGCCAGTAGCCGTCAGTAATCATGGGTCATCAACCCCGTATCTCCAGCGGAGCATCCGGGTCACAAGGGAAAGTACATCGAAGTCCATATGCTAAGGAATTGTCCTCCCGGCCCAATGCCTACTATGTTATATCCACAACAGAAAACCTCCATAACCTCTAAGTCAAACTAGCATGCAATTCTATTAGCGGTTAATCCTATCGCATGGCTTGTACGTACTGGTGGCCTGCCAATTACGCACGTCCGTATTCTACATGCGACACACAACTTCGTGGTACGACATGTCAAGGCCAATGAATGCAACACACAAGGTGGTCCCTTAAATCTAGGTTTAATGTGTGAGAAAAATAATACATAGCAGAAAATATAACTGAACAGTAAGTTCTAACAGGTTATGCCATGTATCACAGTTTATTTTACATAAAAAAAATAATAAATAATGCATAAAATATGAGCTAAAATAAATAAACAGCAAATGGCAAGGTGTCTTGTCTGGTAGGACGCCTGGTGTGCTACGATGATCAAGGTGGCACGAACTGCGACTTCGGTACAAAAAATTTGTAAGGTGATCTCGAGTGGTGGCACGGACAGTTCCATTGGGTCCAGAAGGGTCAAATTAGTTAGGGTGGACATAAGGTAGTACGGAGTTGGCTAGGGTATAGGGATAATGGGATTGGTCACGGACAGAAGGATAGTCGAAGGAAATTGGATAAAGAATATATATACGAATTTTAAAAATTATTTTATAATACTTGAAAATATAATTTATTTGTCAAAATATGTTTTCAAAATAAATACTCAAAGTCGAAAGTCGTTTTTAGAAAAAAAAAATCTAAGGTTGGAAAAACATGATTTTTGGTAGAAACTATATTTCATTAATTAAAATATATCCTAGATAAATATAAAAATAATGTTAAATCCTTTTGACCAAAACTAAATATATTCATATAAATCGAGAAGGATATTTTAGTGTTAAAAACTTAACTTTGAATTTAGCTAAAATATTTGTAAAATTTCTAAAATACATATCATATTATTAACAAAACCACAATATAATAATAATAATGACAATAGTAATTCTAAAAAAATATACCTATTATTTTAAAAAAAATACTCCAAATGTAAATATGGATTAAGCTAAAAATAGTATACTAATAATAACTAGTCACTACATTATTAATAATGCTGGTATAATAATAATAAGTAAAACAATAGATACTAAAAAAAGAAACAACTAATAAACAAAAGATGAAACAAGAAAAAGAAAATAAAAAGTAAAATATAAACTATGTAAATGCAGCTATCAGCTGTTTTTACTCTTGGAAAGAGGGGGAGAGGGGATTAGTAAGCGTGAGGGGGAGGAGAGAGAGAGTGAGCGACGAGAGAGAGGGAAAAGGGAGGAGAAGCGGAGGGAGAAAGGGCTAGAAGTCGGGGGATAAGGGGGCGGAGATCTCACCGGCGTTCCGACCATGGAGGCGGCAGATCACCGGGCGGAGGCGGTCGCGGTTGGCTCGTCGGCTGGGTCTGCAAGACGCGGCGTCGGCGTACGTCGGAGGTGATGGGAAAGCGGCGCACCGGAGAAGGAGGAAGGGCGCGGGGGTCGGTTGGCGAGGCCGACGGGCCTGGTCGGCTCGGCGGAGGTGAGTGGTGATAGGTTTTGATTTTATTTTATTTTTTCTGTGTGGTGACGATGGGTGTGCGGGCGACGCTGGGTGTGGGCGGCCGCCGGGATGGGGTCGAGATGGACTGCAGAGGCAAGGGGCGGCGGTGGTGATGGACGATGGGTTTGGCCGGAAGTTTGTGGAGGTGGTGGTGACGCTCGGCCAAGGTGGCCGGAGTGACGGTGGCGGTTCCGGCTATGGTGTCGAGGCTGGAAAGGTGGGTTGTCGGGATGCCGCGACGCTGGTAGCGGTGGGGGTGATTTTGGGGCTCCGTCGGGATGGGTTTTGGGATGTACGGTGGTGAACGGTGGACAGGGAAGGATGGCGAGGGTGGTGAAAGGGATTTATTTTTGGGTGTTTCCTGGAGGTGGTGGCCGGAGACGGCGCTAGCCGCGGTGGTGATGGTGGGTGGCTGTTGTGGTGGCGGATGTTTAGCGGAGGTCGCTGTAGAAGCATGGAAAAGAACAGGAAAATCCATGCGGCTCAAAACAGAGGGAGTCTCATGTGGTTCAAGAATCTCTTAGAGCTTCATACGGCTCAAAAATCCTTTAGAGCTTCATGCGGCTCAAAAGTCCCTCAGAGCTTCATGCGGCCCAAAAATCCTTTAGAGCTTCATGAGCTTCATGCAGCTCAAAAGTCCCTTAGAGCTTCATGCGGCTCGAAAGTCCCCGATAGCTCCATACGGCTCGGAAAAAGCCACGTGGCCCTATGCGGTTCAAAAATAGACCTCTACATCTGGCCATAACTACTCTGTGCCGTTGGCTCATTAAATGCTCTGACGCAATGCTGCAGCTCTGACACAAAGGATTGATAGCTCTGACATAAAGGTAAACTGACATAATGATGTGCTCTTGGAGAGACGAGAAAAATCTTTATAGCTGGCACGATCCACCAATTCCAAAGCTCCTTATGAGGATCGCTTCAAAGACTTTCATGCGGCTCAATTGTAGGGGCCACCCTTATGCGGTTCAGATGGGGGGCCACCCTTATGCGGCTCAGTTGAGGGGGCCACCCTTATGTGGTTCAGATAGGGGGCCACCCTTATGCGGCTCAGTTGTAGGGGCCACCCTCATGCGGCTCAGTTGGGGGCCACCCTCATGCGGTTCAGTTGGAGGCTACCCTCATGCGGCTCGGTTGTGGGGGCCACCCTCATGCGGCTCGATTGTGAGGCCATCCTCATGCGGCTTGATTGTGAGGCTACCCTCATGCGGCTCAATTAGCAGATCACACTCATGCGGCTCTGCCAGGACGCCCCGGTCATACGGCTCGCAGTATAAATGGCAGTTGGAACATGTGGCAGAACATTGACTAAGACTTATCCACTCGGATTTATTGCAACCCATAAATCATAACAATGCAGATTTGTTGCAATCAACTCAAACAGTCCAGATTGATTTCCAACAAATAGATCAAGGTTAATTTAACAATCCCCAACCGCCCACTTTTCAAGGCGCAGTTACTGCACACCCCGCTCATCACAATTTCTATAAATAGCAAGGTGCTGTTCCCTTGCAAAGACATAGGGTTACACACACAGAGCCCGAGCATAGAGACTAGCAGTCCCCGCATACACAGAGAGCATTTCCTCGCCAGAGCAGAAGCTATGTCCGATCGTCCAAGGAGTAAGGCAGAGTTGATAGCACTCTCCCGAGCCTCTACCGTCACCCCCAGAAAAACTAAACAATTGTACATAGATTGCTTTTCCGAGGTTTTGTTCCTACGCTCTCTTTGTACAAGCGAGTTTGTATTGTGAATCAAAGTTCAGTCCTCCAATAAAACTGTTCTGTTCCTTCGATAATCAATGTCAAACACGATGACGACTCTGCTGGGGACTAACTTCTCCACTACTGAGAAGTTGGTAACACAATTGGACGCAGCCAAGCTTGGCTCCACGCAACAGATGCTGGTTGTTCGCTTCGACCAGCAAGCGTTTGAAAAGATGCTCTCCGACGGGAGCGCTGGCCCGGTCCAGAAGCAAGCCCGCACGAAGAAGGCCTGCAGGGAGTGGAGGCCCAAGACTTTCGCTCCTCTCTAAGCTCTGGAATAGGCGTTCTCTGCTGCCCAAGACGGCGGAGAAGACTCCCATGCGGCCCCACTTCAGGCCGCAAAGGACCCTGCTGTTCTCAAGTTCGACAGAGGAAAGTACTACGATGCTGGACTTGAGGAAGCAAATGGAGACTCTATGCGGTCCAGGAGGAAGTCACATAAGGGTGCCAGCCGCATGAAGAAGGCTCATGCGGCAACAATTCCAGCCGCATGAAGGCTCATGCGGCCACTAAATCCAGCCGCATAAATGTTCCTGCGGCAGCCAAATCCAGCCGCATAAATACTGATGTGGCCACAAATGCCAGCCATATGAATGCTCATACGGCCACCAATCCCAGCCGCATGTATGCCCATGCGGCAGCCAAATCTAGCCGAATGAATGTTGATGCGGCCACAAATGCCAGCCGTATGAATGCTCACACGGCCATCAATCCCAGCCGCAGACCATATGCTCCATGCGGCTCAGGTTCAGTCTTCGACCGCCTCTCATACGGTCCTGACCTCAGATGCTCTTATAAGGATGTGCCAGACTCTGTACGGCACAATTTGGACTCTTCCTACTATGCGTCCTTGGGTGCTAGAGGGAAGAAGTCTAGGGCAGCACGGGCTCGTCGAGCTCAGTCAGCTGTCCCAACATGTGACCATCAGAGAGATCCGTTTACTGTTAGATGGGCCTCTGATGGAAAGTTATACAGAACCGACCGTGTCCAGCCCCCGGAGGCAAACGGACAGAGTGGTTCCCAAGAGTCTCCCAATCACGGAGCAAACATGGTGCCAACACACTCGTGTGCTCCGGACTCCCGGGCCCACAAAACGAGTGACTTGCGTGATGTGATTCTTCACAAGCGCAAGGAAAGAGAAGAAAAAATTGGTGTACAGAGAGTCCTTTCATGGACATCACTACACTCAAGTCATTGTCAACTGCTGCTGCAGTAAGGCGACAGTACAAGAAGACCGGCAGTCCGTCTTCCAATGACTACAGCAGCCAGGACCGGTCCTGCAATAAATCTCAGAAGACGAGGCACTTCATGTCACCTCCTGCAATTCTGCTCAGAAGATCCCTACCGACAAGGCGGGAAAGAAGATAAATGTTTCTAGCCCGACGATCTCAACTAGCGTGGCCAGGAAACTCACGTCCAAGCGGCTGTCCAGAACCACCTCAGGAGGAGTTTACCAGGGCACCCGCTCAAAGACGAAATATTCAACACTAGAGGATTCGTCAACTGCACCTCAAGGGGTAGCTGAAGCTGGAGGTAACACCCCTCGGAACATCCATGACAATCCGGTGTTCCAAGAAGATCAACCAGGAGAGACAGTTCCCCCAACAGATGCAATGGACCCAGATGTCCATGGGTCCCAAGATGAAGCAACCTCCGATGTAGGGGGTAACACTTCCTCCGAGTCCGAATCGGAGAAGAACATCCCTACGTACCCCGACGACTTCTCTCTACGAGGGTATGATTCGGAGAGCACGTCTTCTACCGTACCTTCCACCATCCCTCGTGTAAGAACGGCATTCATGACTGGGAATGATCAAGACGGTCCCAGCGATCGACAGCATCTCGACACTCTTGAGGCCATACTTCATACCTTAGTGAAGTCGATGGAAGAAATCAAGGTGGCGCTACCTACTCTTCAAGGAAGGACGCCTGATCAGACAAGTTTGGGTCCCACCGTCAATACGGACTCGAACACAACTGCACCAACCCCGAATGACAATCCACCTGGAATGACGGATCCCAGTGCTGCAGACGAGGCTAAGGAGGCAAGGAGAGAAGTCCAGAAGCTCCGTGCGATATTCCACGTACGAGAATACTCTCAGAACATGAAGATACGACAACCGTATCCTGTTGCATGGAGGGATGTCCCCTTCCCTCCGCGGTACAAGCCGTTCAACATCAACCCCTACGACGGAAAGACCTCTGCAAGCCGGTACATAACCTACTTCGAGGTCACAACAGACCACTTGCCGTACGACGATGCAATCCTCACACGATTGTTTGACGGGGCATTGGAGGGGGTAGCATTTGATTGGTACCACAATCTGCCGGATAACTGCATCCTTTCCTTCGTCGGCTTCAAAAACATGTTCCTTGAAAGGTTCTACGAGGTAGGACAAGATATGACAATGTCCACCCTCATGGACGTTATTCAAGGTGAGAAGGAGTTGACAAGGAACTACATTGAGCGGTTTCGCCAAACTGCGATGAAATTGCCCTCTGGCAATCCAGATTCTTCCTTGATTGAAATCTACCAAAAGGGGCTGCTTCCCACAATTAACCTCTGGATGGGCGAAAGTCAGTTCAAGGACTGGAAAACTTTTATCATCAGCGCCACTAGCACAGAAGACAAGTTGAAGAAAGCTCGCCAACTGGGAGTGCACATCTTGGAAGGAGAGGACAAGGGCAAACGCCCTAATACCAACAACAACAATAGTGGTAATTCCTCCAACAACCGAGACAATAAGGGCAAATAGGCTACGGTGGCCGACACAGCCCCGAAGCACGAAATGAAGCCGGCAGAGAAGCAGTGGCCGAAGATGACTTACTCCTTCGAAGACAGCCATGTCAAGCCCATCCTTGACATGCTCGTACAAGGGGATCGAATTCAGCTCCCTTTTCCAAGGCGTGAACCTCGTCCTGCGGAGATGGAAAGCCCAAAGTACTGCCACTACCACCTCTATGTCCACCATGCTACACAAGACTGCTTCCAACTGAAGCGGTACATCCAAAACCTAATCGAATCTAAGGCTCTGTCCATTGACTTCGATGAGGTAACTGTGGCGGCCAAAATGGTGTCTGTCCAATTCGACAGCTTCCTTTTGACGAAGACTCAAGATGGAGTAGTACCCGTTCTCTGGACAAAGATGGAGGTCGCTATTCTTCTACCTCCCCAAGACCAGGCTTCTGGTCTAGTGCCCCTCACCATATCATGAGGGAAGGTCATGTGGTTCCATCCGGACCTGGTACCTGAAGTGACTCAGCCTGCACCACCCTCCACCGGCAACAAGAAGGGTAGAAAAGTCAAGTCCTGCCACACAATCTCGGCAGATATCGAAGAAGTTAATGCTGTCGTCACCCGGTCTGGTGCACAATCCCAACCTACAACGGATAACTCGGCTGAAGAACGCCAGCCGGTCGCTGCTGACGCTCCAGGACCTTCTCAGCCTCCACCGGCCGATAAGCCCAAGCCAAAGAAGACTCGCTTTGACAAGCCGCTCCGAAAAAACACTCCTCACGGGCTGGAGAAGCCCTACAATTTTGACATTTTGGCACAACTGGCCAACACACCGGCCAAATTATCATTATACGACCTCCTGAGACTTTCCAAAGATGTTCGCGTTGCCCTGAGTGACGCGCTTCAAAATGCTGATGCTTATCTGGCTCAAGTCAAGCTCACAGGGAAGAGCTCGCCAGCAGATGCCCAGGACAGTGCTTGTACCGGTACAATGCCCAATATCGTGTTCACTCCGTAGGACATGCTTATCAAGACCAACTTGTACGATCTCCCTCTGTATTACACTGGATACGTCGGCGTTGTCAAGGTGGATCGGATGCATATTGATCCCGGTTCTTCGATAAGAATCATTCCGAAGAGCTTGCTTCACCATCTGCACATCCCTATGCATCGGCTGACTCCTAACAGCACCGCCATCAGCGGCTTCAATTTCGGGAAAAGCTATCCCATCGGGAAGATTCGCCTGAAGTGCCAAATTGGCGACCTTCAGTCGAAAGTAACATGTTATGTCATTGACGCAGACACCTCCTACAATATTCTTCTGGGGCATCCGTGGATACATGATTACATGATCGTGCCCTCCACATTGCACCAGTGCTTTAAGTACGTCGACAAACACGGCTTCGTGAGGACAGAATTTGTCGACATCGATCCCTTTAAAGGGGTCGAATCCTATTATTCGGATTCTTGCTTGTACGAGAAATCCAAGAGGCACCTGATCAAGGAGGATGCTCAAGAACAGACAGAGGAAATTACAGGGCCAGAGGAATCCTTGAGAATCCATTTCTAACCCCACAAACCAGGTATGACTGCGCCTCTTACAGCTATTTTGCGTTGTTTCCCGGTGCTCACTGCACAAAGGAAGCAGATGACAATTCGACTGCCAAGGTCTAGCCAAGGGGCGAGGCCCAATACGGAGCCACTGACGATCAGATTACCAAGGGTGGGCAAACAACAAACAGAAGAGGTTGATCCCTCCGTCAAGCCGATGGTCATTCGTCTGCCTAAGACAAATCGGCTGCCAAGCACTGAGCCAGGGGCCGCTAACGCACCTATGACCCCATGTCCAACGCCCTCAGGGGACCCTTTAATGATCAAGCTGCCTAGGTCATCTTCCTAATCTTCAATGCAGAGGTTGGCTGAACAAGAGCCGGGAATAAATCGGCAGCTCAGTACTAAGCCGGGGGTCGCCAGTGAGCCAACAACTCTACGTCCGACGCCACCAGTGGAGCCGCTGATGATCAAACTACCCAGATCGTCTTCTCAATCTTCATTGATACAGGGGGTAGATAAAGACGAGCTAGAGCTGGCCAAGTATGTGGCCGCCCACACTGATGTTCCGTCTGCAGATGATGTAATTCCACCTGAAAAGATACCGTACTTTATCAATAAAAGACTATCTTTGAACTACCTCGAGCTTAATAAGCTTCGAATAATGCATGCTATGGAACACGGTATAGGTACCAACCTACACACGCAAGTGACAAATGTTTATGCCACGAATCAAATCACTCCTGTAGAAGGCGCCTGCTTCATAGTCGAGGAAGACGATCATCCAATCATCTTCGGCCGAAAGAATGATCCACAGTCCTTCAGGCCAAAAGAAGTCGATCTCAAATTCGACACTGGAAGACTGTCGCTTTATCTCTATAGCTCCCGTTCCAAGTATCTTATACAAAAACAGGGGTACGACATGGAGTCAACACCAGGCTTGAACTATGGCACCGGCCGGCGACTACCATTGTAATTATCAGTCCCGACTGGAAAACCTTGGGATTACTATAGCAAGACCAGACATGGCCTAGGCTTTGTTACTCTTGCAACAACTCTCGAGAGATCGGATGATGAGTGTGAATGGCATTCACATTCAACTGGATCGCCCACTTCTGATTCAGATACCAACATCGGAGACGTATTCAGGCAAGCTCTGTCTTTCAATATGGCATTTGCTGATGCCTACGAAGAAGATAAAAAAGTGCCCGAACTTCTCAAGTTAGAACCTTGGGTCCAGCAACTAGATGCATAATGGGAGAAACGCTTTAAACTTCGTGAACCTCCTACTGAAGATGAGGTTATGCAAGTTGACCTCGGCGATGAATCATCTCCAAAGCCAATCTTTGTCAGCAAAAGTTTGACAGACAAAGAACGGGAGTCGCTATTGCAACTCATTGAAGAGTACATTGACGTATTCGCCTGGAGGTATAAAGACATGCCAGGGCTAAACCTCGAGGTTGCACTTCATAAACTCAACATTCATCCAGACGCAGAGCCGGTCAAGCAACAGCAATGACGGTTCCGTCCAGACATCATGAACTCTATCGAAGCTGAGGTCAATAAACTGATAGCCAGCAGCTTCATCCGGGAGGAGCAACATCCAGACTGGGTCGCCAATATAGTACCCGTCCTCAAGAAGAATGGGAAGATTCGAATTTGTATCGACTTCCGAAATCTAAACGAAGCATGTACTAAGGATGAGTTCCCTCTTCCCATCACAGACATCATGATTGACAACACATGTGGTTTTGAGCGCATGTCATTCATGGATGGCTTCTCGGGATACAACCAAATCAAGATGTTTCCTGACGACGAAAAGCATACAACATTCCGAACATCGATTGGCGTATACTGTTACACAGTCATGCCCTTCGGTTTAAAGAATGTCGGCGCCACATATCAAAGAGCCATGAGTGTCATCTTCAGAGATCACCTGCGTAAGACCGTGGAGTGTTATGTTGATGACATCACTGTCAAAAGTCGCTCTAAGGGAGACCATCTGCAGGATCTGAAGACGGTATTCGATCTGATGCAAGCGCACAACTTGAAGATGAATCCTACCAAATCTTTCTTGGGCGTATCTAGTAGAAAATTCCTGGGTTTTATTATTACTACCCAGGGAATTCATATAGATCCCGAGAAGACGAAGGCAATCATGGAGATGGGTCCCCCGAGAAATCTCCGTGAACTCCGAGGCCTTCAAAGGAGGCTAGCTTACATCAGGAGGTTCATCTCTAACCTCTTCGGGCGATGTCAACCATTCACCCACCTCATGAAGAAGGGCATCTCATTCGTATGGGATGAAGAGTGCCAACGCACGTTCGACAACTTCAAAAAATATCTGTCAAATCCTCCAGTTCTGGTGGCCCCGGTTGCTGGAAAGCCATTCTTGCTTTACGTGTGAGCGATGGAGCATTCCTTCGGTGCTCTACTAGCACAGAACAATAATGCATGGCATGAACAAGCTATCTATTACCTCAGTCGAATGATAATTGGGCCTGAGCATAGATACATCGCCATGGAGAAGGAATGTCTTGCTCTGGTGTTTGCTATCCAGAAGACGCGACACTATGTTACAGGACAAACCATCCATGTAATATCTCGAATTAACTCCCTCAGGGTTATCATGACCAAGCCAGGGGCACTCAGCTCTCGCCTTACTACCTGGGCGATATTACTGTCTCCCTATGACATGATCTTCGTTCCGCAAAAGGCTGTTAAAGGTCAAGCTCTGGCGGACTTTTTAGCAGCCCATCCAAGTTCAGAGTCAACCAGAATATATGAAGAGATTCCAGACGAGGTCGCCAATTCAAACATGGCTTTCGATGATTCTGTCTGGCGAATATTCTTCGACGGTGCTTCAAGAACCGGGCCCAAGGGCAATATTGTCGTTGGGGTCGGAGTGGTACTGATTTCTCCCTCTGGCTTGGTGAACAATCGGGCATATTCCCTTACAGAACCCTGCTCGAACAACGTGGCCGAGTACAACGCCCTGGTTATCGATCTCCGACTTGCAAAAGAACTGGGGGGTAGAGTACCTAGAGGCATATGGCGATTCACAGTTAATCGTCAATCAGATCCGGGGTTCATATGAAGTTCGTCACGAAGATATGATCCCCTACCATCAGGTAGCGATTGCTACCATTACGTCTCTGAAAGGGTTCTTCATAGAACATGTTCCGAGACTCCAGAATATCGAAGCTGACGCCTTAACAGGACTGGCCGCTTCCCTGGCGGTCCCAAAATATATTCATCATTTGGTAGACGTAATAGGCCATGAGTTGGTCTGTCCCAAGAACAACGTCCAAATTGCTAAGAGCTATTCTGCCCTGACGGTCGACGAGACATAGGATTGGAGGCTCCCATTTATTGACTTCACAGTCTATGGCATCTTGCCGGAGAACCCGAAAAAAGCTACCTCTATTAGAAGACGTTCGCTCAGATTCTTCTACGATACAGAAACAAAGATGTTGTATCGGCGGTCATACGATGGATTACTGCTTCGATGTCTGTCCAATACAGAAGCCAAAGAAGCTGTACACGAAGCTCACGACGACGTTTGTGGGGCCCATCAACCTGGCCCGAAATTGTAAGACCGCCTTCACCGGATGGGCTATTACTAGCCTACGATGGTGGTAGACGCGATAGACTATACAAGAAAGTGCAAAGCCTGTTAGGTCCATGCAGATTTTATACACCAACCATCTGAATTCCTACACCCAACGGTAGCATCCTGGCTATTTGAGGCATGGGGAATGGATATCATTGGTCCTATCACCCCACCTTCATCCAGAGGGCACCGCTTCATACTGGCAATTACAGATTACTTCTCTAAATGGGCAGAAGCTGTCCCATTTGCAGAAGTAAAGACATCAAACGTGATCAGCTTCCTCAAACATCACGTCATCTATCGCTTTGGACTGCCCCGAAGGATCATCTACGACAACGGTCCGCAGTTAGCAAGCCACGTCTTCTATCGGTTCTGCGACAAACATCGGATCCAAAATGTTGCTTCAACACCATAAAATCCAGCGACGAATGGGTTGGCGGAAGCATTCAACAAAACTATAATCAAGCTACTCAAGAAGTTCGTGTCTTCCAACAAACGCGACTGGAATAAAAAGCTTGGTAAATGCTTATGGACATATCGTACTACAATCCGGACGGCCATCGAGAACACACCATTCTCTTTGGTGTATGGGAGTGAGGCTGTTCTCCCACTGGAGACTCAAATCCTCTTGCTCCGCGTCGCCCTCACCTATCGATTGACGACAGAAGATAATTACCGTCGCTGGCTACAAGAGTTGGAGGCCTTAGATGAGAAGCGCCTGTTAGCTCAACAACGAATCGAGCTGTATCAAGCACGCACCTCTGGAGCCTTCAACAAGAAGGTTAAACTCAAAACATTCCAAGTAGGCGATCTCGTCTTGGCAGTTCGAAGGCCGATGGTTATGACTAACAAAACTGTCGACAAATTTCAGCCAAAGTGGGAAGGCCTATTTGTCATCGAGGCTGTATTCTCCAATGGTGCTTACCGCCTCGCAAAACAAAATGGAGACTTGCTTATATTGCCTGTCAACGGCAAGTTCCTGAAGAAGTATTATGTCTAAACGACATCCTCCGAATCAACCGGATTGTTGAGTTATGTACCCCCAGGTACCGCTGAACTTACACTCTGGTCATCCCAAATGAATCTATATCGCATCTTCTGGATAGTAAATCATATATGATCATACCTCTGAACTTCTTTCCTAAAAGAGCATCTTCATCATGATCTATTACCTGCACTTTCAGTACATAAAAAGGGTAACAGATCCACAAATTTCCCGAAACAGCCACGTCGATGTCACCTCTGAGTTGTTTCACTTCCATCAAAAATAAACCACCCCTCACGTAGAACTTCCACGTCCATATTACCTCTGAGTTGTTCTATGTACCCTTCATGGTCTCCACTCCTGCCACGTCCTCAATACCTCTGAGTAGGAAGACTCCAATGAAGAAACCCTCATATTTACCACGTCCTCATTACCTCTGAGTAAGTATCTTGGTTTTTTCTCGACTTATTATCCGTACTCAAAACCAGAGTATGCCAAGGATAATAGGCCTACAAATGTCCACAGTTGACCACAAATGCTGTACTAGGTCCCCTAGTGCATGCGCCTATTTTCTCATTATCACATGCCTTTGGAGCCCAGCTGTTCTATGGCATTCTTTCGCCCAATACTAAGAACTTCTGTGTCTCACCACGGAATCGTTCTAGGTATCTCTATCAAACTTATTATCCATACCTAAAACTAGGGTATGCCAAGGGTAATAGGTCCACAAAAAGTCCCCCAGTAGGGCAAGCATCATAATACCAAAAATACGGTACAAGCACAATAGATGATGGATGGTGTAAACATAGTCATTTATTGAAAAAAACAAAAGTACTACATGTTCGGGGACCGCGTCCCTATTAAAATGAAGGAAAATAAAAAATAAAGAAAGGAAAAAAGGCCGACTACGGTTCGACAACACATAATTCTCTAAGACGGTCCCTCAGCACGACTGTCGACCGCTCAAACCGCTGCTTGGCCCGGGCTCGGCCTCCTGAGTCAACCGCTCCGCATTCTCCAGATACGCGTGAGCTTGCCAGCCATCTTCAAGCCTCTTCAGAGCATGCTCCAAGCCAGCAGAAGTTCGGGTGACTTTGTCGGCCTCCTGAACAATTAGCTCCTTATCCGCGCGGGCGGCCTCTGAAATAACGTGTAGACAACTCTGGAGGGGGGTGAATAGAGTTTGTGTCGATAATCACAAAATAAAAATTAACTGTATATCACCTCCATAAAATAACTATTAAGATAGTAAATAAATCAGAGAGAAATGCGGAAGTAAATAAAGATCAGTAGAGCATACGCAAACACAGCAGTTTTAACCTGGTTTCCCTCGTGGAGGACTAGTCCAGGCCTGAGAACTCTAGCTCAGGATTGAAATCTACTATTTGTGAAATAGTGTACAACCACGTGCCTTTACTCAGAAGAGCACGCCAACTTCTTACAGATTCGCAGGTGGCAAAACTTGGAATTGTCCAAGTGACTTTTCTTTCACTCTTGCACACAACTTCTAGCTGATATCGCACTGAGCACCTTGTGCTAAAGAGAGTTGTGGCTTATGAGATATGGAAGAATGAGGCTTGGAGTAGTAGAACTTAGAAAGCTTGAATATTTGAAGGTAAGAGATGATTTGAAATGAGAGAATTCAAGCTCTATTTATACTACTCTGGGGAGGCAGAATTCGGCCCGAATTCTGCCCCAAGAATTCAAATTTTTGAACGTTGGACAGCTTGTAGCAAGCAGGCCCTAAAAATCAGGGTACTAGAAATCAGGGGACAGAGTTCGGCCCGAACTCTGTGTGGGGGCAGAGTTCGGCCCGAACTCTGCCTCCTTGGTGGCAGAATGTTCAAATGGCCTTTGGGCTTTGATTGGCTTGGTGGAACTTGGGCTTGGTTCGGGAATTGGTCTGTTTGTATGGCATAGCTTGGAGAGATATGTCTAGGGGTTGAGATGACACAGTGCGACTCAACAAACACATTCTCCTAGACTCAATAAATTGAAGATTATCGACTTAGAATAAACAGAAAAACTAAGAGCCCTTTGATGACGCCTTTCGTCAGATATCTGAGCAGAACTGAAGACGTCTTTTACCTTGACAGCAGTCGTCCAAAAATAAACAGATCTGTAAATCTGAATACCTTTTGGGGGCTTTGCCTCCGAACCCCCGACGGGGGACGCTGCCCCCTCGACCCCTGTCCGCTGACCGGGCAGCGGAACCCCCGATGCGAGGCCCTAGATAGGTCGCTAGGCGGTTCGAAGAAATCTCTTTGTATGACGCCGTCTTTGGTCCATCATTAATTCTTCATTGCCTATGTCCTGGTTTGATCATGTTTGATCATGCTTACTGCATGTCTACAAGTACATGTTAGGCCAGCAAAATATGTTGCAGTACGATACAAGCATAGGAATATAATATGGGACAATTAGGACAATGCTAAGTTTAAGTAGCAACATGATAGTGAGTATATGAATATTGGTGACATCATTATGTTAAACTTAACTGATTAGCCATATTCAAAAACACGATGTAATCATTGGGCCAACAATCTTCCCCTTTTTGATTATGGTAAATCGGTTAAGTTTAAGACAGATACGATAGATGCATGTATCACTAATAAACACATATTGTGTGCTAACTTAAACTTATTTCTTCCCCTTTGGCATGATCAAAAAATAAGCTCCCCCGTAATATGAGATAAAACGAACTCAAGCATAAGTAAAGGAGGAAGGCATAGACAATCATGATCAAGATATACTAAATGAAGAACAATGGAAGAAGTGTGTAAAGACAAGTATAGAAACGACATACCCAACGTAGAGTGCCAAATAGAAAATAGCTTGTCAAAACACAAATAGTAGACAAAACTTAAAATAATTTGAAAATAATCAATAGATAGTTTACCAACATAAAATCCAAGAAAGACGTCCAAAAACATAGTATGATATAAAATATTGCTCTAGTTTTAAAAAAAAATTAGTCAAAAATTATAGGGATTAGGTAATTGTAAATAATAGATATCAAAGAAGAAAGATACCAATTGAGATATTGAAATAGACAAACTTGATATCAATTGAAATATATAAACTTGAAATATTGATCAATGAAACTATGATAGTCACAATTGTCCACAGATAAATAGTGAAACAAAATAAAGGAATGATCAATGTAAAATAGAACAATTGATATAAAATGATCTCATTATTTGAAAATCTATTTGCTTATCCAAAATTCATGCATTTGAACTCGATTACCTTATCATGCTATATGAATAACTTTTAGATAAACATGAAGGTAAAGAAGAAAAATGTTTGAGAAAGAGAAATTCAGTCGACTTGAATGCTCCCCCTCAAACTATTATCAGTATAGATAAAATCATGAATTTTGGATAAGGCCACAACAAGGAAAGCCAAATCAATTAAGCATATAAGGAAAGCCAAATCAAAGAAAGCACAATAGTCATCAAGATAAGATACGAAAGTTTAATATTAATGAGATGACTTATATAAAAGAGAGAGATAATATGATGAAAACAATTGCATATACTCTCATAAACCTTTCACAAAAGAACAATATCATAACCTCAATCCCTAATATATAAATAATGATAAAAATATGGGTCAATGATGAACAAGGTATACGACATATTAAAGGGTATAAATGAATTGAACCAATTTATTTGCTCTTCCTTAAAATATGTGTACCTAGTTTCCAAAGCACTTATAGCAAAAAATATTGATAACTTCAAAATCTAGGGGTAAATCAACTATTGATTTCTCCCCCTTGCTCAATGCATATAAGGCTATAAAAACGTCATAGAACGAATAATATAATCTTTAGTCAAGAAGAGATATCCACTTAATAGCTAGTAAAGATGAAAAATCAAAAGAATATTCTATTTTAGCACATGTAATCAAAAGATGACATATACTAACCTATATAGAAGAATCTCATATTGAAATATGATAGATCAATGTATGTTACCTTTTTAGAAAAATGGCATCATGAAAAGAAAGAAATTCAATTAAATCAATCATGATGAAAGTCAAAATATAGCTCAAGAAAATATAACTCAAATATCATGTCCATGATTATCTAATTAAGAAATGATCAACCAATTTATTGCTTTGTATGGACTATGTATGTTTTACCACATATGTACCCATCAACGGGTAATAATCCAACCTTGCTAATGAAGTACAGGTAAGCAACTCTAGAGGGGGTGAATTGAGTTTATAACAAAAATGATCAATTAAAAATTTAAACTCTCTTCACCAACTAAATAATCAGAGTAAAAGAAATGCGGAAATAAAGAGTAGAGAGCAAGCACAGCACAGCAAGATTTTTAACCTAGTTTCCCTCGTGGAGGACTAGTCCAGGCCTGAGAACTCTAGCTCAGGATTGAAATCCACTATTTGTGAAATAGGGTTACAATCACATGCTTTTTCACAGAAGAGCACGCCAAACTTCTTTCAATGATCGCTTTGGCGAAACTTAGACTTTTCCAACTGACTTACAACTTCTTGCACTTCAAACTTCTAGCTGGATCGTACCGAGCAACTTGGACGGTTGGAAAGTTTGAATGCTAAGTGGATAGGAAGGTAAGGCTCTTGAATATATAGGCTATGTAAGATAAGAAGAAGAGAAGAGTGGATGGTTTCAAATGAGAGAAATCAAGGCCTATTTATAGGGTTCGGGGTAGGCAGAATTCGGTATGAATATTTCAAATTTTTGGCCGTTGGACAACTAGCAGTGATCAAGACCTAAAAATCAGCATCCTGAATTATAGGGGACCGAGTTCGGCCCGAACTCTGTGGGAGACCGAGTTTGGCCCAAACTCTGTGGGAGACAGAGTTCGGCCCGAACTCTGTAGGAGACAGAGTTCGGCCCAAACTCTGTCTTCTATGGACAGAATGTTCTTTGTGGGCTTTTGGATGAATGGGTTGATTGGGATTTGGGCTAAGTAAACCTATAAAGCTATGTCTAGCCCAAAGTTGCTCAGTACGACCCAACGTACATCATCCTATACTCAAGAACTATAAAAAATACAGACTCCAGTATACACAGAATAGTAAAACTCCAAGCATCTGTGATCTAGAACCAATGAGCTGAGTTGATTGATTTTGAGCTTGATGTGTCAAATTGGACAATAACAAATATTGTTTTGTTAATTTTCAAGATTAGGTTGACTATGATCCTGTTTGGGTCAACAATCTCCTCCATTTTGATAATTGACAAAACATGATATTTGTATGTCCAATATTCATACATGGACACATTGTGGCTCCCCCGTACTTGAACAACCGTACTTCCCCGTAAGCTGATATTTCCTGTAACAAGTACTCATCCAAATATACATATCCAAGTATACACAATACATAGTGCTAGTAACGGTTCACAGTTCACAGTACTAAGGCAAATATCACTGGTTTTCCCCCTTTTGTCAATCAGCAAAAATAAAGACAAAAATATAGAAATAAAAACTACCAACCACATAATGAAAGAGAACATGCAAGTAGTAGAACTAAATAAGGGCAAACTGAGCCATAGAGTTCTAAAGACATAAAAACATAAGCAAAAAGAAACATAGTGCCAAAATAAAAATAGTCCTAATCATCAGTAGCAGTACAATAGCTATATCCATCAAGGAGCATAAAAAGGCCCCGCACCATCAGAACCGGTACGACGGGGATCCACAAAAGCAAAAGTCGGATCAAGATAGCGACCAACCCATGAATCGTCAAGACGATAACCGTCGCGAGACGGATCACGCATCATCGAAATCGGCATCGTCGGATGGGAGGCCATGGAGTACTGAATGTCGTGGATGGAGTTGCTGAGCGCACTCATCTACAGAGTAGTACGGTAGTCCATCTGCGTCCAGCGATCATCCATCTCAGCCCAGCATGCATCCTCCAAACGGAAGTGATCGCGAAGCATAGTCTGAAGAGAGTCCAGTGTAGCAGTGGACTCGGGAGCAGGTGAATCGGGTGCAGCAAAGGGTGCAGGAGAGTCAGGCTCCTCAGCAGCATCAGACTCAGAAGAGGCTACAGCAGCAATAGTTCTCCGAGCCTTAGTCAGAAAGGCAGGAGGGGGCAAGGACTGACACTGATCCAATGGAACATGAAAGGCATGAAAGATCAAAGGAAGATACATGGTATAAACCAAAGATTTTGGTTTAGGCCTAGCACGAATCATCCAATCCATCATCGTGCGAGGGAAGTTGAAGGGGACGCAAAAGTGGAGAAAGAAAAGAGCAGTAATCTCAAAGTAAGTAACTTCATCTGTTGATCCAGCTTTTGGCAAGACCGAAGAAAAGATAATTCGATGAAGTTCAAAAAAATGATTATTGAGATGTTTAGCCGTAAGTTTGCGAGGAAAAAGATTGGGAGAACAAAGATCACCCTTAAAACTTTCCAACATGGTTTCACCAGGAAAAACAAAGTCCCGGGCATCATCAAGCCGTTTCCAAGTATTTGGGTCGAGCAAACCAAGTAGGTCGGCTAACTCAAAATCATCAAAAGATATGTCTATACCGGCGACACGTGAATAGATGCGTGTGCGGTCATAAGTCATGTTGTAATAAAACATTTGTATGGCATTCACATATATCGGTTCACGAGTTGCAACAAGCTCATCAAGACATAAGTCACAAAAATTAGGAAGAAAATCGAAAAACACCGTAAACTTAATAGGGTGTCCCGCAAAGACACTACGATGACGGAAGTCGGCGAACCATGCGTTGGACGCATCTAAGGACACAAAAAGATGGTCATCGTATGTGTCAACATTGATGGGTGGAGGTGGATTAAAAAGAGGGTACACCAAGTTAGGAGGAGGATGAGGAATGGGTTGTTGTGGAGGATTAGGTTGAGGGTTTGGGTTAGGATTAGTAGAGGATTCACCAATACTTCTCCTTGGTCTTTTACCCCTACCAAACAACCTAGGTGCCATGAAAAAAAATTGAGATGTGAAGAGAAAGAGATAGATATACCTTAAAAGAGACCTAAGATGGGGGAGAATAACTCCAAGATTGACTTTCTTGAGTTTGGAGAGAGATTTCTCAAGGATTGGAGCCTTCTTGGATTAAGGTTGTGAAGGAAATATGTGTGGAGATGTTGGAAGAAGACAATGGAGGAGAGAGAGAGAGCGACATTTTCGAATTTATGTCCCTTTGGTCGGCCGGTCGGGTGAAACAGGAATCATCGGATGAAGAACAGATCAACGGCTGAGAGTGATTGGAGCTTCTGGAACAAGGAGGCCGAACTCGGCCCGAACTCTGGGTAGGGCAGAGTTCGGCCCAAGTTCTGGTCCCTTGAGCCATAACCTCAAGCAAAAAATAGAAAGAAAAAATAGAGAAATAAAAGTGAATAAATGGTCAAAGATATGACGAAAAACAAGATTGGAGTTAGAAATTCAAATAAAGCAGGCTGTAAATAAAGATTAACCATATAATAACTAAGAAGTTATGACAGAAATCAATATGGTGAAGCTGCTATGGTGTAGCTGCAGGGGCCGGATCCCAGCTAGCGGTAGTCCGAAGACTAGTGCACCGTGTCGCTTAGGCTTTTACGCCTTGTTGTCAGAAGGACCCTTTCGGCTTGTACCCATAACAAAGTCAGCATAGAGAATCGTGACATAATCGATAATTACGCAGGCCAATTTAATGTATAATCGTTTCATCTAAAATTCCTAATTCCCGACAAAAAAAATTGAACCGCTCCTCGGATAATGGTTTTGTAAAGAAATCGGCCAACTGATGAACAGTGTCAATAAATTCTAAATTAATAGTGCCATTCTGTTGGTGATCATGCAAAAAGTGGTTAAAAATTTCAATGTGCTTCGTGCGTGAGTGACATATGGGGTTCTTAGTGAGATTTATAGCACTAGTATTGTCACAAAAAATAGGAATGTGCATAAAAGATAAGTTATAGTCTTCAAGGGTTTGCTTCATCCACAGAATTTGTGCACAACAACGACCAGCTGCGATATATTCAGCTTCTGTTGTGGATAGTGCGACAGAATTCTGCTTCTTGTTAAACCAAAAAATAAGAGCCTTTCCTAATAAATGACACGTGCCGCTTGTACTTTTACGGTCGACCTTGCATCCAGCGAAATCAGCATCAGAGTACCCAATGAGGTTAAATAATGATGATTTGGGATACCACAGGCCCACTGTAACCGTACCCTTAAGGTATCGAAAGATACGCTTAACGGCGGGCATGTGTGATTCCTTAGGATTTGCTTGATATCTAGCACACAGACAAACGCTAAACATAATATCAGGGCGACTAGCAGTTAAATAAAGTAGGCTGCCTATCATACCTCGATACTTACGTTGATCAACAGGTTTGCCGCTTTTATCTGGTTCTAGTTTGGTTGTAGTAGCCATTGGGGTTCCGATTGGTTTGACGTTGTCAAGGTCAAATTTCTTCAGCATGTCCTTTGTATGCTTTGACTGACAGATGAAAGTTTTATTTGATGTTTGTTTGACTTGCAGTCCAAGAAAGTAATTGAGCTCTCCCATCATGCTCATTTCAAATTCGGTCTGCATACACTTAGCAAAATCTTGACAGAGAGTTTCATCAGTAGAACCAAATATAATATCATCAACGTAAATTTTCACTAAGAGAATAGTGTCTTTAAAAGATTTTATAAAGAGTGTAGTGTCAACTTTCTCTTTTGAAAAACCTTTTTCAAGCAAGAAGTTGCTTAGCCGTTCATACCAAGCTCTAGGGGCTTGTTTGAGGCCATATAGCGCTTTCTTGAGTTTGAAAACATGGTCGAGAAACTTATGATTTTTAAAACTAGGAGGTTGTTTTACAAACACTTCCTCCTTAATAAATCCATTCAAGAAAGCACTTTTCACATCCATTTGAAACAGTTTAAAGTTTCGAAAGTTAGCAAATGAACAAAGCATTCGAATGGATTCAAGTCTTACAACAGGAGCATACGTCTCATCGTAGTCGATACCTTCCTCTTGGTTGTATCCTTGAGCTACTAGACGAGCTTTGTTGCGTGTAACTGAACCATCTTCATTTACTTTATTGCGAAAAACCCATTTCGTACCAATAATTGAGTGATTGGCTGGCCTAGGAACGAGTTCCCAAACTTGGCTCCTCTCGAATTGGTTGAGTTCTTCTTGCATGGCAGAAATCCAAAACTTGTCATTAAAAGCTTCTAAAATATTTTTCGGCTCAATTTGTGAAATGAAGACAGTACTAGCAATAGAGTCTCTCAATGATGATCGAGTGCTTACTCCGCGTGAAACCTCACCTATGACCAAGTTTTCTGGATGTGACGGCTTGAAAGAAAATTTCTTTGGAAAGTCCTCCAGAGAATTGGTTTCAGTGGTGGTATTCAATGGAGTAGAAGTTGATGGCTCAACATCATCATCAAGAGTAGTTGTTGCACTGTTATCCTCATCAAAAGTCACATTGGTAGACTCCTCCACAATTAATGAACGTTTGTTGAACACTCTATATCCCTTGCTCTTGGCCGCATAGCCAAGTAAAATACCATCGTCAGCTTTGGCATCAAATTTGCCTAAGTTGTCTTTGGTGTTAAGGATAAAACATCGACAACC
This sequence comes from Iris pallida, assembly GCA_029216955.1. Taxonomy (NCBI): domain Eukaryota; kingdom Viridiplantae; phylum Streptophyta; class Magnoliopsida; order Asparagales; family Iridaceae; genus Iris; species Iris pallida. Next base: position 16,540,364 of record JANAVB010017999.1, on the reverse strand, counting down.
GAAAACTCTAAAATATGAAACGTTTGGAGTTCTTCCAAACCAAAGCTCATAGGGTGTTTTCTTCGTAATAGGATGAATGAGCACCCTATTTAAAATATGGCACGCTGTACTGACAGCTTCAGCCCAAAAATATTTCGGAAGAGAGAATTTATTTAACATGACTCTAGCCATATCGCCAAGAGTCCTATTCTTCCGCTCCACAACACTATTTTGTTGAGGAGTTCTCGGACAAGAAAACTCATGGTTAAAACCATTTAAATCATAAAACTTTTCAAAATCAGTATTTTCGAATTCGCCTCCATGATCACTTCGGATTCGAGTAATCATGTAGCCTTTTTCGTTTTGAACCTTTTTGGCAAAAATTTTGAAAACAGAAATGGCATCACTTTTTTTTGTAAGAAAGAAAACCCAAGTAAATCTAGAAAAATCATCTACTATAACAAAAGCGTAGAGTTTTCCACCAAGACTGGCTATTCTACTAGGACCAAATAAATCCATATAAAGTAATTGCAAGGGTCTAGTAGTGCTTACAGAGTTTATGGAATGAAATGAGGACTTGGTTGCCTTATTCAATTCATATTCGGCACATACCGTGTCCTTTTTGAATGTGATGTCGGGCAAGCCTCTAACTAGCTTCTTAGTCGATAGCCTGGATATAGTATCCATATTGGCATGACCAAGACGCTGGTGCCACAATAATCTCTCATCCTTATGAGCATAAAAACATCTTCCTGCACTGTTAGTATCTCTAGATAGATAGAAAATATAAATGTTATCCTCTCTTATCCCGTCAAAAGCGATGTCTCCTGTTGACCTATCATAAATATAGCATTTATTTTGTCCAAAGTTAATATCATATCCATGATCAGCAAGGTAACTTATGCTGAGTAGGTTATGCTTTAACTCGGTCACTAGGCAGACATCCTTTATTACAGGAGAAGGAGGATGACCGATAGTACCATTACCTATGATATACCCTTTTAGGTTGTTGCCGAAGGATACATACCCTTCCCTCTTCATCGATAGTGATGCGAAAAGATTTGAGTCTTCCGTCATATGTCGCGAGCATCCACTATCGAGAATCCACTTACTTTTAGTTGAGGAAGGAAGGGTTGAGCAAGGAAGGTCCACCTACATCAAGAGTAGATGTGATCTTTGGTACCCATGTCCTTGAGGGTCCTGAAAAGTTAGTTTTTGGTATCCATGCATATATATTCATATCTACTAATCTCCTAACTCTACATTATGGTGAGATGTGTCCATGCAATCCACAATAGGTACAAATAGCATTCATATTTATATTAGGAGCATGTTGATAATGTCTATGTGTAGCATGATAAGAGTGGTGTGGAATAGCATGATAATGACTATATGTAGCTGCAGGATGATGATTGTATCTATATGCAGTATGGTGGTAATTTTGTTTATGTACAACATGGTGATAATTATATCTATGTGTAGCATGGTGATTATGTGTCATGTTAGAATGATGAGAAAAATATCTATGTGCATGTGGTTTGTGTGCTTTATGGAAGTGGGTGTACATGTAAGCATGTTTGCGTGCTGCAGGTGAATGACGTGTTTGACTAGTTTGAGTAGTGATGTGCTTTCTGTGTGACTCATGTGATTGGGTTTGAGGTTGAGCAACCTGTTTTCCCAATCTAGTCTCTAATTTCTTAGAGACAGCCTGCAGTTCACTAATCTTAGTGTTCAAACCATAAATCTTAGTAACAGAGATCTTGTGTCTATTTTTTTTTTCAGCAAGCTCAGTGTCGAGTGTTGTGATCTCTTATATTTGTTTTTCAATACGTGCTTCGGCATCCGGTAGGCTTAATTTAAGCTTAGACACCTCATTTGTGACTTCTGTGGGTGAAGTGTCTCTAATATTATCAAGCAATGAAGAGAGTCTATGAATCTCGACTTCATAACCTTTGATCTTCTCCTTGACATATTTATATTTACCAATGACTTTCTTGTGGTCATTGAGTAAATCATTGAATGCATCGCCAAGTTCATCAAAAGTGAAATTATCGAGAGTTTCGCTAGTTACCTTGTCGGATGTTGCCATTAGGCATACATTGGTAGTGTCTTGAGGAGAGTCCTTTTCTTCCTCGGAGTCACTAGCTTCGCTTTCATGTCAAATGCTTGTGTTGGCATATTTTCTTGAGGAAGCCTTCTTGTATGGTTTCTCATATCGATTGCTCTTCTTTACGAATGGACAGTCTTTTCGGACGTGTCCAGTCTTCTTGCAACCGTAGCATGTTGGCTCTTCTTCGTCATCTTCTTGTGGTTCCTTCTTTCTTCGATTGAAGTGAAGGAATTTCTTGAAGTTGCGGACAAGGAGAGCTTGATCATCACCTTCCGAGTTGTCGTCATCCGTCTCTTCAGGATCAGCCTTTCGACGGTGACATTTAAGGGCAATCTCATTTGCCTTAGGAGCAGGCTCTTCGAAGTCTTTGAGGTCAAGCTCATGAGTCATCAGCTTTTCCATCAAAATTTCTATGGACATTATAGTGAGATCATTTCCTTCTATGATGGCTGTCACCTTAGGGTTCCAAATCTTTGGTAGCCCTCTAAGTATCTTGCGGATCTTCTCGTGATTTGTATATTGTTTGCCAAGAGAGGACAAGGGGTTGATAATGTCGAGGAATCTTGTAATCATTTGTGTGATCGTCCCATTTGGCATCATCTTGAATGCCACATATTCTTGAGTGAAACGACTTATTTTTGACTCCTTGACTTGGGTGGTTCTTTTATGCGTCACTTCTAGAAGTCTCCATACTTCGTGAGAGGTGGTGCATGTTGAGACCCTGTTAAACTCATTCATGTCTATTGCACAAAATAAAGCATTAATAGCTCTCGCGTCTAGACTCGCCTATTTCTTCTCCTCGTCAGAATATTTGTCATGGGGCTTCTCAACGAGATTACCATTGACAACTATCCTGGAGGGCTTTTTGCAACCGTCGGTGACAATGGTCCATAGGTCGAAGTCTAGCGATTTGAGATAAAAACTCATCCTTGTTTTCCAATAGGTGTAGTTTGTTCCATCAAATAGGGGAGGCTTATGAGTGGACTGCCCTTCACCGTGATTGGACAACATGGGTTGAGTGGTTGCCATGGATCAGCTCTTAGGATGTTAGTCCTTGATAAAAGAACAGAGCTCTGATACCAATTGAAGTACAGGTAGGCAACTCTAGATGGGGGTGAATAGAGTTTATAACAAAAATGATCAATTAAAAATTTAAACTCTCCTCACCAACTAAATAATCAGAGTAAAAGAAATACGAAAATAAATAGTAGAGAGCAAGCACAGCACAGCAAGAGTTTAAACCTGGTTTCCCTCGTGGAGGACTAGTCCAGGCCTGAGAACTCTAGCTCAGGATTAAAATCCACTATTTGTGACATAGGGTTACAACCACGTGCCTTTTCACAGAAGAGCGTGCCAAACTTCTTTTAATGATCGCTTTGACGAAACTTGGACTTTTCCAAGTGACTTACAACTTCTTGCACTTCAAACTTCTAGCTGGATCGTACCGAGCAACTTGGACGATTGGGAAGTTTGACTGCTAAGTGGATGGGAAGGTAAGGCTCTTGAATATATAGGCTATGTAAGAGAAGAAGAAGAGAGAGTGGATGGTTTCAAATGAGAGAAACCAAGGCCTATTTATAGGGTTCAGGGTATGCAGAATTCGGCCAGAATTCGGTATGAATAATTCAAATTTTTGGTCGTTGGACAACCAGCAGTGATCAAGACCTAAAAATCAGCATCCTGAATTTTAGGAGACCGAGTTCGGCCCGAACTCTGTGGGAGACAGAGTTCGGCCCGAACTTTGTCTTCTATGGACAAATATTCTTTGTGGGCTTTTGGATGAATGGGTTGATTGGGATTTGGGCTAAGTAAACCTATAAAGCTATGTCTAGCCCAAAATTGCTCAGTATGACCCAACGTACATCATCCTATACTCAAGAACAGTAAAAAATACAGACTCTACTATACAAGAATAGTAAAACTCCAAGCAGCTGTGATCTAGAACCAATAAGCTGAATAGATTGATTTCGAGCTTGATGTGTCAAATTGGACTATGACAAATATTGTTTTGTTAATTTTCAAGATTAGGTTGACTGTGATCCTGTTTGGGTCAACAGCTAATACTAAATAAGAAACCAATGAAGTTCAAATAGCAAAGGACATATGTGATAATCCATGAGTAGTCAAAGTAGAGTAATAAATTAACTTGATAACCACATAATTAGATAATATATGACTAGTCAATCATTAGGATCATTCACAAAGTAAACCAATAAATAATTATGATCCATCATAAATCTCTAAAAAAAAACCATATAAACAAACCAATGAAAAATATAGAAAAGAGTCAATCTTATTTAAATGATTGCAAATTTATTCAAAGAAATGTAATGATAATATGATAAAATCATGACTCAAAAGATGAGAGAAATTTAAGAGATGCTTACCAATGACTAGTATGGAAGGAAGTTAAAACGATGAATTACAAACCTTAATGGAAACAAGAAAAATTAAAAATTTGTCAAACTAATTTTAGAAACCAAACATATGTATCTAAAATATAATACAAATCTCATAAAAAAAATTCATAAATCTTGTTTTTGTAAACTAGCATATCACATATATATTGAAATTCAAGAAGATAGCTAGATAAGTGAAAGTGAACAAAAATTATGTAGCTTAATCAATATATTGTAAATAAGCAAGCTACATAACTAATTAAGATTAATGAGGTAGGCCATTAACAGGATAAATGTGCTCATTAAATCTTAAGTCACTAACACTAAAGATATATGCTTAAGCATAGAGTTTACAATAAGTATAATGCATTTTGAATGATCAAAATAATTTATATACTCTATATTAAGCAAAGATAAGAGTATAAGATAGAAAGTAAATGAATTAGACTCTTATCAAGTAAAGGACAAAAGAGATGTTCATGAAAACCCAATAGAGCAAATCTTTTTGCCAAATATTGAGATTAACCCAAGATAGTGAAATAATAGATTGATCTAGAGAATGCAAAATATTATAGCCATTTTGAAATAAGTGTATTCTCTAGAAATAAAAAATCTCAACACATAAGTTGAAACCATAGTAGCTAAGGACATGAGAAGTACGATATATCAATTACATGTATTCTCATGTGCTACAAAAATATCATTGGACAATAATAATAAAATATTTATAGCTCAAAATATAGGGCTAGATATGATGAAGTATTCTGGAACTTAGGGGTGAATCCAGAGCTAGATAATGGTTGCAAGTTGACCTTAATAAATCTTAAGTCTATAAAGTATTGATCACTTTGGGTTAGCTGTAGGGGCCGGTTCCCAGCTAGCGGTAGTCCGAAGACTAGTACACCGTGTCGCTTCAGGCTATTTATACCTGTATGATAGAAGGACCCTTTCGACTTGTTCCCAAAATGTTCCTTACTTTTAAGAACTTAGATTTAAAGGAATATTTGCAGTATCATCAACCAACATCAAAATCCAAAAACCCTAAGTATAAGAAAGGTAAATACCCAAATAATAATCAAAGAATGATCATCAAAATTTGCTAAGAATTGTTTCAAAAACAAACATTTTTATAATGCACTTATGGAGATACATACTCAATACAGTGATTTTCACAATTAAGGTAAAGCACAAAACCAAGCAATTCTTAAAAGAACTTCCATAAAAGTCATGAACAAGACACTAATAAACATTTTCTCTCAACATCCTAACTTGGAGAAGTAAAATAAATAAATATCAGAAGTTAGGAATCATTAATATATTCATATATATCACAAATAGGCATACATGAAAAGATCAAAATTAATTAAAAGACATGTTGTTCATAAAGTCACCCAAGAGGTAAGAAGATATTATCAAAAGAAAGCTTTAAAGAAGAAGCTAATTGATTCAAGAAGAGATCCACAAATTTGGTCAAAAGAATCAATAGCTAAAGTATGAGGTAAGCACAAGTATGAATAGATACTTTTCAAAATAATATGAAACTTGAGCTTAACTCATATGCCCACAAAAGTTACTTATACAAAAATATATATAAGAAATACATGATCTACATGTAAATGAAGATTTAATGAATATAGTCATGTATCCATCATGAATGTTTGAAAAACTATCACAAATTCAAAAGCACGTATAAATAGACTTTATTAGGCAAATACATAATTAATTCATAAGAGGTTTAATCAAAATAAAACATAGAAATCAATAATGAATATATTATGTAAGCACAAGGTTAAAATGGAAGTATAAGTGTATACTTGACAAGTGATAAGAAGCTTGTGCTAAACACATATATTCACAAATACCAATGATATATTAAATACAAATCGGCAAGAAGTAACTATCTCAAAACTTTTAAAGATGAAGAGTTAAAATCATATTAACTCAAATAAAAACCAAGGTCCTATGGACTAGATTGATATGCATACTTTATAAATAAGGATTAAGAATAACGAGCATGCATATATAGATGTGTCATACTACTAGAAAATGAGTGATAAACTACATAGTGTGAACTAATCATTTAAGCTAAGTAATTAGTCATGCTAGATAAAAGAAATAATAATAAAATTAACTAAGCATGCTAGTATTATATCTCACATTGATTTATATAATAAGCAACTAAAGGAAGTCAATGTGAGGTAGTAGCAAGACATCAAAAGAAACATACTAGATTCAACAAATATAAATCATTTAAAAAGAATCGTTTAGCATGTTACCAAAGTGGCTTTAGTGGCCACACTTGTGTTGGTGCAATTGCTTAGAAGATAACCTTTGAGCTTTGTAACCACCCACACGCTTCTCGGTACTGTCCTGATATAAGTAGCTCCACCTACAACATTAGGCGAAGAATTTGGTATCCAAATAAACTTGGATCCACATTTGTTATCTTTAGGGACCCATATACTATTTACTCTAGCATTGGTAGAAAAACTCCTACGAATAGGACAAGTTACACTCATGTGTCCAATACGAGACCAATAGAAGCACCTAATACTAGTGTGTGCATATGTATCAGAATGAGCATGATTATGAACATGTGACATACTAGAATGATGAATATTTCTAGAGTGAGCATGCATGGATTTGGTCTTAAGAATATCATGTTCTAATAGCAAATCATTATGCAAACATGTAAGAGAATCAAATTTAGCATTTAAAACATAATTCTCTTTTTTAAATAAAGCAATTCTAGAAATAAAATTATTATTTTGTTTCTTTAAAGAGTCAATAGAAGAATCATGCAAGTGATTTAGCTCATGTGCTTGCTTCTTAAGATCTTCTATTGATGAGGAAAGAGATTTGATTTTCAAAATTAAAGAATCATTCAAACTCTTTAAAGAAACACAAGATGAGTTTTGAGAGTCAAGTCTAGATAATAAATCATTGTTTTTATTTCTCAAAAACTCATTAGATTCTTCTAAATGAATAACCTTTTCTGAAAGTTCTTCATTTGTAGAATGAAAAGCCTTAGCAAACTTTAAGGATTGGTTAGCCATGGCTTTCCACTTAGAGCATTTCTTGCATTTAGAAGAAACATGATTGTCTATGCTACTAGAAGTAAAACCCTCTTTATCAGAGGAGGAGGAATATGATGCCATACACAAATAAATAAGGATCTACTCTAAGGATGTTAAGCCTAACAATAGAGACCTTGCTCTGATACCAATTGAAATAACGTGTAGGCAACTCTAGAGGGAGGTGAATAGAGTTTGTGTCGATAATCACCAAATAAAAATTAACTCTATATCACCTCCACAAAACAAATATTAAGATAGTAAATAAATCACAGAGAAATGCGGAAGTAAATAAGGATCAGTAGAGCATACGCAAACACAGCAGTTTTAACCTGGTTTCCCTCGTGGAGGACTAGTCCAGGCCTAAAAACTCTAGCTCAGGATTAAAATCCACTATTTATGAAACAGTGTACAACCACGTGCCTTTACTCAGAAGAGCACGCCAACTTCTTACAGATTTGCAGGTGGCGAAACTTGGAATTGTCCAAGTGACTTTTCTTTCACTCTTGCACACAACTTCTAGCTGATATCGCACTGAGCACCTCGGGCTAAGGAGAGTTGTGGCTTAGAAGATATGGAAGAATGAGGCTTGGAGTAGTAGAGCTTAGAAAGCTTGAATATTTCAAGGTAAGAGATGATTTGAAATGAGAGAATTCAAGCTCTATTTATACTACTCTGGGGAGGCAGAATTCGGCCCGAATTCTGCCCCAAGAATTCAAATTTTTGAAGGTTGGACAGCTTGTATCAAGCAGGCCCTAAAAATTAGGGTGCTGGAAATCAGGGGACAGAGTTCGGCCCGAACTCTATGTAGGGGCAGAGTTCGGCCCGAACTCTGCCTCCTTGGTGGCAGAATATTCAAATGGCCTTTGGGCTTTGATTGGCTTGGTGGAACTTAGGCTTGGTTCAGGAATTGGTCTGTTTGTATGGTAGAGCTTGGAGAGATATGTCTAGGGGTTGAGATGACATAGTGTGACTCAACGTACACATTCTCCTAGACTCAATAAATTGAAGATTACAGACTTGGAATAAACATAAAAACTAAGATCCCTTTGATGACGCCTTTCTTCTGATATCTGAGCAGAACTGAAGACATCTTTTACCTTGACAGCAGTCGTCCAAAGATAAACAGATCTATAAATCTGAATACCTTTCGGAGGCTTCGCCCCCGAACCCCCGACGGAGGGTGCTTCCCCCTCGACCCCTGTCCGCTGACCGGGTAGCGGAACCCCCGATGCGAGGCCCCAGATAGGTCGCTAGGCGGTTCGAAGAAATCTTTTTGTATGACGCCGTCTTTGGTCCATCATTAATTCTTCATTGCCTATGTCCTGGTTTGATCATATTTGATCATGCTTACTACATGTCTACAAATATATGTTATGCCAGCAAAATATGTTGCAGTATGATATAAGCATAGCAATATAATATAGGATAATTAGGACAATGCTAAGTTTAAGTAGCAACATGATAGTGAGTATATGAATAATAGTGACATTATTATGCTAAACTAAACTGATTAGCCATATTCAAAAATACGATGTAATCATTGGGCCAACAGCCTCGAGTTCAGATTCCAAGAAAGTAAATTTTCTCTGAACCTCGAGGATCTGTTCTCTCGTATCAAGTATCCCACATGAGGCGGCCGCTTCCTGAGAAATGCAATCCTCTCCCCTGCGGCTCAACTGATCATACTGCAGAGAGAGATCGCGGAGGTCCTTCATTATAATCGGCTTGGATGCTTCTCGTGCAACCCTTACCTTCTCTATAGAAGTGATGAGGAAGGCCCGCTCCTGATCTATTGCTGAAGATAGATCAACTTGCCGCAGTACTTGAAACTGGGCCACAAGCTGATCCGCCTCTAGTAATTTGGGCTCCAGAAGCTTAACTATCCCTGTCCCACCTGGGAGGGTTCTAAGGAGTTCAATCTGGTCACGGGCGCATTGACGGGCCAAGGCAAAAGAAGTTCCCCTCTCCACGGCAGCCTCAACCCCTCGCTTCAGGTGGCGGTAGAAACTGTCAACCACATCCTTTGACGATTCATCTAGGACTTCTGAAGAAGACGACGTCAGAGAAAGAGTAGCTGGCAGTGTCGAAGAAGATACACCGGAACTTGATGTCCCTGCCACAAGGGAAACAAGTTCCGAGCGAAAGGATGCTTAAATAGCGGCCAATTCCTCCTCCGCAGCCCGAAGGAGAAAGGTCGACCTTCGGAGCCACATGAACAGAAGAGGGTACAGGCACCATTTCTCTCCGCCCTGGCCGTCCTGTAGTCTGCTCTACAGAACTTGATTCAGTGGGAGGTCCCTTGTTTGCCATAAAATATAAAGGAGCAGAACAATTATCGAAGGACTGGACTTTTACTTCACGTTACAAACTCGCTTGTACAAAGAAATCCTAGGGACGAAAACCTAGGTACAGCAGTCTAAGTACAATTGTTTATTTTTGATTCTGGGGGGTGACGGTAGAGGCTCGAAAAAGCGACGGCAGCTCTGCCTTACTCCTTGGACGATCGGATGTAGCCTTGGCTCCTGTGACGTGATGCTTGGCGTTGACGAAGAAATGCCCTTCTTGCTCTCCTCGTGTTGCTCTTCTGGCCTCTCTCTCTCTCTCTGTATATTTTCTCTCTGATTATTAGGGGAAAGCTCTCTGTCTCTGTCTCTTCGCAAGGGGATGGCACCTTGCTATTTATAAGAGTGGGGGCATCATTAGGGTTTGGATAATTGCCCATTCTCAAAGTGGTGCCGGCCTGATGATTAATCAATCTGGACTATTAGTCTTAAGCGTGAAGGATCTGGGCCATAAATGTGGATAGTATTGAATCCTGTGAATGATTAATACTGATTGCTTTAAATCTTCATGATTGGTTGTGTCAAGCTTGGATCTCTTACCACGTGTCCCATTGGCTTGATTACGAATGATATGCCCTGATCTCATTAATTATGAGGATAACGTTAAATATGGTTATTAGGATCTGGTAAATCTCTGATTGATTTAATACCACGTATTCCATAATCACCCTGCTACCAGCTGTCAAGTCATGGGGACAATTGAATCTCTGCCACGTGTCTTAATGTTGGACCCTGCCAGAGTCGCATGATATCCATGAACCGTATGAGACAGCGTCTCAGTGAGCCACATAGGTATAGTACTTACGAGCCGTATGGGATGGTTTCTTGGTGAGCCGCAGGAAGATGATTCCTGCCAGCCGCATGAAGCTGTTCTTCAATTGAGCTGCATGGGAGTAGCCACGTGGCAATCTTGGATCGTGTCAGAGATTTTCTTCTGTTTCCGAAGAGCCTGTCATTACGACAGGACCATCATGGCACTTTATGCCAAAGCCGTCAGCTGTCAAATCATGGCAGAGCATTAAATAAGGCCATTACTTGATGGCCAGCTGTGTGAAGGAATCCTACGGGGACACGTGGTGTTGATCGAGCCGCATATCTCTGTTGGTCGTTTGTGAGCCGCATGTACTTCCGAGCCGCATGAGGCTGGGAGACTCTTTGAACCGCATGGGACTTTTCCTAAGTAAGCCGCATGGATTCTCCTGCTCCGAGCCGCATGAGACTGAGAGTCTCTCCGAACCGCATGGGACTGCCCCTGTATGAACCGTATGGGGTTCTCCTGTTCCGAGCCGCATAGACCATCATTCTGATATTTTCCATGCTTCTACAAGACCCCCTTCAAATTTTTCAATTTGCAAAATTAAAATACTTTGAATAAGAAGCATGGCCTTTGCTAACCGCATAGATGGTTCAGCCGCATAGATTTATCTGGCCGCATGAGCTGTTAGGCCGCATAGACTTTTTTGCCACGTGTCCCAACCACGTGTGCAAATCTTCTGTATTAAATGCCCTTGATTCGCTTTTTGAATTAACGTCGCCTTTTGGGAGAGAATCCCATGGGTCAGTTTTGCTTTGACCGAAGTGTTTTGCCTTTATTCTTTTAGACGGCGTGTGGATCGAGGCGTTTGTTGATTTACGAGGCTCATTCGCCTATAAATAGGAGTAATTTATTCTTTGAGGGTTTCTTCACCTTCTCTCTTTGCTCGAAAACTCCTTGTTGTCGACTTCCTCTTTGTCTTCTCCCATCAACGATCGATAATGGCTTCCAAGAAGACTACCGCTGCTACGGGCAAGAAGGCCGCGTCGTCGTCTGCGGCCGCGAAGGGCAAGAAGGCCGCGTCTTCATCGACTGCGGCGGCGAACGTGACGGCTCCTCCGCCGGCTGACGTGCCTATTTTTTACCCCGACGTTCACCCGCCTATTGCTGGTAAGACCATCAACATGAACTGTCATGGCTACGCCGCATATCTTATGCGCGAGCCTGTATTTCCAAGTGTGCTACATGTCCGACTCATGTTCGAGCCGCATGGGATATGACCCAGGCCTGAGTCGCATGAAAATTGTTGTTTGCAGCCGCATAATTACTTCACCATCAGGGCTGCATAAGCTCATCTGGACTGGACCGCACGAGCTCTTTCAAACTGAGCCGCATAAGCCTATTTCGAACTTAACCGTATAAGATCATTTGAACTGGATCGCATAAGCTCATCCGAACTGAACCGCATAAGCCTATTTTGAGCCGAACCACGTAAGCTTATTCGAACTGGATCGTATGAGCTCATCCGAACTGAACCGCATACGCTCATTTCGAACCGAACCGCATAAGCTCATTCGAACTGAACCGCATGAGCTCTTTCAAACTGAGCCGCATAAGGCTATGCTGAACTAAGCCGCATAAGCATCAAGTAGTTGTGTTTCGGCTATCTTTTTGACCTTGAGTAAATCCTGCGGAAAAACTTCTAGTGGGCTCAAATCAGTTTGCCATGGATGTGCGACGGGACGATTTAGTTCGTCAAGTGTCCGAGCAGCTCCTTGTTAATGAGCCTTTGGAGCGACTAAATGCTATCAGGGTTCAATCTTTCCAATTCCTTAGTGACATGATGAGCTCCGGGAAGCCTAATGGGAAACATCTGAGGCCGGTCTTCCTTTTTGGAGATGCGTTGATCATAGAAAATTCTCGAGTGCTGGATATTTCCGAGAGTTGGGATTTTAATCTGGACGGGATGCCGATTCACATCCCCATTATGAAGCATCATTTCCCTTTTACGTGGTTCAATATGATCTTATTGGATAGGCAGGTGACAGACTCCCTCACTCCAACCAGACCGGGGATGTTTGTTGGTAACATCCGTTACAACAAAACTACTGGGTCAGTACGCACGATCAAGGATCCGGCCAGTCGATCCGTGATAGGATTAGCTCCGGGTACCTTTATCAACACGTCCGGTCCTAACTTCTCATTCTCTCAGGCTGATACCTTCCTGAGCCAGCTTGCTCGCAAAGGGTCCTATCATGTTGGCAGATTGGTACTGCCGAGCTGGTTACACCCCATTCCCCCGTGGGCTAACCTGACATCGTGGATTCTGCGGAACTACGGGGAATTTTTGTGAGAAGTCAATCTTTATGATGCTATCCGGGGTACCAGCCACGGATTTCCTATTAATAAGCCGTTATTCATGGCCCTTCTGGAGATGTATAATCATCGGACAGGAACTTTCTTCACACCTGTAGGGGAGTTGGGGCTCGCTCTTCATGAGATGTATGCTGTCTCCAAGCTTCCCTGGGGAGATGAGCCTTTCGAAGCGTATACTCCAACGAACGAGGAGTTCCAGGATCTAGATCGACGATTCCCAGGCTTCGTTGTTGTGTACCAAGAACTGTTGTGTCATCATAGCACCTGTCACCGAACGGCTATCCAGAAAAATAATAGCTCGGAAGGGGACACTCCCCATACCAACTCTTGGGTCTCATATCTTTTCAAATTCAGTGTTGCTGGCCGAGTTACTTCCCGAGATCGTCAAACTCCTAGGGAAGTAGAAGACTTGGTGTCGACTGCTAGGAGGTCGAAGTCTAAGGGTGACAAATTTAGGAGCCAGATTGACTCATTCAGCTATTTTTATTATAGTACTCGGCGGCTGTCAGAGAAGGCACTCTTGGCAGGGTTTTTAATGGTATGGCTGCATAATTGTGTGGTCTCAGGAGGGACAGGTGCTATTGAGAGGATCGGCCGTCACTTCATTCTTTCTGCCGTGAAGTTGGCCTTTGGGGTCAGGCTGGCTCTTCTTCCCGCTATGGTGTGCAGCATTCAGCATGGTCTCCGCGCCTTCTCGTCCAAGGTCATCGCTCGTGACGTGGCGATGGACTTTGAACGTATAGAGCTGCCTTATCATTACCTGCTGGGATGGCTGTTGTTGCATTATCAGTCTTTAATGAGGCCTGGGACGGGAGATAGCGTTACGGACGATGACGCTTTTCTTTTCAGGTATCACCATCAGCCTTGGGAATGTAGTACCATGCCGGCGTGTTGGAGGATGCTGGCGAGGGTGGACGGATATAATTTCTTCGTGTCCGTTCCCCATTTTATCGACCAGGAAGTGAGGAGTGTTCATGTCGATGGTGTTGGACCTCCTCATTTCTTACCTGAGAAGATGTGTTTCTGGCTGCGTAACATTCGCCCGGCGCATTTAGTTTATCGTAATCGCAACACTGTGTACTTGGAGCCCTACCTGCCCAGTAGGTTTGCCCGTCAATTTGGGTACAGTCAACTATTCCTTGGGCATCCCAGTTCCTGCCTGGGATTTGAGGGTAGCATTCTCGATGGTATTAGGGCATGGAGCTACTATGACACTTGTCATACTCGAACTAGCTTCTCGGTTCCTGCAGCAAATGTGATAGGGGAAATCTTGCATATGGCGGCCTTATATCATGTTACGGCAAATCAGCCTCCTCTCGATTTTGACCCGAGGACTAGCTTCATCGTGGGCACTCGTCTGGCGGAGAAGGCTACGGTGTCGAGGGCAAAGAAGAAAGGGGCGAATAGAGTTCCTACGCCCGATTCCGAGTCCTTTGACACAATTGAGGAAGACAACGAGCGGGACGACGAGGACTCTCTCTCTTCTGGTGGCGAAGCAGCGGCAGGTCAGCCGCCCATCATGGCAGATGAGATGATGACGGATCAACCGTCGGTCGTTTTAGATGAGGTGGTAGATCAGTTGCCACCTGTATCGGAGGTGGTGCGGGTAGAACTATCGTCTGTCGTGCCTGGTCCCTCACGTAAGCGAGGCAGGTGTGAGTCTACTGGCGGAGGAGTAGCCTTTTTCGTGAAGAGAGCTGCGGTCGGACCTCGTAGGCTACTTATTACGAAGAAGGGTGAGGATGATGACGCTGCTCCGGAGGTACGACTATGTCAGAGCTATCTCCTTATTGTGGCTTTCTTTTCTCTTGGAGATATGACCTGACCATTTTTTCTTTGTAGGCGTCTGACGAACCAGGCTCTCCTGAACCGTCTGCTGCCCCTAGAGTTGATCCGGCCCTTGCTGCTTTGATTAGCGACAAGTGTACCGCGATCCTTTCTGCGGGGGCTCTCTCAGCGGCGGCTGAGGACTCCCAAGCTGCTGAGGACCCAGTCCGGGGCGACGAAGGTTCCCTCGGGCCTGTCTTTGAGGTTGCTGAATTTCTGCAAGGCGACACCGATCTCGTTGCATCCCCTTCCGAGGGTGCTGGGACGGAGGAGCCTATCATTTTTAACTCGGAGGCTACTGGTGAAGAGGCTGCGGTGGCTGTAGACGAACCTCAGCCTCCACACTCTTCCGCTGGTAAGATAAGCCAAATATTGACTAGTGAGGGGGCTTATTTGCTCTATCAACATATCCTCCAGGTCAAATCGATTCATGGTTGTCTTGGCCCTACAGGTCCTGATCCTTTACTTTCCACCGCGGATGTTCTTGGGGAAGGCTCGGCCTGCCACAATCTGGGGAAAAGGAGTATTTTCTCCCCTTCGCCGTCTCATGTCGAGGGGCCTCCCGCCAGCTCTGGGCAGATAGGAATGGAGCTGGTGATGGTCTCCGCCTCATCCTCTGCTGCTTATACGGCTCCGGAGATTGACCTCTCGACCCTGCCGAACATTCAAGTTCTGCGGGCTGCTGAAGAGGAGTTGGCCGCTGTTCATGCGTCCTTCCGTACGGAGTTTGTTTCCCTTGTGGCAGGAGCGGCAGATTCTGTTGCGTCTTCTTCAGCGTTGCCGGCTACGCTCCCGTTGACACCGACTTCTTCAGAGACTCTGGACGAGGTGTGCAGGATGTGGTCGACAGCTTCTATCGCCATTTAAAGAGGGGCGTAGATGTTGTCGTAGAACGGGGGACCCCTTTTACTCTGTCTCTGCGGTGCGCTCGGGGTCAGGTTGCAACTTTGAAGTCTTTTCCTGGCGGGGTGGGGTTGGCTGCACTCCTAGAGCCTAAGTTGGCAGAGGCTGATCAGCTTGTGACCCAATTGCTGGCGATACGGCAGGCGGGCTTGCCTGCTGCGATTGAACGGAAGCGGGGCTTCCTTATTGCTGCTCGGGATAGGATCAAGCTTGCTCGAGATACTGCCGGGCCAGTTGTGCAGGGGGACCTTGACAAGTTCTCCGCTTCGTATGACAGGCTGGGTCGTCGAAGTCAGGCTTGTAGGGCTCGGGAAGAGTCTGCTTCTCATGGAATAGCTGACACGAAGGAGCGAATTCTCGTACTTCAAAGGGAGTTGGCCTTCTTAGAGTCAGAGCTGGGGGCTGCTCGTGCAGAACAGGAGTCAATCGATCGGGAGACCGAGAGGGTTTCCCGATCTTCTGTCAACCTGGAGCGGGCTTTCAAGAAATTCGAGGACAACGGGCAAGCTCATGGTCATCTGGAGGGCGCGGCGGTGCTGAGCCAGGAGGCGGAGCGTCGAACTAAACAGAGGCTTGAGCGGTCGGTTGTCTTGCTGACAGACCGTCTCATGGCATTATGCGCCCCGGAGCAGTGATCAGTCTTCTGTCTTCTTTTGTTGTCTTTTTTTTCTTTTCTTTTTGTCTTTATTTTGTAAGGGATGAGATCCCGAATGATGTAGCGCTTTGAATTTTGAATAAATAAGCATGCTTCAACTCATCTTCTCTTTTTTTTTACTTGTAGTGTTCGTGGATTTGGACCTGCTGGGGGATTATTTGTGGACCTGTCACCCTGGGCATACCTTGGTTTTAGGTACGAGTAACAAGTTTTGGAGAGGAATACCTAGAACAACTTCGCGATACGACAGCTATAGAAGTTTTTGGTATTCAGAAGAATACCAAGGAGCAGCTGGGCTCTCAAGCATGATAGGGAAGGGATGGGTGCGTACTGAAGATCCAGTACAGCATCTGTGGTCGACTGAGGACATTTGTGGTCAACAGAGGACATTTGTGGTCAACAGAGGACGTTTGTGGTCAACAGAGGACATTTGTGGTCAACAGAGGACATTTGTGGACCTATTATCCTTGTCATACTCCGGTTGTGGGTACAGATAATAGGTTGAAAGGGAACTGACATACTTACTCAGAGGTAATGGGGACATGGCAAGCATGAGGGTTTCTTCGACGGAGCCTTCCCACTCAGAGGTAATGAGGACATGGCAAGAGTGGGCTCAATGAAGAGGGGGTACATAGAACGACTCAGAGGTAGGAGAACGTGGAAGTTCTGTGCGTGGGGGCGGTTTGTTTTTGGTGGAAGTGAAAACGACTCAGAGGTAATGAGGACATGGCCATTTCGGAAATTTGTGGATCGATTACCCTTTTTGTGCACTGGAAGTGCGGGTAGTGGATCATGAGGGAGGATCTCTTCCAGGAAGAAAGTTCAGATGTATAATCATACGTGACTTACTATCTGAAAGAGTGACCGAAATGTGAGTTCAGAGGCACCAGCGGGTACATAACTCGGTAATTTAGAATATTGAGAAAGTGTGAGTTCAGCGGTACCAGCGGGTACATGACTCGATAATCTGAAGGGAATGTGGAGGTGAGTTCAGCGGCACCAGCAGGTACATGACTCGATAATCTGAAATGTTGTGGATGTGAGTTCAGCGGTACCAACGGGTAAATAACTCGATAATTTGGAGAGAATGTCGTTTAGACATAATATTTCTTCAGGAACTTGCCGTTGACGGGCAACATAAGAAAGTCTTCGTTTTGCTTTGCGAGGCGGTATGCACTGTTGGAGAATACAGCCTCGATGATAAATGGGCCTTCCCATTTTGGTTGGAATTTACCGGCAGTTTTATGCATCATAACCATCGACCTTCGGACCGCCAGAACGAGATCGCCCACTTGGAATGTTCTGACTTTGACCTTTTTATTGAAGGCTCCAGAGATGCGCGCTTGGTATAACTCGATTCGTTGCTGAGCCAAGAGGCGCTTCTCATCCAAGGCCTCCAACTCCTGTAGCCGACGACGGTGGTTTTTGTCCGTTGTTAACTGATGTGTGAGGGCGACACGGAGTGAGGGGATCTGAGTCTCTAATGGGAGGACTGCCTCACTCCCATACACCAAGGGAAATGGTGTACTCTCGGTGGCTGTTCGGACTGTGGTGCGATATGCCCATAAGCATTCGCCAAGCTTCTCGTTCCAGTCGCATTTGTTGGATGATACGAACTTCTTGAGCAGCTTGATAATTATTTTATTGAATGCTTCGGCTAACCCGTTTGCTGCCAGATTGTATGGCGTTGAAGCAATGTTCTGAATACGGTGCTTATCACAGAACCGGTAGAAGGCGTGGCTTGCAAACTGCGGACCATTGTCGTGTATGATCCTTCGTGGCAGTCCAAAGCGATATATGATGTGATGCTTTAGGAAGCTAATCACGTTTGACGTCTTTACTTCTGCAAGCGGGACAGCTTCAGCCCATTTGGAGAAATAATCTGTAATAACTAGTATGAACCGGTGTCCTCGGAAGGAAGATGGGGGTGATTGGACCAATGATATCCATTCCCCATGCTTCGAATGGCCAGGACGCCACTGTCGGATGTAGAAACTCGGATGGTTGGTGAATGAAGTCCGCGTGGCCTTGGCAGGCTTTGCATTTTCTAGCATAATCTATCGCATATGCCACCATCGTGGGCCAATAGTAGCCCATTCGTCGAAGACGGTCTTGCAATTTAGTACCGGGCTGGTGGGCCCCGCAGACACCGTCATGAGCTTCTTGTACGGCTTCTTTGGCTTCTGCGTTTGACAAGCACCGAAGCAACAACCCGTCATAGGATCGTCGATACAGCATTTTCGTCTCTATATCGTAGAAGAATCTGAGAGAACGCCGTCTGATGGAGGTGGCTTCCTTTGGATTCTCTGGGAGGATGTCGTAGACGACGAAGTCGATGAATGGTTGTCTCCAGTCTGGTGCTCCATCGACCGCCTGGGCGGAATAGCTTGCCACGAATTGAACGTTGTTCTTGGGGCAGACCAATTCGTGGCCTATTACGTCAACCGAATGACGAGTGTGGTTTGGCACTGCTAAGGAAGCAGCAAGGCCCGCTAAGGCGTCGGCTTCGGTATTTTGGAGTCTGGAGACGTGCTCGATGAAGAATCCCTCAAACCATGAGATGATGTTGATCGCTATTTGGTGATAGGGGATCATGTCTTCATGGCGGACTTCGTACGAACCCCGGATCTGATTGACGATTAACTGCGAATCACCGTATGCTTCAAGATATTCTACCCCCAGCTCTTTTGTAAGTTGGAGGCCAATGACCAACGCGTTGTACTCGGCCACATTGTTAGAGTAGGGCTCTGTGAGAGAGTAAGCGCGGTTGATCACCAACCCGGAGGGAGAAACCAGTACCACCCCGACGCCGACGACAATATTGCCCTTAGGTCCGGTCCTTGAGGAGCCGTCGAAGAACATTCGCCATATATCATCGTGAGAAGTTACATGTGAGTCAGCGACCTCATCTGGTATTTCTTCATATATCTTGGACGTCTTCGAGCCTGGATGGGCTGCTAAAAAGTCTGCCAGAGCTTGACCTTTAACAGCCTTTTGTGGAACAAAGACCATATGATAAGGGGACAACAATATCGCCCATGTAGCGAGGCGTGAACTGAGTGCCCCTGGTTTAGTCATGAGGACTCTGAGAGGGTTGACTCGTGAGATCACATGTATGGTTTGCCCTGTGACATAATACCGCGTCTTCTGAATAGCGAACACCAAGGCGAGGCATTCCTTCTCTACCGCAGTATATCGGTGCTCCGGTCCAACCATCATTCGGCTGAGGTAGTATATGGCTTGTTTGTGGCCCGCATCATTGTTTTGTGCCAACAGGGCACCAAGGGAGTGTTCCATTGCTCATACGTAGAGCAGGAATGGTTTTTCAGCAACCGGGGCCACCAAGACTGGAGGATTTGACAAATATTCTTTGATGCTGTTGAAGGCACGCTGACATTCCTCATCCCATACGAATGAGACTCCTTTCTTCATGAGGTGCGTGAACAGTCGGCATCGCCCGGAGAGGTTAGAAATGAACCTCCTGATGTAAGCTAGCCTCCCTTGGAGGCCTCTGAGTTCGCGGAGATTTCTCGGGGGACCCATCTCCATGATTGCCTTCGTTTTCTCAGGGTCTACATGAATGCCCTGAGCGGTGATAATGAATCCCAAGAACTTTTCGCTGGATATGCCCAAGAAAGATTTCGTAGGGTTCATTTTCAGATTGTGGGCTCGCATCAGGTCGAATACCGTCCTCAGGTCCTGCAAATGATCTCCCTTACAGCGACTCTTGACAGCGATATCATCGACATAGCATTCCACTATCTTGTACAGGTGTTCCCTGAAGATGATACTCATGGCCCTTTGATATGTGGCGCCAGCATTCTTTAAACCGAAAGGCATGACTGTGTAGCAGTACGTGCCAATTGGTGTTCGGAATAACGTATGCTTTTCGTCGTCAGGAGACATTTTGATTTGGTTGTACCCCGAGAAGCCATCCATGAACGACATACGTTCGAAGCCGCAGGTATTGTCGATTATGATATCTGTGATGGGAAGGGGGAATTCATCTTTGGGGCATGCCTCGTTCAGATTGCGAAAGTCGATGCAGATTCGAATCTTCCCATTCTTCTTGACGACGGGTACTATATTGGTGACCCAACTGGGATGTTGCTCCTCACGAATGAAGCCGCTGGCTATCAGTTTGTTGACTTCGGCTTCGATCGCGTCCATGATGCCTGGGCAGAAGCGTCGCTGTTGTTGCTTGACTGGCTTCGCATCCGGCCGAATGTTGAGTTTGTGAAGGGCGATGTCAGGATTTAACCCTGGCATGTCTTCATAGCTCCAGGCGAACACATCAATGTATTCTCTGACAAGTTCTAGCAGTGATTCCCGCTCTTCGTCTGCTAGGCTTTTACTGACGAAAATTGGTTTTGGAGAAGATTCGCTGCCGAGGTCAACCTGTATGACTTCATCTTCAGTAGGAGGTTCTCTCAGTTCGAACCATTTTTTCTATTGTGCATCCAATTGCTGGGCCCACGGCTCTAGCTCGAGGATCTCGGGGATGTCTTCGTCTTCTTCGTAAGCGTCAACGAATGCCATGTTGACTGACAAGACTTGTCTGAACACGTCTTCGATGCTGGTATCCGAGTCAGAAGTTGGTGACCCGGTTAAATGTGACTGCCAGTCGCATTCTTCATCTGAACTCTCAGGGGTCGTAGTAGGCGTTACATACCCTAACCCGCATCGAGTTTTGCTATAGTAGTCCCATGGTTTGCCTGCCGGAACCGGCGGCTTCAAAGGTAATCGCCGCCCAGTGCCATAGTTCAAACCTGGCATCGTCTCCAGATCATACCCTTGTTTCTTCGTGAGATGTTTAGATTGGGGGCTATAGAGATACAGAGGCAGTCTTCTGGCATCTGGCCCGAGGTCGGTTTCCTCTATGGTGAAGGGATGCGGGTCGTCCTTCCGGCCGAAGATGATTGGATGGTCCCCTCCCTCGATTATTCGGTAAGCATCTTCTACTGGAGTAAGCTAGATCGCGGTGTGCACATTTGTCACCTGTGTGTGTAAGTGAGTGCCTATACCGTGTTCCATAGCATACATTGTACATAGCTTATTGAGCTCGGTATAGTTCAAAGATAACCCTTTATTGATGAAATAAGGTATCTTTTCTAGGGGGATTATATCATCAGCGGAGGGAACATCAGTGTGGGCAGCCACATACTTGGCTAGCTTCGGTTCCTCTTCGGCTACCCCCTTTGTAAAGGAAGACTGGGAGGACGTCCTGGGCAGCTTGATTGTCAGAGGTTCGACAGGTGGAGCAAAACGTGGAGTTGTTGGCAGACTAGAGACCCCCAGTTTGGCACTTGATGTGGAGCGAGGAGTGGCTGGTTCGCTAGCAGTGTCAGACCTCGAATCGGGGTGACGACCCTTCTTGGGAAG
Organism: Iris pallida; assembly: GCA_029216955.1. Classification (NCBI taxonomy): domain Eukaryota; kingdom Viridiplantae; phylum Streptophyta; class Magnoliopsida; order Asparagales; family Iridaceae; genus Iris; species Iris pallida. The sequence continues at coordinate 16,518,560 of JANAVB010017999.1, read as the reverse complement.
GCGTATCGTCAGCAGCTTATCGGTGGGATTGAGCTTCTCTGTTTGGGGTTGACCAACTCTCGGCAGTCTGATTGTCAGTGGCCCCGTTGTGGGCCTCGGCACTTGGTCGGACCTTGGCAGCCGGATTATCATCTGCTCCTCTTGCGCCGAGAGGCTGATCGCGTCCTTCCGCAGGGTGGCAGTAAGGGGTGCAGACTTGCCCGGTTTACGAGCTTGGAGGTGGATCGTCAGAGGCTCTTCTGATCCTGTGGTTGTCTCGGTACTAGCTTGTACGTCTCCTTCACCAAGGTGCTTCTTCGATTTTTCGTACAGGCAGGAGTCTGAGTAGTAAGATTCGACCCCTTTGAAGGGATCGATATCAGCAAATTCTGTCCTCACGAAGCCGTATTTGTTGACATATTTGAAGCACTGGTGTAGCATGGAAGGCACGATCATATAATCGTGTATCCATGGGCGCCATAAGAGGATGTTGTAAGAAGTGTCTGCATCTATGACGTAGCAGGGGACTTCGGATTGGAGGTCGCCAATTTGATACTTCAGACGAATCTTCCCAATTGGGTAGCTCATGCCCGAATTGAAACCGCTGATGGCGGTGCTTGTAGGCGTCAGGCGGTGCATTGGGATGTAGAGATGATGTAGCAGACCCTTCGAGATAATGCTTATGGAAGACCCAGGATCAATGTGCATCCGGTCCACCTTTACGTCCCCGATATATCCCGTATAGTACAACGGATGATCATACAGATTGGTCTTGATGAGCATGTCTTGTGGAGTGAAGACAATGTTGGGCATCGCTCCTGTGCAAGCGCTATCCTGGAGATCCACGGGTGAGTCCTCCCCCGTGAGGTTGACCTGAGCCAGGTATGCGTCGGCGTTTTGGAGTGCATCGCTCAAAGCCGCACGAACATCCTTGGAGAGTCTCAGGAGCTCGTATAATGACAACTTGGCCGGTGTGTTAGCCAATTGCGCTAAGATGTCAAAGTTGTAGGGCCTTTCTAGCCCCTGAGGTGTCTTTTTCGGAGGGATTTGTCGAAGCGAGTCTCCTTCGGCCTAGGCTTGTCGGTCGTCGGAGGCTGATGAGGCGCTGGAGCGTCAGTGGTAGCTGGCGGATGATCATCAGTCGAGTTCTCAACCACGGGTTGGGATTGTGCTCCGGATCGAGTGACGACAGCCGTGACTTCTTCTACATCTGCCGAGATGGTGCGACAGGATCTGACTTTTCCACTCTTCTTCTTGTGAATAGAAGGCGGAGCGGACTGAGTCACTTTAGGTACTAGATCTGGGTAGACCCACATGATTTCCTCCCGTGATGTGGTGAGGGGCACTAAACAAGCAGCTTGATCCCGGACAGGTGAAAGATTAGCAATCTCCATCGTCGCCAGAGGGATGGGTACAACACCGTCTTGAGTCTCTGTTGGAGGAAAGCTGCCAATTGTACGGACACCATGTTGGCTGCTACGGTTACCTCCTCGAAATTGATGGCCAGAGCGTTTGAATCAATGAGGTTTTGGATGTATCATTTTAGCTGGTAGCAGTCATGTGTAGCATGGTGAACGTAGCGGCGGTAATGACAGAACTTTGGGTTCTCCAGATCTGCTGGCCGCGGTTCCCGTCTTGGTGGAGGAAGCTGAATTCTGTCTCCTTGTATGAGCATGTCCAAGATGGGCTTGACGTGACCGTCTTCGAAGGAGTACGTGATCTGCGGCCATTGTTTGTTTGCTGGCTTTGGCTCGAGTTTTTGTGCCGTGTCGGCCACCATAGCCTGCTTGCCCCTGCCATCCCGATTGTTGGAGGGGCTATCCCCATTATCGTTATTGGGACGCTTGCCCTTGTTCTCTCTGTCCGAGATGTGCAATCCCAGTTGGCGAGCCTTCTTCAATCGTTCTTCGGCGCTTGTGGCGCTGATGATAAATGTCTTCCAGTCCTTGAATTGACTTTCGCCCATCCAGAGACTGATTGTTAGGAGGAGTCTCTTTTGGCAAATTTTAATCAAAGAGGAATCTGGATTTCCAGAGGGTAACTTCATGGCAGTTTGGCGGAACCGCTCAATGTAGTTCCTTGTCAGCTCCTTCTCCCCTTGGACGACGTCCATGAGGGTGGACATGGTGATGTCATATCCTACCTCGTAGAATCTCTCCAAGAACAAGTGCTTGAAGCCAGTGAAGGAGTGGATGCAGTTGTCTGGCAGGTTGCGGTACCAGTCGAAGGCGACTCCTTCCAATGCCCCAATGAATAATCGCGTGAGGATAGCGTCATCATGGGGCAGATGGTCGGTGGTGACCTCGAAGTAAGTGATGTACCGACTTGCTGAGGTCTTACCATCATATGGGTTGATATTGAACGGCTTATATCTTGGTGGGAATGGAACATCCCTCCATTCAGCAGGATATGGTTGCCGTATTCTGAGATCTTGAGAGTTTTCTCGGGCGTGGAACATGGCTCGGCGCTCCTGAACCTCTCTTCTTACTTCTCGGGCCTCATCTGTCGCGGTAGGGGCCGTTATTTCAGGAGGATTATTGCCCGGGTTCGGTACCGCTAAATTTGAATCTACATTGATTGCGGGACCCGCACTTGTTTGGCCAGGTGTCACTCCCTACAGAGTAGGAAGAGCCACTTTGATCTCGTCTACAGACTTGACCAAGGCGTGCAGTATGGCCTCCAAAGTGTCGATGCTTTGGCGATCACTGGAACCACCTTGATTGCTGTCCGTCATGAACACCGTCCTTACATGAGGAGTGATGGAAGGAACGGTGGAGGATGTGCCCTCCGAGTCATACCCATGCACCGAAAAGTCATCGGGGTAGGTGGAAATGTTCTCTTCAGGTTCGGACTCGGAGGGAATAGTACCCCCAGCCTCAGAGCTTGCTTCGTCTTGAGAGTCATGGATGTCCTCGGGGACATCGGCGTCTGTTGTACCTGATGGAAGAGTTGTTTCCCCGGGCTCGTCTCCTTGAAACATCGGATTGTTGTGGATGTTCGGAGGAGTGCTACCCCCATTTCCCACGACCCCCAGCGATATGGATGATGAATTTCCCATTGCAGTAGATTTCGTCTTTGAACGGGTGTGTTGGAATATTCCGGTAGAGGAAAACCGTTTAGACGACAGTTTCTTAGCTGTAGTGGTTGATATCTTGGGGCTGGAGATGCTTGTCTTCTTCCCTCTCCCCTCGGCGGGGACTTTCTGAGTGGAATTGCAGGAGACAACAGGAGGTGCCTCGTCCTCTGAGCTCGGATGCTGTAGTCTTTGGAAGACTGACGGCCGGTCTTTCGTCACTGCCGCATTGTTGCAACAGCAGTTGACGATGATTTGGGTGCAGTGACGTCCAAGCGAGGACTCTTTGCACACCGAAGCCCCTTCTCTTTCCTTGCGCTTGTGGAGGATCGCCTCACGCAGGTCAGAGGAACCACTTTGTCCTTTTGCCGTCGGGGGCTGGACTCGAGCGGTTCTATACAACTTTCCATCAGAGGCCCGCGTGATAGCCAACGGGACGCCCCGATAGTCAGAGGTTGGGGCAGCTGACTGGGCTTGATGAGCCCGTGCTGCCCTAGACTTCTTCTTTTTAGCACTTGCGGGTGCGTAATAGGAAGTGTCTAAGTTGAATACCACAGAGTCTGGCTTATCATCCAGAGAACCATCAGGGTCAGGACCGTATGAGAGACGGTCGAAGACTGATCGAGAAGAGCGTGGAACGGACGCTATGCGGCTAGGATTGGAAACCGTGCAGGCTGTCTGCATGCGGTTGTCTTCTGCTATCGGATGAGTTGTTCTTGTGCGACTGGGAGTCACGACCGTGCAGGCTGGCCGCATGCGGTTGGCAACTGTGTCCGCATGGGTTTTCTGCAAGCGATTGACTTCAGTGACCGCATGAGTCTCATCCATACGGTCGGCAACTGTAGCCGTATAAACTATGCGGCTGACAGATGTCGCCGCATGAGTTTTTTTCATACGGCTGGCGGATGCAGCCGCATGAGCTTTCTTCCTGCGGCTAATACCCTTATGCGGCTCGGATCGCATAGAGTTTCTCTCTGCCCCTGCAAGTCCAGCATCATAGTATTTTCTTCTGCCGGACTTGGGGACAGCAGAGTTGTCTACGGTCTGAAGTGGGGCCGCAGAATAGTCCTTCTCGCCGTCTTGAGCAACAGAAGGTATCCCATCGAGGGCTTGGGGAGGAGCAAATGATTTTGGCCTCCACTCTTTGCGAGCCTTCATCGTACGGGTGCGCTTCTGGACCGGGCCAGCGCTTCCTTCGGAGCGCATCTCTTCAAACGCCTGTTGGTCGAAGCGGACGACCATCTTTTGTTGCGTGGAGCCAAGTTTGGCTGCATCCGACTGCGTCACCAACTCCTCAGCTGTGGAGAAGTTTGTCCCCAGCGGAGTCGCCATCGTGTTTGCCATGAAATATAAAAGAGCAGAACAATTATCGGAGGACTGGACTTTTACTTCACGTTACAAACTCGCTTGTACAAAGAAAGCCTAGGGACGAAAACCTAGGTACAGCAGTCTAAGTATAATTATTTATTTTTGATTCTGGGGAGTGACGGTAGAGGCTCGAAAAAGCGACGGCAGCTCTGTCTTACTCCTTGGACGATCGGATGTAGTCTTGGCTCCTGTGACGAGATGCTTGGCGTTGACGAAGAAATGCCCTTCTTGCTCTCCTCGTGTTGCTCTTCTGGCTTCTCTCTCTCTCTCTCTCTCTCTCTGTGTATTTTCTCTCTGATTATTAGGGGGAAAGCTCTCTGTCTCTGTCTCTTCGCAAGGGGATGGCACCTTGCTATTTATAAGAGTGGGGGCATCATTAGGGTTTGGATAATTGCCCATTCTCAAAGTGGCGGCGGACCATTAGTCTTAAGCGTGAAGGATCTGGGCCATAAATGTGGATAGTATTGAATCCTGTGAATGATTAATGCTGATTGCTTTAAATCTTCATGATTGGTTGTGTCAAGCTTGGATCTCTCACCACGTGTCCCATTGGCTTGATTACGAATGATATGCCCTGATCTCATTAATTATGAGGATAAAGTTAAATATGGTTATTGGGATCTGGTAAATCTCTGATTGATTTAATACCATGCATTCCATAATCACCCTGCTACCAGCTGTCAAGTCAAGGGGGCAATTGAATCTCTGCCACGTGTCTTAATGTTGGACCCTGCCAGAGCCGCATGATATCCATGAACCGCATGAAACAGCGTCTCAGTGAGCCGCATAGGTATAGTACTTGCGAGCCGTATGGGATGGTTTCTTGGTGAGCCGCAGGAAGATGATTCCTGCCAGCCGCATGAAGCTGTTCTTCAATTGAGCCGCATGGGAGTAGCCACGTGGCAATCTTGGATCATGTCAGAGATTTTCTCCTGTTCCCGAAGAGCCTGTCATTACGACAGGACCATCCTGGCACTTTATGCCATTGCCGTCAGCTGTCAAATCATGGCAGAGCATTAAATAAGGCCATTACTTGATGGCCAGCTGTGTGAAGGGATCCTACGGGGACACGTGGTGTTGATCGAGCCGCATATCTCTGTTGGTCGTTTGTGAGCCGCATGTACTTCCGAGCCGCATAAGGCTGGGAGACTCTTTGAACCGCATGGGACTGTCCCTAAGTAAGCCGAATGGATTCTCCTGCTCCGAGCCGCATGAGACTGAGAGTCTCTCCGAACCGCATGGGACTGCCCCTGTATGAGCCGCATGGGGTTCTCCTGTTCCGAGCCGCATAGACCATCATTCTGATATTTTCCATGCTTCTACATCCCTCAATGTAAGTTGGAGGGGGAGGAGGCACACTCTCTTCCCCCAGATCCCCTCTGGCGAACTCTCCCTCGATAATGTCCGTGGTTGGTAGTGAAAGAGCAGGACCTGTATGTCCGGAGCAACTATCAATCAGCTTAACCCGAAGGATATGATGATAGAGCAAATGAACCTCCTCACTGGTCAAAATTTGACTTAGCTTACCCGAGGAGAGTTGCTGGGGCTGAGGTTCGCTCTCAGCCACCGTAGTCTCTTCACCAGCAACTTTCGACCCAAAGGCAGCTGGTTCATCTTCCCCAGCCGCCCCGGAAGAAGATACAACTAGGTCAACGTTACCCGGCTGAAGTTCAGCAGTCTTGGGGACGGGATCAGCAGATACCACGTCGCCCTGGGTTGGGACGTCAACAACTGGAGGAACCTCAGCCGTCGCTGGGAGAATCCCGGCGGCAAGAATCTCGGCACTCATATCTCCAATCAGAGTAGTTAGAGCCGGGTCGACCGCAGGGGAAGCAGCCGGCTCTGGAAAGTCCCCTTCTTCTGACGCCTACAGAGAAAAGAAAAATGATTAGGTCATAGTTCAGGAAAAAGAAGAGATAAAGAAGAAGATGGTTGTAATTCAACTCACCTCCGAAACGGCGTCATCCTCGCCTCTCTCCTTAATGAGCAGCCCGCGAGGCTTAAACGCAGCCCGTTTCACGGAGTAAGTTATACCGCCAACGGTGGGCTAATGCCTGCTTCCTTTGCGAGAAGGACCAGGCACAACAGGAGTCTGATCCGCCACTAAATCTTCTGCGGGAGGGAGAAAGTTATCGGGAGCATGTTCGTCATCCTCTTCGTCCGTGTCGGCAGACTCCAAGTCCGACATAGTAACCGTGTTCTCCCTCTTCTTCCTCGCCTTGGACCCGTTGGGCTTCTCCTCCAAGCCAGTACCAACAATGATGCTGGTACCTAGGTCAAAATTAATAGGAGGTTTGTTCGCCATAACATGATATAAAGCCACAAAATACAAGATCTCCCCTGACTCTCCAGTATCAGGAACTGAGAAGCTGGTACGGGTGTGAACCGTGTTATAATAGTGCCAGGCCCTGATGCCGTTAAGGACGCTACCTTTAAAACCCAGGCAAGAGCTGGGACTGTCCAAAAATAGCTGACTATACCCAAACTGTCGGGAGAACCTACTGGACAAGTAAGGCACCAAGTAGACAGTATTGCGGTTGCGGTATACCAGGTGGGAAGGACGAATGTTGTGCAGCCAAAGGAGCATCTTTCCAGATAAGAAGGGGGGAGGCCCAATACCATCAAGATGTACGGCCCTCACTTCTTTGGCAGTAAATTGAAGAACAGACACAAAAAAAGTATATCTGTCCACTCTCGCCAGTGCCATCCGACAGGCACGTATAGTCTCGTAATCCCAAGGTATGCGGCAATACTGGAAGATGAAAGCATCATCAGCAGTTACGCCATCTTCGGGGCCAGGCCTCATCAAAGACCGGCAATGCATCAACAGCCACCCCATCAGATAATGATAGGGTAGCTCAATGCGTTCAAAGTCCTTCATCGTGTCACGGACGATGACCTTGGATGAGAAAGCGCGAAGGCCACGATGTATGATGCACACCATGGTCGGGAGAAGAGCTAGTCTGACCCCAAAGACCAGCTTCACAGCAGGGAGGATAAAGTTACGGCTGATCCTCTCAATAGAACCAATCTCTCCTAAAACCACGCAGTTTCTTAGCCATACCATCAGAAAGCCTGCCAAAAGAGCCTTCTCGGACAACGGCTGAGTATCTTGATAAAAATAAGCAAAAGAGTCAGATTGACTCTCGAATCTGTCGTCGGCGGTTCTTACTCTCTTAGCGGTCGACACCTGGTCCTGAACCTCCTCCCGACTTCGAGGACTTCGGAAGGAAACCCGGCCTGAGGTGGCGAGCTTAAAAAGGTAAGTGAGCCAGGCCTTTGTATGCGGAAGGTTCCCTTCCGAGCTATCGTTATTTTTCTTCGACAGCTGCTGGCACGTGCTATGATGACACAGCAATTCCCGGTAGACGGCAACAAAGCCTGGGAACCTCTCCTCCAAATCCTTGAACTCTTCGTTCGTCGGGGTATACACCTCAAAGACTTCATCTCCCCAAGGCAGCTTGGAGACGTCATGCATCTCATGGAGAGCAAGCCCCATCTCCCCTACGGGTGTAAAGAAAGTCCCTGTACGGCAGTTGTACATCTCCAGCAGAGCCATGAACAATTTTTTGTTTATGGGCAAGCCGTAACAGGTGCCCTGAATAGCATGGTAGAGTCCAATCTCGCACAGGAGAGTCTCGTATTTCTGCACGATCAACGTAGACAGGTTGGTCCACGAAGGGAGGGGTGTATCCAATTCAGCAGCGACAGCCGGACAACGGGATAGGACCCCTTCCGAGCAAGCTGGTTCAGGAAAGTGTCAGCTTGAGAGAACTTGAAATTGGGATCCTGTACATTCAAGAAATTGCCCGGGACCAACCCCATCACGTAGCGGCTGACCGGTACCTTGCCCGCGTACACTGACCCCAAGTTGTTATTATAGTGAATGTTGCCCACAAACATCCTAGACCGGGTCAGAGTCAAGGAATCCTCCATCTTCCTATCCATTGGCAACATGTTGAACCACGACATTGGGAAGTGACGTTCCATCTGAGGGATGTGGATCGTCATCCCGTCAGAAGTAAAACTCCAACTCTCAGATATGTCCAGAACTTGGGAGTTCTTCACAGTTAGGGCGTCCCCGAAGAGGAACGCAGGTTTCAGGTGTTTGTCCCCCAATAGCCCTGAGTTCATCATCCCCGAGATAAAGAAGAAGGACTGGTTTTTAATGTCTCTCAGCCTCTCCACAGGTTCGTCTTTAGGAAGCTGGTTCACCACATACTAAACTATATGGTCAAACCTAACGCCCATAGCAGATTGGGCTCGACCTACCAAAGGTTCTCCCGCAGGATTGACTGGCAGATTCACTAAAAAAAAGGACAAAAGAAACAAGTTAGAAGATGGCCAGGGAAAACTGCTTAGTGTTTCCGAGCTTATGCGGCTCTAATTAGGCGGGTCCTTATGCGGCACAATTTAAAGGAGCTTATGCGGCTCCATTTTGGTGGTGCTTATGCGGCCCAGTTAAAGTGAGCTTATGCGGCTCTGTTACGCGGGTGCTTATGCGGCACAATTTAGAAGAGCTTATGCGGCTCTGGTTTGATGGGGCCTCATGCGGCCCAGTTCAAAAGAGCTTATGCGGCTCTAAGTTGGTAGGGTCTCATGCGGCACAGTTAGAGGGAGCTTATGCGGTCCTATTCGTTGGAACTTCATACGGCACAGTTCAAGGGAGCTTATGCGGCCCTGTTTGATGGGGCTTCATGCAGCTCAGTTCAAAGGAAGCTTATGCGGCACTGTTCGATGGGTCTTCATGCGGCCCAGTTTGCAACGTGCTTATGCGACCACAAGACGACTCTCATGCGGCTCGGACATGAGGCATACCCCCATGCGGCTCGAACATGAGATGTACATGCGGGACATATAGCATAGTATACAGATTCATCACAATGAACTTTAACAGTTCAATAAAGACGAAAAAGGCTCGCACATAAAATATGCGGCATAGCCATGATGGTTAAGGTTTTGAGTTCATACAATTTCTCCCAACATTCTTACCATCAATGGCGGGGTGAACGTCGGGATAAACTGTGGACGCCACAGTCGACGAGGAAGCCGCTCCTTTACCCTTCGCCGCAGCACTGGAGGAAGTCTTAGGAGCCATTGGTGATCGAAGAAGAAGAAGAGATGGCAACTAGGGCAAGAAGGCTTGAACAAGAGAAGAAAGTAAAGAGTCTCTTACTAAAAATTACTCATATTTATAGGCGGACAGGGGGCTCGTGGACCGATAGGAGCTTCGGATTACGTGCCTAGAAGATAAAACCGACTCTTAGGATTTTATCCCCCTTCATGCAAAAAGGAATGCTCAGAATCATCAAGGCGAATCCAAATATTTAATGCCGACTCTTGGGATCCTACCCAAAAGACGGCTTTAAATCAAAGCAAATCAAGAGCAAATAATGAGACGCCTACGTGGCACAGGACCACTATGCGGCCAGAGTAGTCCATACGGCCAGAACAGTCCATGCGGCCAGAATATCCTATGCGGCCAGAGGAGTCTATACGGTAAGAAGAGCTTATGCGGACATAGCCATGCTTCTTATTCAAAGTATTTCAATTCTACAAATTGAAAACTTTGAAGGGGTCTTGTAGAAGCATGGAAAAGAACAGAAAAATCCATGCGGCTCAAAACAGAGGGAGTCTCATGCGGTTCAAGAATCTCTTAGAGCTTCATGCGGCTCAAAAATCCTTTAGAGCTTCATGCGGCTCAAAATTTCCTTAGAGCTTCATGCGGCCCAAAAATCCTTTAGAGCTTCATGAGCTTCATGCGGCTCAAAAGTCCCTTAGAGCTTCATGCGGCTCGAAAGTCCCCGATAGCTCCATGCGGCTCGAGAAAAGCCACATGACCCTATGCGGTTCAAAAATAGGCCTCTACAGCTGGCCATAACTACTCTGTGCCGCTAGCTCATTAAATGCTCTGACGCAATACGGCAGCTCTGACACAAAGGATTGACAGCTCTGACATAAAGGTAAAATGATGACTCTGACATAATGATGTGTTTCTAGAGAGACGAGAAAAATCTTTATAGCTGGCACGATCCACCAATTCCAAAGCTCCTTATGCGGATCGCTTCAAAGACTTTCATGTGGCTCAATTATGGGGGCCACCCTTCTGCGGTTCAGATGGGGGTCCACCCTTATGCGGCTTCGTTGAGGGGGCCACCCTTATGCGGTTCAGATAGGGGGCCAGCCTTATGCGGCTCGGTTGTAGGGGCCACCCTCATGCGGCTCAGTTGGGGGCCACTCTCATGCGGTTCAGTTGGAGGCCACCCTCATGCGGCTCGGCTGTGGGGGCCACCCTCATGCGGCTCGGTTGTGAGGCCATCCTCATGCGGCTCGATTGTGAGGCCACCCTCATGCGGCTCAATTAGCAGATCACACTCATGCGGCTCTACCAGGACGCTCCGGTCATGCGGCTCGCAGTATAAATGGCAGTTGGGACACGTGGCAGAAGATTGACTAAGACTTATCCACTCAGATTTATTGCAACCAATAAATCATAATAATACAGATTTGTTGCAATTAACTCAAACAGCCCAGATTGATTTCCAACAAACAGATCAAGGTTAATCTTAACCAATCCCCAACCGCCCACTTTTCAAGGCGCAGTTACTGCACACCCCGCTCATCACAATTCCTATAAATAGCAAGGTATTGTTCCCTTGCAAAGACATAGGGTTACACACACACAGAGCTCGAGCATAGAGACTAGCAGTCCCCGCATACACTGAGAGTATTTCCTCGCCAGAGCAGAAGCTACGTCCGATCGTCCGATCGTCCATGGAGTAAGGCAGAGTTGATAGCACTCTCCCGAGCCTCTACCGTCACCCCCCAGAAAAACTAAACAATTGTACTTAGATTGCTTTTCCTAGGTTTTGTTCCTAGGCTCTCTTTGTACGAGCGAGTTTGTATTATGAATCAAAGTTCATTCCTCCCATAAAACTGTTCTGTTCTTTCAATAATCAATGGCAAACAGTCGCTGGTGAGGGGAGTGGTTGAGGCGACGACCACGGCGGGATGTGGTTGTCGTGTAGGGTGGTGGACAGGGGCCGAGCCTAGGTTAGGTTTAGGATTAGAGTTTAGTGAATTGGGGATTTGTATTGTATCAGGGTTGTCGACAAGAGAGAAAATAATATATATGTAAAAAAATAATAGAATAAGAAGGTCACCCGGGGTCGAACCCGAGGCCAATCACGGCTGACACGGAAAGGATTGGAACACCGACACGATGCACTCACTTTGTGGTAGAGAAAATTATGGAGAATAGAAATTTATGGATGAGTACCTGCCTTTTATAGGACGTGGGAATCCCCAGTTGGATAAGGATTAGGAGTAGTTTAAATCTCGTTACATAATACGCTATTTATTTTAAATCAAATTCAATAAATTTCAAATCCAAATCTAAATCAATTTAAATCTAATTAAATTCCATCCTTTAGTTTAAAATCAAATAAGATAAATCAAATTTCAAATATAGATACTAATTTAACTATTTAAATAAATCTATAAAATCAAATCAAGATTTAAATCGCCACAATAATTTTAAAATATATTTTCCAAAAATACGAATAATAATAATTTAGAAAATTACATTATTATTTAAAAATAAACTAATAAATAATTACGAAATATATATGTATGTCCAAATAATGTTTACATAAATATATTTTTCTAATATACCATTTTATAGGAAAATTATTTATTATTATAACTGTATAAATGAAAGGCTTTTCATAATTAAAATCATAAACTTAGAAATTTTGGTACGATAGCTAAAAATAATTATTATCTATAATATTTCGAAACTATAAAAATAGAAAGAAAAAAATTCAAAAATATGTACGCTCGCACATATTCGCACTCGTCGAGCAATTACGAAAAACAAAATTTCGCACGCGACGTACAATCCAACTACGCGACGTACAATATACAAAATAAAAAATTAGTATCAAATTTATTTTAAAAAAATAGTAGAAATTTAGGGATTTTACATATCTTTCATGATCCCTAGGAATGCAAGCACATCGGGATGATCTGATACTACCTTTGCTTGGACTGTTGACTATACTGGTGATACAGGATGCCCTGACTCTGGCGATGCCTCGTTTGGATGATCTATCACTGGTACTGACTGATGAGACTATGGCTGAACTAGAAATATTGACTACACTGGCACAGATGGCTGATCGAGATAGACGAACATCACTATACCCTCAGGTCGACTCTCGACTCTGCTCTTGAATGCTGAGATTGATCCTCCAAAACTGCCCTAACAGAAGACTGCTGACCTGCCATCGACAGAACCCAAACGAGATGATCGAAAGGATTAAGAACTGTGCTTCTGAAAGTTAAAGGACACAAGGATCAAACCGAAGGAACAGAAAAGATCAACGATCAAGGCAGATATCAGGTCAAAGGATCAGAGATATAGAATAATATGAAAGATATCAATAAAGAAGAATTGTGACTGAGATATCTAAATATCAGTTACACCCACATATATGATAAATTAGACCTGACTAAAACCTAAGTCACGCCCCAGAACCAAAATACTGGCAACTAGGGACGGACTAGGCCAGCTACGTAATCCAAAGTACTCTGGTACCCAAAATAACGTATAAGCTGTATAGACATGGGGGTTACTACTACAATCCAACAATCAATCATAGGTCAAGCAATCCTAGGTATCTTAATCACAAGCAAATATACAAAGTACAAGAAGTATGATCATCAGACAAAAATAGTAAAGCGTCCCAAACTATATATACATGGATGATCATGAAGCTAGTAACACAAAGTAAAGAACTAGCAAGAGTAATAGTCATACATGATACATTATATATAAGCTCTAGCTATAGTCTAGAATACGTAAAACATGTTTAGGTACGTAGGCTAAATGTTAAGATTCGAAACCTGAGCTAAACATGTGCTTGGAGACTAAACGCCATAAAAGAATAATATACATAACTAGTGGGAGAATGATATAGTAAAATCCACTAAGGTACTCTAGTGGTCTGGGTAGTCACCATCAAGTAGATGGTACGGAAGATCCTCTGGGCTCCTCTATCAGATTTGGCCAAGCAAAACTATTGGGGTCAGACCCCCAATAGCAAGTACCACAAAGGAAGCCAAACTATAAAGTAAAACCAGCAATAACTAACATAGCAATAGATAGAGACAAAAATAAGTAAATATGGATCGAGACTCGTGCACTACCAATGCACTTAGTTAACTGGGACATGTGAGCATGTTAGATAACTGGGACATGTGAATATGTAAAAACTATATAGAATGACAAATGATAAGATAACTTAGGAACTATTCCGGAATCCAAGTTACAACCCGTAAATCAAACAAGAATCGGGTTGCAACCCTTCTCCTGAACAGAACTTAGACTCTAATCATTTATCGATAAAAATAAAGCATAAATAATGATATACTGAAATAAACAAATCCGGACACTGCCTAGATAAAACTAAACTAAACTGGACTCCATACAACAATCACAGCCAAGCAATAAGTATAGCTTTATACATTAACTAACTAGGGTTATCACAATACTAATTACTAACATATTCACTTTTGATAAATCCAATATGTAGGACCGATTGTAGGAACGAGTTGTAAAGCACAATACTCTAGAGGGGGGTGAATAGAGTAGGCAGCAGAAATTAACTAATTAAAAGTGCTAGCAACAAGATCACAGATAATATATAACAGATATGTAAATAAAAGGTAGAGATTAGAGAGCAAACGCAAACACAAAGATGTGTACTGGTTTTTCTCTTGTGAGGACTAGTCCAGTCGGAAGAACTCTAGCTTCCAGTTAAATCCACTATGAAAAATACTACAAGTTTTCATTCGAATTTCTTGCAACTTCTACAACGCGAGCTTTGATCTGAAGTACTCAATGAACTTAAATTGTGAAGAGCCTTTCTTCAATCAAGCCTCTGATTACAATCACTCTGAAACTTCTAGACCGTACTGCACTGGCAAATCGACTAGAGGATTGTAACAGGCTTGGGATTTGAAAATGAATAGCTCAGAAGACTTTGGAAGAAGTAGTAGGCTTATAGAGAAGAGATATGAAAGTGAATTGGTGTGTTGAAATGATCAAAATCCTTCTCTATTTATAGTTTTTTCAAAGGCAGAATTCTGACAGAATTCGGGCAGAATTTGGGCAGAATTCGGGCAGAACTCTATGAGAAAATCTAGTTGGGATCCGTAACTGCAGGAAGACCAAGTTCAAAAAGCAACGTTCACTAACCGAACTCTGGCCGAATTCGGGCCGAATTTGCCTGGAGTTCTGTCAGGGTTTTTATAAATTAGTTTTTGGACTTTTTGAAAAGTCAAGCAGTTAGGAAGTAGTTTAGGCTTTTGTAAGTGGGCTTGTTTTCAAAATGAAAGGGTATTTTGAAAACGTTTCTTGGATAGCCTATTTGCCAGTACGATGCAATGTACATCATATTCCTAAACTCAATAAATATAAAAAAATTATATTAAACAAATAGGAAAACTAATAGCCCTTTGGTGACGCCTTTCTTCTGAAATTTGAGCAAACTTGAAGACGCCTTTTTCACTTGACAGCGGTCGTCCAAAGATAAACAGATCTGGAAATCTGAATACCTTTCGGGGGCTTCGCTCCCGAACTCCCACAGAGGGCGCTGCCCCCTCGACCCTTGTCCGCTGACCGGGCAGCGGAACCCCCGATACGAGGCCCCGGATAGGTCGTTAGGCGGTTCAGAGAAATCTTCTTGTACAACGCCGTCTTTGGCCCATCAATAATTCTCTATTGCATATATCCTGGTTTGATTATGTTTGATCATGCTTATAGCATGTCTACAAATACATGTTAGACAAACAAAATAATATGACTGATACAAAATATTAGGACAATACTAAGTTAAAGTAGTAACATGATAGTGATTACATGAATATTAGTGATGTTATTATGTTAAACTTAATTGATTAGCCATATTCAAAAACATGATATAAACATTGGGCTAACAATTTCCCCCTTTTTGATTATGGCAAATCGGTTAAGTTTAAGATATATACAATAGATGCATGTATCACTAATAAACACATAATACTAGAATATTATGTGCTAACTTAAACTTATTTCTCCCCCTTTGACATGATAAAAAATAAGCTCCCCCGTAATTAGAGCTAAAATGAACTTAAGTATAAGTAAAGGAAGAAAGCAAAAATAATCATGATCAAGGATTAGAAGAACAGTGTAACAAGTTTAGAAAATTGCATAACTATAGTAGAAAAACTTGTCAAAAATAGTTTGTTGAACTTAAAAACATTGAAATCAATCAATACATAGTTTACCAACTAGAAATCCAAAAATGATTTCAAAACACATTTTGTTCATCATATTGTGTTTTGAAATAGACCAAAAAAATATCAATATAGTAGGAATCAATCATTGGTCATAAATGAATCATGAGGAATAGAAATTCGCAGATCTAGTATATATAAAAGAATCAAAAATATAATGAGACTTTTAACAATGATCACAAAAAATATGATTCATAATTTGCCCATACAAATTAGTAAATCAATTCCATAAAGAGTATAATCATCGAAAAGAAATCAAAATAAATATACTAGATTCTATTCAAAATCTATACCAAAGTTCATGCATTTGAATCCAATTACCTTAGCATGATATATGTATATCCATTAGATAAACATGAAGGTAATGAAGACAAATACTTGAGAAGGAGAAATTCAGTCGACTTGAATGCTCCCCCGCAAAGTATGATCAGTCTAAATATAGATAATCATGAACTTTGAGATAAAATCTCAATAAGAATTGCCAAAATTAATATAAACTCAAGGAATAATCAAATAAGGATGATTAAACATATTTGGCAAGATAACTCAAATAAAATGAGTTAATTAAAAATAATAATAATCATATATTCTCTCGTCTAATACAAATCCAAATATCATGAACAACTCAACAAGATATTTTAAGTAAAAGAATATATGTCCATGATGAACTAGGTATACTACATATTTAAGGGCATAAAAAAACAATTAATTTGCTCCCCCTTAAAATATGCGTATCTAGTTCCGAAGTAAAAAAATAGATAAAATAAAATCTAAGGAATATCCAAGATATGGATCTTTCTTTCCTTTGATCAAATGCATATAAAATTTTAAACTCAAAACAAATATCATCTTTAGGCAAGAAAGAGAAATATCCAATAAATAAACGCTTAAAGATGAAGAAAATATGTCTTCAATAAAAAATATAACACAAATCATTTCATGTAAGTAAAAGATTTTTGAAAGCTGTCTTTAATAATGACATTTGAGTACGAGACAAATTCAATAAATCAAAAAGAAATCAAAAAGACTTTTCAAAAATATCGAATTTATTACGAAAAACTGTCTTAATAAATGTTCGAATGCGTCCATTTAGTCCTCAGACTGAAAGCTGGCGATTCAAATCACGGAAATAATTTCCAAAATAGAATCCATAAATCATAAATAAATCCATTTAAACAAATAAACATAACTAGATAAATGTCCAAAGAAAAGTGTATTCTAGATATATGGCATGTCAAGGGGCTAATTGACTTGAAACAATTAACTACTCCACATTTACATGGTTATATCCAAAAATAATAGTATAGATAAAAATTTTAAAAATTTCAAAGACATATTATTAGAAGTAGGAAACTAATTCAAAAATATTAGGTCTTTTTATCAAAGTTCATTTCTTTCCTTTTAAAGCCTTAGCACGGTGTCCACCTGACAACCGTAAGGTTTAAAGAAAAGAAATGCTTTGGGAGAGAGACATTCAATATGCATGACTTCTCTCCTGCAAAGAGTTACTGTTGTAGACAGTAAGAAACTTGAATAAGAAGATAATAATATAAAGCTCAAAATCATTGAATATTACAGAAGTTAAAGACGAAATCATAAGACCATAATATTCAATGAGTAATCACAAGATAAAATCAAGTTTAAATATAGAATAGAGTGACAGAAAAATAAATATATCAAAAGATGACAAACATTAACCTATGAAGATTAATATATGTTACCTTTTGTAAAATTAAATCATTAAATAATATTATCCATCAAATCTAAAATCCAAAATCCATCAGATGACAAATGCAACTAGATCTCAATAAATCTTTAGGTTATAAAGCGTTGATCAATCTTGGGTTAGCTGTAGGGGTACTGTCCCAGCTAATGGAGGTTTACCGGGGAACACCTAAGTACCGCTTCGCTTCGACCGTAGTCGTGGTGACAGACAGACCCTTTGTAGGCTTGTACCCAAAACAAATCTCTTCTTTAATAACCGAGAATTTAAGAAGAATTAGTGCAATATAAAAAAAAATTATATTCTATGGACTTAAATCTTAGAACAATGTAGCATACGGTATAAGGTGTATGAATTACATTTATCCATATGTGCTACAAAATTATTGGGTAACAATAAAATATAAAATATTTGTAAATCAAAATATAGGACCTAGATACGTTTATGTATTTTGGAACCTAGGGGACTGGATTCAGTACCTTGGATCCAGAACTAGACGATAGTTGCAAGTACACCTTAATAAATCTTAAGTCTATAAAGTATTGATCACTTCGGATTAGCTGTAGGGGCCGGTTCCCAGCTAGCGGTAGTCCGAAGACTAGTACACCGTGTCGCTTCAGGCTATTTACACCTGTATGACAGAAGGATCCTTTCGGCTTGTTCCCAAAATGATTTCTACTCTCAACTTAGATTCAAAGGAATATATGCAGTATCATCGAACATCGTCGAAATCCAGAATCCCTAAAAGTAAATACCCAAGGAATGGTTTATCAAGTTCAAGATATTAAAAAATATATTTCAATAAGAGTCATGTATCTAAAATATCAACCAAAAAGCCAAGAAAAATATACATCATTAAAAGAGGCTTTAAGGAAGAAGCTAATAAAGAGAAGTGCATGAATTTGTCCAAAGTAATCAATAGCTAAAGTATGAGATAAGTACAAGTTTGAAACTACTTTTTAAAATAATATAGAACTTGAACTTAACTCATATATCCCCATAAAGATGTTTATACAAAAATATAAGAAACATGAGCAAAATAAAAATGAATTATTCAAGTATCTTTAATAAGCATAAAAAAATCACAAGATCAAAAACATGCATAAATATGCTTTGTCAGACAAAGATTTAATTGATTCATAAGAAGTTAATCACAATAAAATTTGAGAATCAATAGTGAATATATTATGCAAGCACAAGGTTAAAATAAAATTATATGTAAATACTTTTCAAGTAAACAGGAGACTTGTGCTAAACAATATACATACTTACAAAATACCGATCAAAGTAAATATGACATGTTAAAGATAAATCGGTAAGAAGTGACCATTAAAAAAATTAAAGACGAAGAGTCAAAAACATATTTACCAAAAAAAAGCTCCTATGCATGCTTTAAGAATAAAGATTAAAAGTAAAGAGCATACATAGACAAATGTGTCACACTAATAGAAAGTGAGTAAAAGACTATTTAGTGTGAACTAAACATTTAAGCTAAACAGCTAGTCAAGCTAGGATTATATCTCACATTGATTCAAACAATAAACAAATTAAAAGATATCAATGAAAGCTAATAGTAAGAAGTCAATAAAAACATGCTAGATATTAAAAACTATTTAGGAAGCATGTTACCGAAGTGGTTCTAGTGACCACACTTCTGTTGGTAAAATTGCCTGAAAGATGACCTTTGTAGCTTTACAATCACCAACATGTTCCATGGTTCTATTTGATATGAGAAACTTTACCTGTAATATTAGGTGAAGACTTTGGTATCCAATACTTGGATCCACATTTGTTAGCTTTGGGAACCCATTTACACAAGTTCATATCAACTAGTTTTCTAATCTGACAATGATTAGAAATGTGTCCATTAAAACCACAATAATGACAGAAAGTATTAATAGTGCTATGTGCAGCAGTATGAGAACGTGCAGTGGGATGACATGATAAGCGTGGATACTTGTAATAAAAAGCATGGTTGTATGAAGCTTTAGCTTTGCTTGCTTTCTTTGTAAAAGATCTGACGTGTGTGACTTTGTGATGTGCTACGTGTCTTGTGTTATACTGAGTCGTAGGTTGTATTACCTGTTTTCCTAGTCTAATATCTAACTTTTTAGAGGTAGCACAGATCTCATCATATTTACCATTAAGAGCATCAATTCTACATGAAGCAATAGAATACTTCTTCTTTTCTGATTCTACTTCCTCCGGAAGTTTAGCATTTTCTTGAGTGCTTTTCTCAATGCAATCAAGTATCTCATGCAATCTAAACTCAAGTGTGGAAATCTCAATAGAATTATCAGAAGTAGAAGTATTTCTTGCATCATTCAATAAGCAAGTAAGATTTTCATTCTCCCGCTTATAGGATAGAATATCCTTTCTAGCTTGCTTATACTTATCTAATACTTTCTTGTGTTCTTCTAATAGATCACTGAAAGCATCAGATAACTCATCATAAGGAAATTTATTCTCTTCAAGAAGGGAATTATTCTGTACCTCGTTAGATAGTGCCATTGAGCATAAATTTGTAGCTTTATGAGGTCTCTCTTCTTCTTCTTCTTCTTCTTCTTCTTCTTCTTCTGCAGAATCTCTTGCTTCGCTTTCACACCATATGCTCGTGCTAGTGTACTTATGAGACGATGATCTACCATCATTTGATTGTTCATAGTGACTCTCCTTTCTAGCAGTAGTACAATCTTCTTGGATGTGGCCTATCTTCTTGCAATAGGCACATACAAGCTCTTCTACGTATAAGGGATTGTGTTGTACCTTAAATCCCAATTTCGTCATGTACATATTTACATCATTAAGAAGACTATCCTCCTTTCTGGAGTTGCTAGCTTTGCTTTCATACCTGCACTCATAAGTAGCTTCAAGAACTTTCCAAATTTTATGAGATATTGTGCAAGTAGTAATAAGATTAAATACATTTGTGTCTACAGCACAATAAAAGATGTACATAGCTTTTACATCAAGGTTAGATAACTTCTTCTCTTCCTCCGTGTAACTATAATAAGGCTTGTTGATTATAGAGGACGTGAGAATAGAAGTGATAGTAGGCTTTTTGTAGCCAATGACAACAATTGACCATATGTCAAAATCTAGAGACTTCAGGTAGAAGCTCATTCGTGTCTTCCAATAACTATAGTTTGTTCCATCAAATAGTGGGAGTCTATTTGAGGATTGCTTTTCAGTTGTGAAGTATATACTTGCCATATGTGATACTGTGATCTATGTAACAGCTATAATAAATAAGAATATAATAGCAGTGTTATCTCGCTTTACCTGTATAACCCGCTCTGATACCAATTATAGGAGCAATTAGTATGAGCAGCAATATATATATATATAACAAGCACCCACTTTGATACCAATTGTAGGACCGATTGTAGGAACGAGTTGTAAAGCGCAATACTCTAGAGGGGGTGAATAGAGTAGGCAGTAGAAATTAACTAATTAAAAGTGTTAGCAACAAGATCACAGATAATATATCACAGATATGTAAATAAAAGGTAGAGATTAGAGAGCAAACGCAAACACAAGGATGTATACTGGTTTTCCTCTTGTGAGGACTAGTCCAGTCGGAAGAACTCTAGCTTCCAGTTGAATCCACTATGAAAAATACCACAAGTTTTCATCCGAAGTTCTTGCAACTTCTATAACGCAAGCTTTGATCTGAAGTACTCAACGAACTTCAATTGTGAAGAGCCTTTCTTCAATCAAGCCTCTGATTACAATCACTCTGAAACTTGTAGACCGTACTGCACTGGCAAATCGACTAGAGGATTGTAACTGGCTTGGGATTTGAAAATGAATAGCTCAGAACACTTTGGAAGAAGTAGTAGGCTTATAGGGAAGAGATATGAAAGTGAATTGGTGTGTTGAAATGATCAAAATCCTTCTCTATTTATAGTTTTTCCAAAGGCAGAATTTTGATAGAATTCGGACAGAATTCGGGCAGAACTTTATGAGAAAATCTCGTTGGGATCCGTAACTGCAGGAAGATCAAGTTCAAAAAGCAACGTTCACTAACCGAACTCTGGCCGAATTCGGGCCGAACTCTGGCCGAATTCGGGCCGAACTCGAGCCGAATTCGCCTGGAGTTCTGTCAGGGTTTTTGCAAATTAGTTTTTGGGCTTTTTGAAAAGTCAAGCAGTTAGGAAGTAGTTTGGGCTTTTGTAAGTGGGCTTGTTTTCAAAATAAAAGGGTATTTTCAAAATGTTTCTTGGATAGCCTATTTTCCAGTACGATGCAGTGTAAATCGCATTCCTAGACTCGATAAATATAAAAAATTATATTAGTCAAATAGGAAAACCAATAGCCCTTTGGTGACGTCTTTCTTCTGAAATTTGAGCAAACTTGAAGACGCCTTTTTTATTTGACGGCGGTCGTCCAAAGATAAACAAATCTAGAAATCTAAATACCTTTTGGGGGCTTCGTCCCCGAACCCCCACGGGAGGTACTGCCCCCTCGACCCCTGTCCGCTGACCGGGCAGCGGAGCCCCCAATGCGAGGCCGCGGATAGGTCGTTAGGCGGTTCAGAGAAATCTTCTTGTATAACGCCGTCTTTGGCCCATCAATAATTCTCTATTGCATATGTGCTGGTTTGATCATGCTTACAGTATGTCTATAAATACATGTTAGGCAAACAAAACAATATGACTAATACAGAACATTAGGACAATGCTAAGTTAGTGATGTTATTATGTTAAACTTAATTGATTAGCCATATTCAAAAACATGATATAATCATTGGGCTAACACAATCCAGTTACCTGCCCTACAGACTACCCGACTCATCCAGGCCAAAAGAAAATAAGTATAGCAGATACACCGCAGTAAGATACGTGTGTCCTAAGGAGGCACTCGACGGTGTGCTGAAAGAGTGCTCATCATGACAGATAGCACCAAATCCCATGTATATATTATATATATATATATATAATATAATAGAAAAAAATATATATATATATAATAGAGAGAGAGACCGGAACAAGAAGGGCTGCAGGTAACTGGGAAATTCTTCCCTTCCACTGATCTAGATAATCAAGCTAGTTATTAATCCTTAATATTTTCTTATTGGATTTTGGGTGTGGCATTCCACCATATCCATCCTAGACATGATATACAAGACTGGACAATACAAGAAAGTGCACTATAACAAGTCACAACAAGAAAATATAATAAGTTGGAAGCTAGGAGTGCGCTACGACGAGCTACTATTGAGAAAATAGGGAGTGCGCCATGACATGCCACTACCATGTAAGCAAGGAAAGACATGCACATGAGTGCACCACGACGGGTCACTATAAAGATATCGGGAGTGCGCCATGATAGGTCATTATCATATAAGAAAGGAAAAGACATGTAACATGAGTGCACCATGACGAGCCACTATCAAGTAAGGAAGAAAAAGACATGTGCAATGGGTGCGCCACGACGGGCCACTATCTAATAAGGAAGGAAAAGACATGTGACATGGGTATGCCACGACGGGCCACTATCTAGTATGGAAGGAAAAGACATGTGACATGGGTGCTCCACGACGGGCTACTATCAAGATTATCGAGAAGAGATCATGTTGTCATGTTCAAGTTAAGTTCAATATTAACAAGTTATTAAGTCGGGTCGTCACAAGTTAGGCCAAGTACAGAAAATATGCAAAGAAGATCAAAAAATATGATTGAAATTATCAGTCGCATACGAACTCCAACTAAAGTGAAACAAGAAGATTCTTGAAATTAAGACATTCATACGAGCGGACAAAACTATCCACGACGTACGGGGCACAAGGGCATGACGCGCAAGCGCATGGCAAACGAATCGCGTAGGCGTGCGGCCACAAAATGCGTAGCGCATGGATGCACAGCGCACAGGCAAGCGACAAATAAATTTCGCAAACGCACGGTTGCGAAACGCGCAGCGCACGGATGCACCAAGTGCAGAGCGCGAGAGCACGGGCAAACGAATCGTACAGGTGCACGACAACAAAACATGTAGCGTACGGATGCGTGGCACATGGAACGCGAAAGCACGACGTGCAGGCGCACGACAAATAAATCGCACGGACACGCGGGCGCGAATCGTGCAGCGCACGGAGCACGAGAGCACGGTGCGCAGGCGTACGGCGAAAGAATCATGCGGGTGCGCGACATGCAGACAAAACTGCCCACGGCACGTGGGGCACGGACGCACGGCGCGTGGGCGTGCGGCACTGTTCATCTTCCTAGCAGCACCGAAGTATTGGCCCAATGATTACATCGTGTTTTTGAATATGGCTAATCAGTTAAGTTTAACATAATGATGTCACTAATATTCATATACTCACTATCATGTTGCTACTTAAACTTAGCATTGTCCTAATTATCCTATATTATATTACTATGCTTGTATCGTACTGCAACCTATTTTACTGGCCTAACATGTATTTGTACATATGCAGTAAGCATGATCAAACATGATCAAACATGATCAAACAAGGACATAGGCAATGAAGAATTAATGATGGACCAAAGACGGCGTCATAAAAAGAGATTTCTCCGAACCGCCTAGCGACCTATCTGGGGCCTCGTATTGGGGGTTCCGCTGCCCGGTCAGCCGACAGAAGTCGAGGGGACAGTGCCCCCCGTCAGAGGTTCGGTGGCGAAGCCCGCAAAAGGTATTCAGATTTCCAGATCTGCTTATCTTTGGACGACTGCTGTCAAGGAAAAAGACATCTTCAGGACTGCTCAAATATCAGAAGAAAGGTGTCATCAAAGGGCTCTTGGTTTTTCTACTTGTTCCAAGTCTGTAATCTTCAATTTATTGAGTCTAGGAGAATGTGTACATTGAGTCGCACTGAGCCATCTCAACCCCTAGACATATATCTCCAAGCTCTACCATACAAACAGACCAATTCCTTAACCAAGCCCAAGCTCCACAAAGCCCAAAAGCCTAAAGGCCATTCTGCCACCTAGGAGGCAGAGTTCGGGCCGAACTCTGCCCCCACATAGAGTTTGGGCCGAACTCTGTCCCCTGATTTCCAGGAACTGATTTTTAGGGCCTGCTTGGTACAAGCTGTCCAACGTTCAAAAATTTGAATTCTTGGGGCAGAATTTGGGCCGAACTCTGCCTCCCCAGAGTAGTATAAATAGAGCTTGAATTCTATCATCTTTTTATCACTCACCTTCAAATATTCAAGCCTTCTATGCTCTACTACTCTAAACCTTATTCTTCCATATCTCCTAAGCCACAACTCTCCTTAGCCCAAGGTGCTCAGTGCGATATCAGCTAGAAGTTGTGTGCAAGAGTGAAAGAAAAGTTACTTGGACAATTCTAAGTTTCGCCACCTGCGAATCTGTAAGAAGTTGGCGTGCTCTTCTGAGTAAAGGCACGTGGTTGTACACTATTTCACAAATAGTGGATTTCAATCCTGAGCTAGAGTTCTCAGACCTGGACTAGTCCTCTACGAGGGAAACCAGGTTAAAACTGCTATATTTGTGTATGCTCTTCTGATCTTTATTTACTTCGGTATTTCTCTTTGATTTATTTACTATCTTGATAGTTGTTTTGTGGAGGTGATATAGAGTTAATTTTTATTTGGTAATTTATCGACACAAACTCTATTCACCCCCCTCTAGAGTTGCCTACACGTTATTTCACGAAGATGTGCGAGAATCCTATGAACACAAAAATGCCATAACTTACTTAAAATAAATCAAAATTAATTGGTTCAAATGCCAAAATTGGGTAGAATAAAATTGTGCACAACATCGAACCTTTAGATTTCGGAAATGACAAAATTTAAGAGATCAAAACCATGAAAAACCAAAAAAAACTACAATGTTAGATTTATAAAAATATAAACATCAAAACAATAGTGTTCAAGATTTGGCAAGATATACTTGCCTTGGTTAAGCTCCAAGTCTAATCTTCCACTCCACCACCAAGAGGGGTATGGAACCACACTCTAGGCCTCAAGGCCAAGCTCTTGGCAAGCTTCAAAGGGAGAGAAGAAAAGAAGAAATGAAAAGAGAGTGAAGAGAATAAAAAGAAAGAGGAGAGAGAAAGTAAAAGGGTATATATAGAAAGGGGAATTAATCATAACTTTTGGATGGTGATCTATGTGAAGATCTAAGTCAATCCTAGTCATCCAAAGAAAACTAAGTATCCATTAGATAATATGATGCATCTACACTATTCATGAAAATATCTAAATACTATTCATCAAAATATCCAAAACACTATTGACGAAAATATCGGAAACACTATTAATGAAAATATCTGAAATCAAAAATATCTAAAATATAGAAAATATGCCCGGGCGGTATACCGTCGATATACACTGGTATATTAGCGATATGCCGGTCAAGGAGAAAATCTACAAGTAGGGAAAAATTTAAAGCGTTCCAAAAATGAAGAAATTATGAAATATAGTACAAAAATATGTATCCATATATAAATACCGATATTGTGAGATGAGTCTCACAGTCACGGCTAACCTTCATATGCATGCCACTAGTACTACTATTTTCGCTGCCACCGGCACTGTCGTCTCCGAAAAAAGAGGTATGCATTACTCAATTTATCGGCCCACTGTTTTTCTTCATATCCATTTCTTCTTGATTCATCAAGAGCGACAGCTGCTGCTGTTGTTGTAGTGATGGTGACGACCGATATAGGGTTTGCAATTGGGCTCAAATTCAGATAGCCAGCTCTGCCACCGCCACCACTCCTAGAAAATATGTTGCGGTAGAGCGCATCGAGCTGGTAGAAGTAGGGGCAGGTCTTAGCGTCCTTTGGTCGATTCTTGTTTCTTTCTTTCACCTTCTTGAAGTACCGTGAGTCGAGCTCGCTCCTCTCCCCTTACAAGGGTGTCTACGTCCGACTTTGACCACCACAACGAAGAAGCGGGTCCAGGCTCACGCTCATCGAAGCTTCATCCTCGCATGTGTATGAAAAAAAGGGTACCAATTCGGATGAAGTCAGACAGAGGTGGAGGAGGAGGAGGAGGAGGCGGAGGCAGACGAAAAGGAGGGAAGAGGCAAAAAGGGGGAAGGGGCTCCCACCGTTCAAGAGAAAAAGAAAAGAGGATTTTATGGTGATGGTGGTGGAGTGAAGAGGTAAGATGGTGGTGGCGATGGTCTCTCTTTGTGTGTGTGTGTGTATATAATGACTTCGGCTACTGCAAATAAAAATCTATTATTAAATACAACTTAATATAGGGTAGAGAATAAAAATATTAAATATTTAATGACAACCAAATTGTAGGACCGTTGAGCACCTCTAGAGGGGGGTGAATAGAGTGAGTGCGAGTGCAGCGAAATAAATTACCACTTAAAAATTAAAGGAAGATAACTATGGCAGTGAATAAAGAGGCAATAAATAAATGTAACAAGAGATCAGAGAATCAAACTCAGTGAACACCGCGATATGTTTTCCCTCTTAGAGGACTAATCCAGTCGCAGGTACTCTTGTCTGCTGTTAATCCACTATTCACAAGCTAATTGAGAGCTTGCAATCTCTTTACAACACCGTGCTTGGTGACAAGTACACAACCAACTTCACAAATGCTACATAATTGCTTATATTTAAATAGGAACACATCGCAGCGGCAGAAGCAGACAAATTAAAGTTAACGAGGACATTCTTTATTATCGAATAGGAACACATCATTTGATTTACAACAACGGAAATGAGAAGATAACTTGCAGTCACAGAGAGGTATATAAAAGTATTCTCTAATTTATTGATAATTGAAGAAGAGTACAAGACTCGTATTGAAATACAATTCTTACAACACATCTCACTTTACATTGATAGCCAACTGAACAAATGCTAGAAGACTTATATTTGATACTTTGATACATTGGATTACAACTTGATATACCGACTTGGCTTACAACTCACTGGTACAACTGATTACAATATTCCATACATTATGTCCTTTACAAACAGAATACATTATCTTGTACAAGGAGAGCTTCTGCATGCCCAACAAATCTTCGATGCCGCGGGAACAATCAAGCCAATCCTCGTGTACAGAACTTCCCAAGCACGAACACCTGCCCACAAACGTGGGCCAGTACATCATCTATGTACTGGCGAGCAGAATCCAACCCACTCGACTAAACCAACACTAACTGGTCAATTTTAGAAAGCATTTATTTGCATGATCTTTCTACTTGGGGCCTAGCATTAGTTTACAGTTCATGAACAGAAACATTGAAGAATGTAACTTGTTATCTCATTTCTTATGTATAGGCAACAATGAAACATACTTGGTGTTATCAAATTCTAGTACTGTTTATATATGGGCATCTTTTTAAGCATCGTTAAGTTAACATTAGCCAAAAGATGTTATAGGGATTCTCTTAGCAAGGCAATACTCCAGTATATTGTATTTAACATGTTGAGCATGTTATAGAGTTATCATTTAAAGGCAACATCATAACATCGTCTTGTTTATCATGTTAAGTAGACAAATCAACCAACATATATACATTGCATATATCATATTTAAGTGATTTCTTACCGATATCTGACTACTCGTACCTGCATAAAAATACATGATAATATGATATACTTACTATGTCTGCACAAAATATTCATTAGTATGCATCCTGACTACATGACCACCTGTGCTACGTACCATTTAAGGACTTGCCATATAGGACTTCATAGGGTATGGGATGTGCCCTTCACCAGGTTGTGAGCCCAAATGAAGGTCCCAATATCGCGTGTCACCAAATCACGCCGATTCCCTCCTAGGCCGACTCGATCCCACTACCGCGGGTACCGTTAGAGAAAACAATACCTTATATACAAGTTTGCCCATGGTCATGCGAATACGTGTCCGACTCGATCGTGTTCAAAGTTGTATGATAAAATATTAAGATAAGTAAATGCAACATTTTATTATCTCATCTTTCCAACATTACCATCTGTTCACTTGGTTATCTCAACGATTCCAAGTCTCGTCATTTCTCATTGCATCAAATCATTGCAACATTTCTCATATCATTCCTTTCTATGAGGAACAAACAATAATTCATTCATTTCAATAGGACCTGCAGCATTTCATTTATTTCATAGGAACATTATTCTTTCTTTCATTGCTAATAAGGAAATAGGCCACAACAACAGTTTCGCAGAAGGTACATGATTCTAGTGTTTCATTCAGTTCTTTGTGTTAATAGCATAATCAGTTTATTTCTCATGTATCATTTATGCAGCAACTCATTACTTAAGTATTTCATTACGTAAGCATTATTCACAGAAGGGACGTTATCAATTCATTATCAGACATCAAGTCATATTAGTAGTTCAAGTGTGATTCATTCAGCAGTTCAATGTTCATGTAATGTTCATTTCAACGTTAGGCAACTTAAGCATCTATATTATCCAGTAACCAAAACATGGGATATTTAGGGACAATTCATAACATCATATTACTCCATTTTATTAAGCATACGGAGTAAGGAGGAGGGAGGACAGTTCCACTCACTTGCATAAAAGGGTCTTCCTGTTCTGATCACACACAATTCCAGTAAGCGTAACTCCACCAGCGAGCCACGTTCCAAGATCCATTTCGTCTAGCCAGCAAAGAGAGACTGCATCAGTCTCAATTCTCCTAATTTCCAACCTAAGTCACGGTCCAACATTCTGATCGCATCCAACAAGCCAACCAAATGCCTCGCGCGGAGCGGGACATTACATAATATATCACTCAAAAAAAGTTTCGTCCTTAAAACTTAAGAACAACTCATCTTATAAATTTACTTAGTCACAACAGTTACTCATTCAGCTTTTATTCAATATTCAGTTTATCACACTCGGCCCTTTCAAAATAGCTGTCCAACAGTACCACTTAATCCACCAACAATTCAATCCATCTTTCTCTTTTCCAACTACTTGCAACTTCTCTTCGATTCACCCATATTTTTCTTGCATTTCTATCTTGGTCGCAAACATATCACTTCGTTTGGATCCATACACATATTTTAGGCGTCCCCAAAACATATGCATTTCAGCCAAAGTCCGTACTAGTACGATAAACTCTTTTCATAATATTATCTTAGTCGTAACCTATCACTTCGGCTGGATCCATACACATATTTTAGGCGTCCCCAAAACATATGTACTTCAGCCAACTTTTATGTTAGTACAATTCGATAAGCCACGGTATAACTCTCTTTTCCAAATTTGACTTAGCATCCTTTCAATTGGCTTATTACTTTATTCACTTGCCACAATCACTATCTTCCAGGCCACAATACTTAACATCAGGGACAACTCGGGTATGCTCTCTATCCAAGCATAATATTTCTAACATTCGGTCAAGGGTCTAACTTAGAGCTAATCATATCAAGAGTTCACAATATGCAATCATATTCCTTCCCAAATCCAATAATATTTTTCACCGAGATAATTTATCTTTTCTAAAATATACAATCCGACGTCATCTACTATCGATTACCCGAGTCAGGGTATAATTTTATACAACAGTCAAGGTTAACCCAGCTACCCAACTATAGATATCGATACAAACATTCTCGTTATGAACAGTCAATTCCATTTTATGGAACAATTTACTGCACGACACGCACCACTCAAGTCTTACCCTACGATTGCACTTCCCACTTACCGTCGACCTATAACTTAAAAAGGTCAAACATCTCTAAGGCACAAGCTGAAGCATACATCTCCTTAAGTCAATACTTATCATCACCATCTCTCGTTCAATGCCACCAGGTCATCCAATGGGTCGCCAACGGTCATCTATTATTTGGTTAAGTGTCTAAGGTTAGCTATACTGACAGCTAAACCTAATCATTCATGTGACTTTCCTAGAGTGGACGGTTACTAGGGATCATGCTAGTTTCTTATTCTCAGGCCAACATGCAACCAACTATTCGAGGCTACTCTATCCTAAAGCTATGGGATTCAACTCAGTCTGAACAACTAATCGCCATTGTCGACTATGCCGATAATTTGTTATGTATTCCACGGTCGCTAGGGTCAAGTCTATCTATCCAGGGTC
The DNA here is from genome assembly GCA_029216955.1 of Iris pallida. Taxonomy (NCBI): domain Eukaryota; kingdom Viridiplantae; phylum Streptophyta; class Magnoliopsida; order Asparagales; family Iridaceae; genus Iris; species Iris pallida. The sequence goes on along the minus strand of JANAVB010017999.1, from coordinate 16,488,059 downwards.
TTCCTCAAGGAAATAATTTCCACAAAGGCTCATTCTAGACTTATCCAACGATCGACCAAGATCGATCTATCAACATTACGATCAATCCCAACCCGACACACGATTGTCATCGTTCTAATAATCCATCAAGTAAATTTTCCAATGATTCAATTTCTATTCCAATTTTTTTGTGCCCACACGAACCCATAAGCCAAGGCTAACTATTCAAGGGTCATCGATTTCGACAGTTTCAATAAAACTATGGAATCATACTATTCGGTCTATATGACAAAGTCATACCACTAAGTCATAAGCCAGCAATCTATATCCCAACCGACAGCTATCTATACATCATACCATCTACCCACACTATCCAACATATTTCGTGATTCTAAATCCCATTCATTTCCCAGCCATCAAAATCTCATACGAACATTCTTAAAATTTTATGCCGCAAGGGTCGAGTAGTTCATTCCATTCAATCCGACAATTCATGTATCAATTAACCATTCTCTATGCAACACAAATATTCAGGGTTGCTACTTGTTACTTTTCTAGTACAATTCAATTCCTCAGCATACATGCACATATGCAACGACTATCTATTTTGTCAAGCTCAACTCAAATTTACTAATTCTACCCATCGACAATCAAGATGGGTTATCATCTTATCGTACCTTAGGGTCATAGCACAGATTTCCAGCATTCGTTCGGGTCACCGACAATATTTCTAAAACTTTCAACTTAGCAACCAACTTGTAATAGCCACACATGATTTCCGTCCAGCAATTCGCAAATATCGTTCAATTTCTAAGCCACAACATTCTCTATCCACAATATAGTTATCATCCGACCAATCTGAGTCATCGTCAGACTGAGCAATTTCTAACCAAGCCACAGGTTACAATTTTCGACAATCTCGCTACCCAGCATAACATTACCGACAAGGGACACTCGATTCTCCTAACAATAAAGCATAACTCCCGGCTAAATCTTGGTACTACCCAATACTCACAGATAGTCTCGTTGCTATCCTATGGAAAGGGTCACGATACATATCATTCTGCAGTGGTAGAGGCAATATACACTCAGAAACGAAGCCATCACAAACAATACCAACTCAAATCTATCCGGACATTTGTGATCTAAATTAATCACCACAAAAAGCCAATATCTCGGGGTCTCAATATCATAAGCCAACATTCTTAGGGTCTCAAAAGCACTAGCCAACACACATGAGTCAACTCACCAATTTTGTTGAATTCATCCATCAAATATTTCATTCCCAATTCTTTCCCAACATCACATGCAATTCTCAACTTGTTACAGCATACATAGTTACTTTTCTTTATTTCCATATTCCAAACATCATTCACAATATAGAATACTATGGCATCGAGTCATTGTTGGGTTATTTGTGTCCAAACCAACAACAATCATTTATTCAGGGGCATCATAATGTATATAGATTTATTGTATGGAACATCCAATGAGCAGCCAAGAGGGTCAACAAACTTTCAGACACAAACAACATAGGATGATTACAGAACAACAACAGCATAATCGTGGAAGCAATGTTGAGTGATCGCGAAAGCAACATTGAGTGATCGCGAAAGAAACTTTGATTTTAAAACAAATCAAATAGGAGACCAAGGACGTAAAGTCTTGCTCTGATACAAATTTGTTACACCCCGATTCGTAGAGTCATTTATTCATATATTTATCTATTGGAATCGATTGTCCTCGCTTGGGCGTGATGCCGTACAAGTATGGTATTGCACTTGTACAAGGCAAAGATGGTACATAATTGATTATCTTCAAATAAAAACACATCGTAGCGGCAGAAGCAAACAAATTAAAGTTAACAATGACATTCTTTCTTATCGAATGGGAGCACATCATTTGTTTGCAACAGCAGAAATAAGAAGATAACTTGCAGTCACAGAGAGGTATATAAAAGTATTCTCTTTATTGATAATTAAAAAAGAGTACAAGACTCGTATTGAAATACAATTCTTACAACATATCTCACTTTACATTGATAGTCAACTGAACAAATGATAGAAGACTTACATTTGATACTTTGATACATTGAATTACAACTCGATATATCGACTTGGCTTACAACTCACTGGTACAACTGATTACAATGTTCCATACATTATGCCCTTTATAAACAGAAGACATCATCTTGTATAAGGAGAGCTTCTACATGCCCAACAAATCTTCAATGCCACGGGACCAATTAACCCAATCCTCATGTACAGAACTTCCCAAGCACGAATACCTGCCCACAAATGTGTGTCAGTACATCATCTATGTACTGGCGAGCAGAATCTAACCCACTCGCCTAAACCAACACTAACTGGTCAATTTTAGCAAGCATTTATTTGCATGATGTTTCTACTTGGGGCCTAGCATCAGTTTACAGTTCATGAACAGAAATATTGAAGAATGTAACCTGTTATTTCATTTCTTATGTAAAGGCAACAATGAAACATACTTGGTGTTATCAAATTCTAGTACTGTTCATATATGGGCATCTTTTTAAGCATCGTTAACTTAACATTAGCCAAAAGATGTTATAGGGATTCTTTTAGCATGGCAACACTCTAGTATATTGTATTTAACATGTTGAGCATGTTATAGAGTTCTCATTTAAAGGCAACATCATAACATCGTCTTGTTTAGCATGTTAAGCAGACAAATAAACCAACATATATACATTGCATACATCATATTTAAGTGATTTCTTACCGATATCCGACTCCTCATACCTACATAAAAATACAGGATAATATGATATACTTACTCTGTCTGCACAATATATTCATTAGCATGCATCCTGACTACATGACCACTGGTGCTACGTACCATTTAAGGACTTGGCATATAGGAATTCATAGGGTATGGGATGTGCCCTTCACCAGGTTGCAAGCCTGAATGAAAGTCCCAATACCGCGTGCTACCAAAGCACGCCGATTCCCTCCTAGGATGACTCCATCCCACCGTCGCAGGTACCGTTCGAGAAAATAATACCTTGTATACAAGTTTGCCCATGGTCATACGAATGCGTGTCTGACTCGATCGTATTCGAAGTCGCATGATAAAATATTAAGATAAGTAAAGGCAATATTTCATTATCTCATCTTTCCAACATTACCTTCTGTTCACTTGGTGATCTCAACGATCCCAAGCCTCATCATTTCTCATTGCATCAAATTATTACAATATTTCTCATATCATTCCTTTCTAAGAGGAACAAACAATAATTCATTCATCTCAATAGGACCTGCAGTATTTCATTCATTTCATAGGAACATTATTCTTTCTTTCATTGCTTATAAGAAAACAGGCAACAACAACAGTTACGCAGAAGGTACATGATTCTAGTATTTTATTTAGTCTTTGTGTTAGTAGCATAACCAGTTCATTTCTCATGTATCATTTACGTAGCAACTAATTACTCAAGTATTTTATTGCTTAAGCAGTATTCACAGAAGGGACGTTATCAATTCATTCTTAGACATCAAGTCATATTAGCAGTTCAAGTGTGATTCATTCAGCAGTTCAATATTCATGTATTGTTCATTTCAACGTTAGGCAACTTAAGCATCTCTATTATCCAGTAACCAAAATACGGGACATTTAGGGACAATTCATAGCATCATATTACTCTATTTTATTAAACATACGGAGTAAGGAGGAGGGAGGACAGTTCCACTCACTTGCATAAAAGGGTCTTCCTGTTCCGACTACACACAATTCCACTAAGCGTAGCTCCACCAGCAAGCTACGTTCCAATATCTATTCCGTCTAGCCAGCTAAGAGAGATTGCATCAGTCTCAATTTTTCTGATTTTCAACCCAAGTCACGGTCCAACATTCTGATCGCATCCAACAAGCCAACCAAATGTCTCATGCGGAACGGGACATTATATTATGGCTCCCCCGTAATGTGTGAAGCCAACAATGCTCACCAGAAGAAAAAAAATAACATATCCATATATAACAAGTCGTAACACAAGTAAACTAGAAGTAGCAGTGATAAAAGAAATAACTAAAATCTCATAATATCGCTAAAATAAGATGCAAGTAACAAAAACTGCATAAGTCATAACTCAAAAGTTTATGAATAAAAAAATCTAATAAAAAGTCTAACTCGAAAGTTTAGACTAGTATATCAAAAAACTACATAGATCATCATCTAACAACTACATCCAAAAACTACTAACTGTAGTCCCACATCACAATGGCGTATCATCACCTCCAGGAGCATCCGATGAAAAGTAAGCTGTAGTAGGATCGAAATGAGCAAAGGTAGCCTCATTATCGAACCTCGGACCAGTGAATCTGGGGTGATAGATCATTGGAACAGGATGAGTAGGTTCATGAGATAGACTCCAGTGTATATCAGCAATATTATTCTGCAATACCTGTGCCTGGGTGATGTGGCGGAACTCAGAGTCAATATAACTCTGATGACATTGAGCTGAGAGGGCAACAAAGTCATCAAAGTGCTGATAAAAGCCTGGGTCAAAGCCAGGAGCAGGGGCTGGAGCAGAAGCCTGAGGTTCATCATCATGAACTGGAGCAGCAGGTTCGGCACCGGGTGGAGGAGGAGGGTTGGGATACAACTTAGCTCTACTAAGTTCAGTAGCAGAAGAAGAGAAAGGACAGAGTTGAAGATAAATTTCAAATCTCTTGAAGATAGATACCAGATGCATTGGATAAACATGGTTATACCCCGCACTTCTGTAATTAAGCATCCAGGCCATAACAGTCTTGGGGATGGAGAAAGGAATGCCAAAGTGAATATGATATATAACAAATAATTCTATGAAGGTGATCTCGTCAGAAGATCCCCTTTTCAAAAGTAAAGCGGAGAAGATAAAGCACTGTAGTTCATAGAAGTGCTGATTCAAGTGTTTTGAATACACCCTACGTGGGACAAGACGAGGGTGACATGTCAATTCTTTGAAGGAGTCAAGGGTGACACCTTCTGGAAACTGGACGTGGTTAATATCCACCAATGCTTCACTAATATCAGGAACGTGAAAATATTCACTGATATCAGTAGCATTGAACTCAAGTTCTTGTCCAGCAACACAAGAATAAAAATTGCCATTATCTTTTACTTGTAAATTACAGTTAAACATCCTAACGGCACTATCAAATATATTATCAGCAACTTCAAAGAAGTCCCAAAATCCAAGTCGATTAAAGGTAGGAGCATATTTAGAAAATATTGTAATGTTGACACAAACTCCAGAACAGATTTTACGACCAACGAAGGAATCAAACCAAAGATCGAAAAAATTTCTGTCAGAAAATAGACCGGAGTCATAGTCGTCATTATCAGAGGGACGAGCTGGACTAAAAACATTGGTTGGGACATAGTCAGATGAAGATGATCCTGCTTGGGAGGCATCAATCTTTCTCTTTTGGGCTTTGGGTGCCATAGAAATAAAAGAAAGAAGATAGATAATTACCTTTGGAAGAAGGAAGAAGAAGATGAAGGAGATCACTTCAAAGCTCCACAAAACTTGAAGAGGAGGAGGAGGAGGAGAACCTTCACTTAGGGTTTATGGAAGAATTTTCGGTGGGATGATGAAAATAGAAGTGGTAAAAGAAGAGAATATAAAGGCTAGGGTCGACAGTTCTGTTCTGGAAATCCACACAGCTACTATCTGAACTCGGCCCGAACTCGGTCCGAGTTTGGCTGCTTGTATTTCCAATGTCATTAATGCAGCATAATTGATAAATTTAATGTATAACTTGCACACTTATTCATTTAATAATTTTTATTACTTTGGGTTAGTTGTACGGGCTGGATCTCAGCTAGTAGTAGTCCGAAGACTAGTACACCGTGTCGCTTCAGGCTATTTATGCATGTATGACAGAAGGACCCTTTCGGCTTGTATCTAAAATAACTTTCATTAATAAATTTTAAAGTTTTGAGTTATAAATTGATTTACTAATCATACTACATTATGAATCTGACAATTCAAGTATGCCGAGCTCTCGACGCAGATTGTTAAAGCGGTCTTCAGCCAATGGTTTTATGAAAATGTCTGCTAGTTGATGATCTATGTCAACAAATTCTAAGCAAATATTTTCGTGTTGTTGGTGATCACGTAAAAAGTGATAACAAATCTCTATGTGCTTTGTGTGTGAGTGACATACAGGGTTCTTAGTCAGGTTAATAGTGCTAGTGTTGTCATAATAAATAGAAATCTTAGTATAGTGTAGATTGTAGTCTTCTAAGGTTTGTTTCATCCACAAAATTTGAGCACAATATCGTCCTACGACGATATACTCAGCCTCAGTAGTTGATAGTGATACAGAATTTTGTTTCTTGCTAAACCATGAGACTAAGGCTTTTTCTAGGAAATAATACATACCACTGGTACTTTTACTGTCTATTTTGCATTCTGCAAAATCTGTATCCAAGTAACCTATCAGGTTAAAGGATTTCATTTTATGATACCATAAGCCGACTGTTGAAGTTCCCTTAAGGTATCGAAAGATACGCTTGATGGCACATAAGTGTGATTCCTTAGGATTTGCCTGATATTGTGCACAAATGCAGACACTAAACCTAATATCAGGACGACTAGCAGTTAAATACAATAAATTATCAATTATACCTCGATACTTACACTGATTGACAGGTTTGCCACTTTCATCAGTGTCAAGCTTTGTTGATGTAGACATTGGAGTTCCGATTGGCTTTACGTTGTTGAAGTCGTACTTTTTCAGTATGTCCTTTGTATATTTAGCTTGATTGATGAATGTTTCTTTTGAGTGTTGTTTGATCTGGAGTCCTAGGAAGAAGTTCAGCTCTCCGATCATACTCATCTCAAATTTACTCTGCATACACTTAGCAAAATTTTGACAAAGTTTTTTATTAGTAGATCTGAATATGATATCATCAACATGTATTTGCACAAGAAGAATATCATCATCTAAAGACTTGATAAATGAAGTAGTATCAACTGTTCCTTTTGAAAAACTATTTTCAAGTAAGAAGGTACTTAGGCGTTCATACCAAGCACGAGGTGCCTGTTTGAGTCCATAGAGTGCTTTCTTAAGTTTGAAGACGTGATCAGGTTTTTGAAAATCTTCAAAACCAGGGGTTGTTTCACAAAAACTTCTTCTTTCAAAATTCTGTTTAAAATGCACTTTTCACGTCCATTTGAAATAATTTGAAATCATTAAAACATGCAAATGCACAAAATATGCGGATAGCTTCTAGTCTAGCAACAGGAGCATATGTCTCGTCATAATCAAGAACTTCTTCTTGATTATAACATTGTGCCACTAGACGTGCTTTGTTGCGTAGAACTTGTCCATCTTCACTTAATTTATTTTGGAACACCCATTTAGTACCAATTATCGATTAACCAATAGGTTTAGGAACGAGTTCGCAAACTTGGTTTCTCTAAAATTGATTAAGTTCCTCTTGCATGGCATCAATCTAAAATTCATCATTAAAAGCATCTTCTATATTCTTAGGTTCTACTTGTGAAATAAAGGCTACATTAGCTGCTATTTCAGTATCTCTATATGAAGAGCGTGTACTTATACCTTTTGATATATCACCTACAATGAGCATCTCTGGATGATCTGGCAAGAACTTTAATGACTCAAATCTATAAGTCAGATCTTCCATCGGGCTTTTATCGGTTCTGGCTTGTGCATCTTCATCATCACTGTCGCTAGATCTGTGACTATTGAGCTCTTCAAAAGTAACGTTAACGGATTCTTCAATAATCATAAAAAATTCTATATCCCTTACTCTTAGCAGCATATCCAAGAAATATCCCTTCATCTGCTTTAGAGTCGAACTTTTCCAAGTTGTCCTTGGTGTTCAGGATAAAACAGCGACATCCAAAAACTTTAAAATATAAAATATTTGAAATTCTTCGAAACCAAAGTTCATAAGGTATTTTCTTCGGGATAGCTCAAATTAACACCCTGTTTAAAATATGATAGGTTGTAACAATAGCTTCTGCCCAAAAATATTTAGGAAGATTATCCTGATTCAGTATTACTCTAGCCATCTCGCTTAGAGTACGGTTCTTTCTCTCCACAACACCATTCTGTTAAGGAGTTCTAGGACAAAAAACTCATGGTAATATCCACTATCATCACAAAACTTTTTGAAATCAGTATTTCGAATTCGCCACCATGATCACTTCGGATACAAGTAATCATGAAGCCTTTTTCATTTTGTACATTTTTACAGAATATCTGAAATTCAAAAATTGTATCACTTTTGTTTGATAAAAAGTAAACCCAAGTAAAGTGAGAGAAATCATCAACAATAACAAAGGCGTAGAGCTTACCGTCAAGACTAACGACTCTACTAGGACCAAATAAATCTATATGTATCAACTGCAAAGGTCTAGAAGTACTTACAGCGTTGATGGATTTAAATGTAGACCTATGTGCTTTGTTTTTTTACATTTTGCACATACCATATCTCTCTTGAATGATATCTCAGGGAGTCCTTTTACCAACTTTTTAGTGCTTAGCCATGAGATAGTGTCCATATTAGCATGTCCTAGCCTCATATGCCATAGCCAGCCTTCATCTAAGTTTGCTACTAGGCATCTTCCTATATTATTAGTACTCTCTAGAAAGAAAACATAAATATTGTCTTCTCTAATCCCTTCATATATGGGATTACCAGATGACATATCATATATTGTACATTTATCTTTCACAAGATTGATGTCATAACCATTATCTGCCAAGTGACTTATGCTCAGTAGGTTATGTTTCAATTTCATAACTAGACAAACATCTTTTATTACAGGATGAGGAGATATACTAACAATACCATTTCCAATGATATCACCTTTCAGGTTGTTTTCGAAGGAGACGTATCATTTTTTCTTCATCGATAGCATAGCGAACAAAGATGCATCATCAGTCATGTGCCGCGAACATCCGCTATCGAGGATCCACTTGCTTTTAGCATGAGAGGGTTGAGGGTCCACCTACAAAACAAGTAGATGAATCCTTTGGTACCCATTTATTGAAGGGTCCATATTGATTAGTCTTAGGTCTCCAAATCAGTATGTGATTGTCAACAAGCTTTCTTGTTAGACAATACTGTGATATTTGCCCATGAGTACCACAGTACGTGCAAGTAAGTTTTGAAAATGTGTTCGTTAAATTTGTGTTTACATGCATATGTGGTTTCTTTGAAAACCTATTTATGAAAGCATGGTGATATTCGTGTTTCTTACGTGCTTTCTGTGGTTTAGTCCTCTTAGGTGTATGCTTAGCATTAGGACTAACTTTAGGCTATGTCACAAGTATAGCCTGTTTGCCTAACTTGATCTCTAATTTTTTAGAAACCGCACAAGACTCTTCATATTTAGCGGTCATATCAATGAGTCTTTGCTCAGTGACTAAGTGTCTCTTCTTCTCTATGTCATATAACTCTTGTATCTTAACATAGTGTCTTTTTTCTTTTCAATTTTGAGGATAGTCTCATGATAGTCTACTTTAAGCTTGGCTATCTCATCCGTGTTACCGGTAGTAGATGTCTCTCTAATATTTTCAACGAGATTTGACAATCTAGCTACTTTGGTTGTGCATGCCTTGACCTATTTTTGAGATTACTTATACTTGTTAAGCATATTTCTGTGTTCTTCAAGTAGTTCGCTGAAGGCATTTTCTAGCTCATCGAAAGTAAAGTCATCATACAGAGGATTTGAGGATAGCTTATCGAAAGCCATAAGACAGACATTTGCAGTGCTGCAGGTTCTATCTTCTTCCTCTGATTCACTAGCATCACTTTCATGCAAAATACTTGTATTTGCATACTTTCGACCAGTTGTTGTTCTTCGGCTTGATCTTGATCTATCATATGGACTGCTTTTCTTTGGAGTTGGGCAGTCCTTCTTCATATGCCCTGACTTCTTGCATCCAAAGCAGATTATTTCTTCTTCATTGCTTCCATGGACATCTTTTCTCCTTCTGTTTGATTTTTCAAATTTTAAGAATTTTCTAAAATTCTTCACTAGCAGGGCTTGTTCATCACCACTGGATGATTCTTCATCAGAATCTTTGCATATTGACCTTCTGGCTTGAGCTTTAAAGGCGATAGATTTTTCTTTTGGGATTGCTTCTTCAAACTCTTGTAGGTCCAGCTCATTGGTCATCAGCTTGCCCATAAGTGTTTTCAGAGTCATGGTGGTGAGATCGTTTCCTTCAATGATTGTCGTTGCCTTTGGATTTCAGTTCTTGGTTAGAGCCTGTAGTACTTTTCTGATCTTCTTATGATTACTGTAATCCTTACCAAGAGATTGCAAAGGATTAGTAATATCAAGAAAATGAGTGAACATCTGTGTAATTGACTCGCCGAGTTTTATTTTAAAATATTTATATTCTTGTGTTAGTCTGTTGATTTTGGATTCCTTCACTTGGGAAGTACCTTCATGAGTTACCTCAAGAAGTTTTCAAATCTCAAGAGACATCTTACAGGTTGAAACTCGATTAAAATCTGTCTTGTCAATTGTACATAACAGTGCGTTGATGGCACGTGCATCTAGACTAGCCTTTGCTTTTTCTGTCTCTGTATATTTATCATGAGGCTTGTCTATAAGTACGCCATCAACCACTATAGGTGTCGGTTTCTTATAACCGTCAATAACTATATACCAAAGATCAAAGTCAAGAGACTTTAAGAAGAATGTCATACGTGTTTTCCAGTATGTATAGTTTGTTCCATCAAATAGTGGAGATCTATTTGTGGATTGCCCTTCACCGTTGAATATTGATTTCATGGCTGCCATATATAACTTCTCTGAGGTTGTTATATTAGAATATAACCTGCTCTAATACCAATTATATGACCGTTGAGTACCTTTAGAGGGGGGTGAATAGAGTGAGTGCGAGTGCAGCAGAATAAATCACCACTTAAAAATTAAAGGTAAATAACTATAGCAGTGAATAAAGAGACAATAAATAAATGTAGCAAGAGATCAGAGAATCAAACTCAGTAAACATCGTAATATATACTGGTTTCCCTCTTGGAGGACTAATCCAGTCGCAGGTACTCTTGCTTGCTGTTAATTTACTATTCACAAGCTAATTGAGAGCTTGCAGTCTCTTTACAATACCGTGCTTGGTGACAAGTGCACGACCAACTTTACAACACCGTGCTTGGTGACGAGCGCACGACCGGCTCCTAAAACAGAGATGATTTCTGAACTTAAACGACCTCTTTACAACTCTGAGAACCAAAGAACTCTAAATCAAATCTATATTACTGGCTTTGCCTAAGAGATGTATAGGTGGAGTACGAAAGCTTTTAGAACACTGATAAACACTTTAGGAATAGATAGAGAGAAGAAATAATGACTTTGAAAAGAAATTTTTCTCTTCTATTTATAGCTGTTTTTGAGAACCGAACTCGGGCAGAGTTCGGGTGGAGTTCGGATGCAAAGATTTTGCAAACAAACGTTGCATGTAGATTTGGAGGTAACAAACATTTGAATTTGAAACGATCGAACTCGGACCGAACTTGGACCGAACTCGGCCTGAGTTCTGTTTAAGTTCATCTAGTAATATTTTGTCAAATTTTGTTGCATAGGATAAATAGAACTTTTGGCAAGTGGACTTTAAATGAATGGGTAGGCTTTATAGATGAGTGGACTGTGAATAACCTAAGCTTGTAACATACTCAGTCGATTTTACAATTTGTATCCTAGACTCAATAAAGAATAAAATATATAATAAACTGTAAAATGACTCAGACTGATTCCAGTGCATAAGTACTTCGGGATGATGATTTTCATGCTTGCTAATGTTGTAGTACACTATCTGATATTGAATTTACTTGACCTGAAATGTTAGCAGTAGTTTGTATATTTTGTGTATTGACTTAAGTCATTTGTTGATTTATCAAAATCGGGTGCGACCATTTGGTAATGGGCCAACAATTACGGTAATCTATGAGGGTTTTTTAAATAAGTTACCAGGTTAATATGACCTGCTATATCAAGTTAACTTCCAAGTCAAGGAGACAACTTTCACACTTTTCAATGCACTTGTTTTGTCATGTATCGATACATTCATGTATTGAAGAATTTCCATATACATATACTAGTCTACATGTACGTGCTTTGCACATATTTTAATTAGAATATCATAAGGTCAGTTGTCGTCTTTTCGTCTTTTCTAGGTGATTATTCATGTGTGTATTTTTTTTACAATGCGAAGAGATTCAAAGTATAAATTTTGTTCTTTTTTTTTAATTTTCTATTGAGAATGATAATCTTTGAGAAATGGTAAGGATAGCAAATTTTTATCATTGGAATATGAAAAGTTGTATGAAAAAAGAAAACTTGCATGAAAACATTATTGTTTTGATTCTTAAACATAAATAACATGCAAGTTGACATAATAACATCTTGTTTATAAAATATTCAAGGGTATTTTAGGAATTCAAAAGTTTCACCACCAAGTTTTCCTATTATATATATATATATATATATATATATATATATATATATATATATATATATATATATATATATATACACCATATATAATATATATATATATATATATATATATATATATATATATATATATATATATATATATATATATACACCATACATTTATACCTACATTATTAATTATGAAAAAGATTTTTTATATTATATATATATATATATTTAAAATATATATATATATATATATATATATATATTGAAAGGAAACAGAACAGGATACAGCCAAACAAGCCCAAACCAACACGAAATTCGAATTCAAAAGGGAAAACAAAAAAGGACAAGTGGAGGGAAAAGGACTGGCGCGGGTCCCGAGGAAGGCTCGGTCCACTCGGGAGCGGGGCCCGAGGCGCCCGAGCCAGCGCGCAGCCCGGGGAAAGAGTGGCCCGAGGCGCACGCGGGGGCGCGCTCCCCGAGGCCGGCCCACACGAGGGCCCGACGAGCGGCGAGGACCCGACGAGAGAAGCGGGGGCGAAGCCGACCCGGGCGGTGGGCGGAGGGGGAAGTCCGGCGACCTCAGAGGCGGAAGGCGGGGTGCCCCGGCTGGAGGAAAGAGCGAGGAATCCGGTACGGCGTGCGGAGGGGGAAGACAACACCACCGCCCGGGGAGGGAAGGGGCTTCTCCACGCCAGCGGGGAGGGGGTGGCCTCACGCCGACCGGGAGTGGGGGATCGACGCCAACAAGCCTGTGGAAAAGCCGCGGCGGCGAGGACCTGGGAGGGGGGAGGACCGCTGCGGCCGGAACGAAGCCGCCGGGAGCGCTAGACGGCTGGCTTCCTCAGGGGGATTAAATATATATATATATATTTTATATATATATATATATATATATATATATATATATATATATATATATATATATATATATATATATATAATATTTTTCTTTCTATAGGCAAAGTGTATTATATTCATACATATATTGATTATATATTTTTTGCACATGTGTGTTTATATATAAATACATATATTTTATATGTATAAATTTAGCAATTTTATTATAACCTATGTAAGTATATATATTTATATCCATGTTATATCTAGATTTACATGTTTATAAGGTATACACATAACCTATGTTTTATATATATTGTCTTATATATATGTATTATTTTCATATATGAATATCTTCTATGATATTTGAATAAATTTACTATTATATACGTTTATCATATATGTAGTTTTGTATACATATTAATTGTGCAAATACGTATGAGGATGTATACAACCACGTTCATATGAGAATTTATATGTCAATTAGTTGTATGAGTCCAAATGACTATATTGTTATTATTATTGTGTTTGTTTCATTAGCATAACTATATATTAGGTTTATCTTCTATGATATTTGAATAAATTTACTATTATATACGTTTATCATATATGTAGTTTTGTATACATATTAATTGTGCAAATACGTATGAGGATGTATACAACCACTTTCATATGAGAATTTATATGTCAATTTGTTGTATGAGTCCAAATGACTATATTGTTATTATTATTGTGTTGTTTCATTAGCATAACTATATATTAGGTTCATAAGAATATATATATATATATATATATATATATATATATATATATATATATATATATATATATATATATATATAAGGATCAAAGAAAAAAAATATATATATATATATAAGGATCAAAGAAAAGTAAATATTTTCGTAAATAAAAAATGAGATTTGTTAGGTAGATATATTTGAATATACTGTGTAAATGACACTTGGTTGTTTGTTTGGGTTTGGTAGATTTCATGTGGGCCTTACCACCTTTAGCGGGGTTAGACCTGATCAGACCCTGGTACTACAGTCTCAGCCTCAGCACATCATTTGGACAAACCTCAAGCAAGCATACCTTGCCTATTTGATTTACAATATTTACATGCTTGTATTTTTATCAGTCATTCACTCTGGATATATTGTTACATGTTTTACATGCTCCCTGTCAGTCATTACTACATACTGCTACATATCCCACGTGCTCTTATTTGTATGCTTATATGATTATACATACTGACACGCTAGACATGATACACAGATTCGTATTACATGACATATAGGTAGCACATACATGATCATTGATATTACTTCTGGATGTATTTACCTGTATACATGATATACTGTATTACCTATTAGAGTCAGATTGGACGTGTCGTGGATGTGACACGGACAACAACATTGGGTGGGAAGGATAGTTACTAGACATGAGGGATGCTATGCACATATCACTATTCATATATTACTATATATTTATCAAGAGATCTTGTATCTAGAGCTACGGACCTTTCTATATTTACCATGTGACTCTATTCTCGGAGCTACGAGTATATACCCCGGGAGACTGTGTTCGGAGCTACAAATTTTACATTTAGAAAGCCTTCGCGTCGAACTTTGTCCTCATTTGTATATCATATGATTTGTCTAGTAGTAGTGTTACTTGATCACCTGTTTACCACCTGAATCACATGTCTACTACCTTCATATGTTATTTACTGTATTTCATATAGCATGCATATTATATATCTTGCTATATCCCTCTGAGGACCTGGTTTTCTTCCAGGTTATTGTGGAGAGCTGACATAGGATATTCGGGGGATTCTTCTTCGGGGTTCAGGTATCACTAGATGATGCCTTCTCATCATTTTTCTGTAGTATTTCTTATTTAGTTCTTAGTAGCTAGTTAGAATTGTGGATGTTACCTATGGATATTTGGACACTTGTTCTTATCTGAACAGCTTATATATATTCGAGTCAGACTAGAGTCTGGTTGAATATGTAGCTGGCCATTATCACGTGGCATGGTCCCACATATTTTGGGACTGGGGCATGACAGTAATAGTCCTTCATGGTGTCAAAATCACCAATTACCACATATAAGATAGATAACATGCTCATCCATTGTAGTGCCCCATCCCTACATAGTGTCTCGTTTCTGTCCACTGGGTGCGCGAGAAAGAACACTGTCGCTACCGATTCAGTTGGAACCGATAGATCGGGATCGATTGAAACGGTCGAACGGGAACGATTGAATTAAGATCCTTTTCTCGTTATGGAAAGGATTCTTCGGAATCAAGTCCCATATTCAGCGGGTTGCTCCTCGAGGATAGACTCTGCGGCTGAGTCGAGAGAGACCTCCCGTTGCTCTGCTTTTCATGCCGTACTTGCTTCTTTGGCTTTGGTTTTCTAAATGCATTTTGATGAATGTTTTCGATGATTTTTATGACTTGCATTTTTGAACTTGCATTTACATATCGAACTCCTTGAAAAATACAGTGTTCTAATCAGTTGCTTGTGCAATTTCAGGTAATCGTGTTGGCGACGACTAGCACGACCAACAAGTCTCTCGCCTCGAACAAAAACCAAGGTGAGTGTCTGACCCTTCCCTTCTCGACCCCCTTCTTAGTTCAATCAATAACATTATTGCGAATGGAATGGTAGATGCAAGGGCACGGACACGTCTAGTTATCTTATAAAACAGTGTAGAACAAAGGATTGAACAAATTGATGCCACGACAAGGCGGAACACGATGAAATGATTAAGTTCACAAAAATGTAGACCATGCTTTAGTGACTAAATTGTTCAAACACGGTCATGGATAACTTATCGACAAGGTAAAGTTTCCTCAAACGGCAACCTGGGGCCACGGGACCGTTTCGGCCTAGGAGGAAACATGGTATAGCTGTACTGGATGATAGCACGGGTTAGGCGGGGACTTGCAACGGGGCTCGCTACTTGCGTTGAAAGGGCCCCGACTAACAAAACTATAAGTCCAGGATGGGTTGTGATGTCAGTGACCAATCACGTAAACCGTACTTGATATACTAGCGATAACAATTGACAGGGAAGAACATAGTAAGTCTCACTTTGTACGGCACGCTCTGCCGTAGGTAAGTTCTAACGTAATTTACATTATGCTTGTCATATGCTTGTCTGAAATTCAATAGGATGGTTAGAAAGATCCACAACTAAGTCATATAAACTCTTCAACCAAATAAGAGTATGGAACTTAACTTGCCACGCACCAGTACAAAGTGTAATGTATTGATCCTCGCTTTCCACGCAGATACCCCGAACCAAGAAGGACGTGACACTTAGCTCAAGGCGACACAAGTCCATTGAAGCCTCGTCCATGTGTTGAAGGCTTGTTTTGAATCCTTTTGAAGACTCCACATACAGTCCAGAAGAAATGGCGTTTCGACTCCCTCGATTCCAGGTCCTTGGGAATATTTTGTTTGTAAAGGGGATATAACGTATGGAACGACTATCTCATCAGTGTTCATTTTATAATCGAGTCATGTTGTAGCCCGTGTAGCAATGATTGTAATGGAATCTTATAAATGAAGTTTTATTATCAATGAAAATAAAATTTTCTCTTATTTCAATGTGTTCAATTTCTCTGCATACTCTATTTGATATTGTGTTTCGGATAACCATATGACTATGCCTTATGCGATCGCAACTTAGGTTCGCACGGCATTACGCCAGGGGGACGACTATCGATTCTTCAAAATCGGGGTGTAACATAATGGTATCAGAGCACGGCTTTACATCCTTTGGCCTTCCGTCTAGAGTCTCAAATCTTTGACCTCGCGTCGACGAGATAAGTTGTTCCATATAATGAGTCCGTAAATATAGACTGATGTGTGTGTCTGCGTATTGTAGAAGTGACGGACCTGTGGCGGAAACTGTGGCCGAGCAAGAATAAAGTGCTTCGAGCGATTCGAGCAGCTCGCGAGCCGGACCTTCTAACAATGCCATCGAGAGGATGCTACACATGATGGAGGCACAGCAGAAATAGTCCGAGAACCGACATCAGCAGACGGAGGCACAATGTTATAGCCGTATCCAATTATACTATTTATTTTAATTAATTGTACGTTACTTAAATTTTCTCTCTAATTAATTATTAATATTTTATTATAATGAAAAGGATTTAATAATTTAATTAGATAAATTTTAATAAAAGTTTATGGATTAAATTTGCAATTGTATTTTTAGACTTACCAACTCATTGGGTTAGGTGTCAATATGAGAGAGTAGGTGGCATTCATATATGTTTAGGTGGCATCTTCTAAGACATGTGGCACTTAATAATGCCACATGGGTTGGATGCACGAAGAGGGGCTCTTTTCATGAGCCACCTCACCCTCTTACTTCTCCTTCCTCCTTTATTTCTTTTCCTCTCCTTATTCCCTTCAACCCCATCACCAAATTCCAAACCCCCTCTTTCAAAAAAGAAAGAGAAAGAGAAGGAAAATAAAGAAGAAGATGGAGTAAAGAAGGAGAAATTGGAGAAGGAGCAAGCCCTAATTCCTAATTCCAAACCGAAATTATTTTCCCAAGGCAAGTCCTCCCCTACCTATATTAATTACATATAATTTCTAATGGAGTTGTAGAAGCTATAGCATAAGTATTACATTCAAGTAATGTAAATCTGGAATTTTTCCTGCACAGTTTTATTGTGAGACTATTTTGACCTAATAAAATTTACTAAAATAAAAATATGTCTAAACAAGTTATTTAGGAAATTCGATGCCATTTCCGAAAACATATAATATGATGGTATTATGATTTATGTACTAGGAGCTACAGGTCGTGCAACATGGATAAAAAATTCTGGAACGATATTCTGGAATTTATTTTATAGTATTTTCCAGATCAATTTTGATCTAGCAGATCATTAAAATTGAGATATGTCTGAACGAGAATCAAAGAGGACTCGATAAGCTTTCCGACGATAAATGATAAATAGGGTTTGAGTTTATATGGTGGAAGTTATGGATCGTACAACATAGGTGTACAATTCTGGAATTGAATCAGGAATCCGGTGTACACTTAATTTTGTACGACAGATTTGACCTATTAAACCCTGTCAAAATAGGAATATGTATGAACAGAAATCGAAGAGTATTCGATAAACTTTTCAGTGATATATAATATGATAGTATCTAGATGTATATATTAGGAATTATTAACCGTACAATATCATCGTCGAAACCTGGAAACAATTTCTGTAATTTAAGGACACAACAGCTTTGTATCCTAATTTTGACCTAATAAACTTTATCAAATCCAAAATGTGTAAACACGTGTATCGTATAAAATTTGATAAGCTTTCTAACGATATATAATATAATGGTATTCAGATTTATATGATAGGAGTTATGTTATTCGTAAGTAGAGAATACATGTTTGGGATTCTAGACAACTTAGTTTTTTGTTTCTATATAATTCTTATCTACTATATTGACTGCGTCTGACCGGTATAGAGTTGTTCCACCGAAGGGGTCGGCGTACCCGGTCTTTTGATATATATATTGTCTATTATAAAATTTCTGGGTCAACAAATACAAAGGAGACTCTGTCGAAATTTTCAATAATTTTGGGAGTTAGCCAAAGTTAGAGAATTCCTGGATTAGGAAAACCAAATTGAATCATCTAAGTTTATATCCAGCATCCTAGTCACAAGATATTACCATATGGCGTGTTGTCTTTGACACACGAGATGGTAAAATAAGTTGAACAATTCATTGCCAACGATTATTACCATATGGCGTGTTGTTCCGACACACGAGATGGTAATGAGTTGGATAATCTCCTGCCAACAAGATATTACCGTATGGCGTATTATTTTTGACATACGAGATGGTAATTGAGTTGGAACATGATATTAGACATAGGAGTTAATAGACTATTGTCTGTGTTTGTAGTTGCATCATGGGGTGGAAGAGAACAACTGGATCACGTCTATCGAAATCCTTGCAATATAATATCAACAGAAAAAGCTGATCAGTAGTCCCGCATCTGTAATGCCTTGCGATGTCGGGGGTGAGGCCTAGCTCACCAACAGAGAACAGTCCAGTAAATTCCGAGAATACAATCGAAATTTATAAGGTTAATGTATACAAGTTTTCCACAAGATGTGGGGGGTCGGATCTAAGGCACCTTACCCAATCCAGACACCACCTGGTCCCGGGTAAATAGGATTATTGTCAGGAAAATCGAGAATGATCGTGATCCAAATGTGTTCTCTAAACTGCATCATCATATAGGAAACTTGACTATGATTGTGGTATTGAATTTAGGTTGTTGTGATTATGACGGTAGTCGTTATTTATGAATTATTAGGATTTAGTCGTAGGACGAACACTAAGGAAATTCACTAAAATGAGATCTAGTCAGAGTCAAATTTTAAGTTAACGTTATAATCCTTCAGAATTAATTTCTTAATTTCTTTACTTTAGAATTCTGAGAATCCGATCATCTCAGTGATTCTCAATTTACTTATTTTATTTTCTCGTCTTTGACTGAGGACTTGCATGTCATTTGACGACCTAGTATCGTTCACTAGATTTGTTGACACACTTCCAAGGAGATGCTATTGTACATTGAAGAAAAGCTGGAGAACAAGAACGAGATGGGACGATTGAAGGAAATCATATTAAAATTAGATCTTCTTATCATCAATTCAGGTATATAAATATATAATTATAATTAGGTTAATAGTTGTAGTAGGTTGAATAGTCCATTTCAAATTTATAGTTTTAGAATGCCCATTTGAATAATATTAATTTTATTTTGCCAATTATGACCTGTGATAACCTATCCTAGAACCTTACGGGCGACAATTGCGATTATGGGTACTGGAGTATTCGTATGTTGCATAGCCTGGGGATGATGTTACGTACTCGGCTCGCCGTATTCTGGAAGCGGGGCATGACACGTCTTTTAGTGGTGGCCCATGCAGGTCTCATAAAAAATAAAGAGCCTAGGATAGGATGCAGGTGTTGATTTGGATTCATTTATTGGAATAAGGAGATTCAGACTTGATGAGTTACATTTTCGACTGAAAGTTCTCGGAAGATAGCAAATGAATTAATACAAGAATAATTTTGAGTCTAGCTGGCTTCTTTTATAACAAAGGATTGAGGTACAGACTGAAATTCTAATATAGTTAGCTTGGTGAGTTATATGGTGGTAAAAGATTGATTGATTTTCTAAGAAGGGATTGGATGATATAAGATAACTACTTGAGTATTTGAATAAAATTATTAGTTTAATTTGGCCTAAGCATATTAATATTACATGGATAATATTGATGGATAAACATCTTGTTTGACAAATTGAAGAACTCTAGGATAAGAAATTTTCCAATATAGTTGAGAATCCTAAATTAAGATTGTTATTATGTTGTGGATGATATTCGGTTAGAATCAAAGTATTGTTATGATATGAAATATAGATCAAGTAATTCAAAGAATATTTGACAAGTATCTTTATTAGAATGGCCTAATAGAGGGTTGTAGAAAATTTCTTGACGATTTCGAGTTTGACTCAGTAACCTGTGATTGGATATATCTAGAACTGTTATATAGATTGTGATAGTAAGAAAACAATGTCCATGTAGCCAATAGCCGATAATGATTTAAGATTTTGGAATGAATATAATGTATTTTTGGAGATTAGCATAGATATAAATATGGCTTGGAAGGATTATTTGGTAGGCTAGTATTAGCAATATCTTGCTTAAGGGATAGGCATAATAGATATTATATTGTATATAGCTTATTGAATGTAGTGTAACTCCTTGATATTTTAATTTTATTAATCTTAAATCCTGACTCGTCCCATTTTCTTGCCAGATTTTTATATATCTATTTTTTAAATTCCTAACCTACTTGAAATTTTGTATCTCCTTATGTCATCCTTTATCTTATCAATTTAGAATCGTAAATTATATCCTTCTTCCTCCATCAATTTATTTTTCAACAGTATTCCCAATTTCAGTAAGTGTTCTCCTTCTAAATACCCTATAGGCATTACTCATTAATTGTTCACTGGATTTCTTGTAAAACAATACTTTTATTTAAATATTGTGATTGAATTCCCTGTGAAGGAATATTTATTTATTTTGTGCCCAATTAATGTAATTTTTAAGGGTCTCTTGTTGGAATTGGTTTTGATGAACGAGAATTATTCTTGAAGGATTAAGATAATATTAGATAGGATTTGGGATAGTGAAACGGATGGCCTGGAAAAAAAATTAATTATATGTATCGTGTATGGAATGTTGTGGCTTGAATTGAATGTGATTGAATTTTGAATTGCGTAAGAAAACTCGACGGTGAGATTACAAGATAGTACGATCGAAAGTTTGAATTGGAGGATGTGAGAATTATAATGCTCAATACTCTGAGATAGACAAAAACTGATTTGATCTTGAGTATGGATGAGTAAATTTTGCATCAGGTTCAAAAGATAGCATTTGGTTGAACTAATTCGAATTAGTAAATGGATGTTTCCTCGGGTATACGAATATTTGATGATATTAAGGTATATCGAAAATTAATAAACGTCGACTCAAGGATATTCTGTTTGGATGAACAATGAGTTTATTGCATAGTGAATCATCAAGTTTTGTTATCTCGATTGATACTAACTTGTGGACTAATGGTGGATCGAATAGCAGTATAGAAATTTCGGATGACATGATTGAAGTAATCATGAGCATAAATGAATAGATATTAGTCGAACTCCATTTGATGGATGTTGAAAATTTTCGTGAATGATCGTTGATTCAGAATGACAAAATTGATAACTTAAAGAAATCTTAAGTCGATATATCTTGGATGAAATTAATATGTAAAATGAAGTGATTGGTAGCCACAAAATAATTTCAGACTTGGGGATTGATATTAAGTTGGTTTGAAGATAAAAGTAAAACTAAATACATGAATCGAGGGACGAGCAAGATTGGAATTGAAAGTAAATTATGATTGGAGAAATTATGTTGCATATATAACTTATGATTGGTGACTTAGAATTATTATTTGGATTAGTGACTGAGATATGAGAATTTTGATATCTCTATATTACTCACTATTTGTGGATTCATTTTCCTAATAAGATGAAGTATTTTTTTAATTGAATTTCTTGTGATTGAGTATGCAACTTTTAACATTTACAGATTTGACGAGACAGTAAAAAAAAGAAAAAAAGAAAATTGATAGTTGAATCATGAAATGAGAAGTTGTTGCAGCTATCCGGATTAGCGAGTTACAAGATTATCATATCACGTCAAGAAATGAGAATAAGGAATATGATTTTGAATTCGAAGAATACATGGTTATAGGTTGAAACAATATGGTGGCTGACCATTTTATTTGATCATATGGAATTCCAACAATCTTTAAGATATCAAGTATCTTCGAATTGTCTTTATTTCCATGAATCTTTTGATATATATGTTTCAAAATAATTCATTTGATAGATATATTACTACTTCTCTGTAAGGTGGGTAGAATATCTTGATTCTCTTTATATTGTTTTGAAAAGTTTATCTTCAAAATTTTAAATTTCGAGGACGAAATTTTGTAAGGTGGTAGAGTGTCATAGCCGTATCCAATTATACTATTTATTTTAATTAATTGTACGTTCCTTAAAATTTTCTCTAAAATTATTAATATTTTATTATAATGAAAAGATTTAATAATTTAATTAGATGAATTTTTATAAAAGTTCAGGATTAAATTTGCAATTGTATTTTTAGACTTACCAACTCATTGGGTTAGGTGTCAATATGAGAGAGTAGGTGGCATTCATATATGTTTAGGTGGCATCTTCTAAGACATGTGGCACTTAATAATGCCACATGGGTTGGATGCATGAAGAGGGGCTCTCTTCATGAGCCACCTCACCTCTTTCTTCTTCCTTTTATTTCTTTTCCTCCTTATTCCCTTCATCCCCATCACCAAAACCCAAACCCCCTCTTTCAAAAAAAAAAAGAGAAGGAAGATGAAGAGAAGAGAAGATAGTAAAGAAGGAGAAATTGGAGAAGGAGCAAGCCCTAATTCCAATTCCAAACCGAAATCATTTTTCCAAGGCAAGTCCTCCTACCTATATTAATTACATATAATTTCTAATGGAGTTGTAGAAGCTATAGCACAAGTATTACACTCAAGTAATGTAAATCTAGAAAAAAAAATTCCTGCACAGTTTTATTGTGAGACTTTTTGACCTAATAAATTTACTAAAATAAAAATATGTCTAAACGAGTTATCTAGGAAATTCGACGCCATTTCCGAAAACATATAATATGATGGTATTATGATTTATGTACTAGGAGCTACAGGCCGTGCAACATGGATGAAAATTCTGGAACGATATTCTGGAATTTATTTTATAGTATTTTCAGATCAGTTTTGATCTAGCAGACGTCATTAAAATTGAAATATGTCTGAACGAGAATCAAAGAGGACTCGATAAGCTTTCGACGATATATGATACAATAGGGTTTGAGTTTATATGGTGGAAGTTATGGGTCGTACAACATAGGTGTACAATTCTGGAATTGAATCAGGAATCCGGTGTACACATAATTTTGTACGACAGATTTGACCTATTAAACCCTGTCAAAATGAGAATATGTATGAACAGAAATCGAAGAGGATTCGATAAGCTTTTCAGGTATATAATATGATAGTATCTAGATGTATATATTAGGAATTATTAACCGTACAATATCATCGAAACCTGGAAACAATTTCTGTAATTTAAGGACACACACAGCTTTGTATCCTAATTTTGACCTATTAAACTTTATCAAATCCAAAATGTGTAAACACGTGTTTCGTAGAAAATTTGATAAGCTTTCCAACGATATTAATATGATGGTATTCAGATTTATATGATAGGAGTTATGCTATTTGCAAGTAGAGGATACATTTTGGGATTCTGGACAACTTAGTTTTGTGTTTTATATAATTCTTATCTACTATATTAACTGCGTGTGACCGGTGTAGAGTTTCCACCGGGATCGGTGACCCATTTTTTGATATATATATTGTCTATTGTAAATTTTGGGTCACAAATACAAAGGAGACTCTGCCAAAATTTTAATAATTTTGGGAGTTAGCCAAAGTTAGAGAATTCCTGGATTAGGAAAACTAATTGAATAATCTAAGTTTATATCCAGTTCCTAGTCACAAGATTTACCATATGGCGTGTTGTCTTTGACACACGAGATGGTAAAATAAGTTGAACAATTATTGCCAACGATTATTACCATATGGCGTGTTGTTCCGACACACGAGATGGTAATGAGTTGGATAATCTCCTGCCAACAAGATATTACCGTATGGCGTATTGTCTTTGACATACGAGATGGTAATTGAGTTGGAACATGATATTAGACATAAGAGTTAATAGACTATTGTCTGTGTTTGTAGTTGCATCATGGGGTGGAGAGAACAACTGGATCACGTCTATCGAAATCCTTACAATAATAAAAACAGAAAAAGCTGATCAGTAGTCCCGCATCTGTAAGGCCTTACAATGTCGGGGGTGAGGCCTAGTTCACCAATAGAGAACAGTCTAGTAAATTCCGAGAATAAAATCGAAATTTAAAAAGTTAATGTATATAAGTTTTCACAAGATGTGGGGGGTCGGATCTAAGGTACCGTACCCAATCCAGACCCCACTGGTCCCAGATAAATAGGATTATTGTCGGTAAAATC
>JANAVB010017999.1:16226845-16437538 GCA_029216955.1 Iris pallida | reverse complement strand
GATATATATATATATATATATATTTTTTTTTTTTTTTTTTTTTATATATATATACATTAAACCATGATATATATAGTATTTATATATATATAGATATATATATATATTATATAGATATATATATAAAGACTTCCCTTCTACTCCTACCTCTGGCAAGAACTCCACTGCAAGCACGCACACTTGTGCGCTCGAAGATGACAGTAATCAAAAGTCACTGACAATACTGGCTCCTTAGCCAAATCTGTTCCAGCGTGCAAATTCAACCCTAAAAGTCATGCTGACAGTACGGCTCCTTAGCCAAATCTGTTCCAGCGTGCAAATTCAACCCTAAAAGTCACGCTGACAGTACTGGCGCCTTAGCCAATCTGTTCCAGCGTGCAAATTCAACCCTAAAAGTCACGTTGACAGTACTGGCTTCTTAGCCAAATCTGTTCTAGCGTGCGAATTCAACCCTAAAAGTCACGCTGACAGTACTGGCTCATTAGCCAAATCTGTTCCAGCGTTGTAATTCTAAAATTAAAAGTCACGCTAACAGTACTGGTTCCTTAGCCAAATTGTTTCAGCGTGTATTTCATCAGAGAAGAATAACTCCTTAGTTATCTCTTCTTCTTTACCGAGTTCTACTAGAACTGGGGGTGGTCTTCCACACAAAGTCCCTTCGAAAAGGAATAACTCTTTAGTTGTTTCTTCTGCTCCTGTAGTTTTACTTCAGGAACAGCTTTGACTGATACTTTTGTTAGTCAAAGGAAAGGGATGGTCTTTTGACTACTCTTCCTTCTGGACATTCTATGTCTCAAAATCTGATTGAGTCTAAGAAGAAATATTCCTTAATATCTTCTCCTATGACTTCTTCAAATTGGGCACAGAATCTGTCCATTAAAGAGGGTCTGTTACCAACTCCTAATCAAAGGAGTGGTTCAACTCTTCCTTCTCTACAAATATCCAGATCAATGGAAGGAAAACTCCATGTTTCCAAATTAATGTGTTACCTTCCACTGATTTAAGAACAAAAACTCAGCACTTCTGGTGTTAAAAACCATACCAATTGGATATGAAGATAAAAGATCCAGATGCAGAGTACAAGAAATTATGTGGCTCATATTAATCACTCTTTGTATAATCAAGAGCCATTAAGACCCAAGAACAGGAAGTATACTCCTCAATCTTCACAAACAGATTTACGGGAATATCTTCAACAGAAGAGAAGGAGTAATTCTATGTCAAAGGACATGATGAATGTGACTTCTATCCAAGAGTCATAATTCAGTGCAGATGTCAATCAACGGTTCAAGACCATGGTGATCATGAATGTGACTTCCAGCCAAGAGCCACAATGTAATGCAGATGTCAAACTAAATGACAGTCTGTCTTCAATAGGATTCAGTATGAACCTATGCCTGATGAAGATGAGCCTTTGTTTGCCTCTGTCAACATGACTTCTCGGGACACCGGGGGTAGAGTTGATAGTCCAGATGGAGTATATAGAAACACCAGAGCAAGAGTCCTGGCTTCTAGTCAAAGAAATTTGATCCCTGAAATGATTCTGAATTCCTTGGAATCTAACTTCCCACCTCTTCTTACTGGGGGTAATTCTCCTATAGTTGACTTTGATGCACGAAGCAATGATTCAGAGCATACAACATCCACTAGTTCATCAATAATCCTCATACAGTCACGACTTATGGTTGATGGGAATACTGAAGAACCTTCTTCTTCTTTGACTCCTCAAGATCAAAGAATTGCTTCTTTGGAACAGCAAATGAAGTCTATGACTGACACTATGAAGTCGATGTATGAACTCATGGCAACACAGATGCAAAATCGACAGACTGTACCAGATGCCATACCAACTGACACTGATATGAGTCCAGTACAAGTTCCTCCAGCAGTACAATCTAATACTCCTGGACTAGCTCAACCAAATCCTAGTCTCTCTGGAGCTGGGGGTAGTGCTTACAATGATGTTCCTCCTCCCAACTATTCTCTACAAGCCACAACTCCACAATCTTCAGGAGTTGTCTCTGAAGAATTGAAGAATCTCAAAACTAAATTCGAGGCATTCAAACAGAAGGATGGTTTACAAAGGTTAGGCATCAAGCAGCCTTATCCGATAGAATGGAAGCAAGTATCATATCCTCCTAAATACAAGCCTCCTACTATCTCATTCTATGATGGAACCACTTCTCCAAGTCAGTTTATTAATCACTTTGAAGTGATGACTGATCAACTGCAACCAAGTGATGCCCTCCTTACTCGGGTATTTATTGGATGTCTCAAGGGAACGGCTTATGAATGGTATAGGAGTCTCCCAGATGGGAGCATTACCTCATTTGCTGGTTTCAAACAGATGTTTCTTGAAAGGTTCTATGAAGGGCTTAATGACATAACTATGTCTGCTCTTATTAGAATCAAGCAGAAAAATAATGAATCTACAAAGGAATACATTGAACGGTTTCGAAGAGAAGCTCTGAAGATGCCTCTTGGAACTCCTGATGCTGTCACCATTGACACGTGCAAATCAAACTTGTTGCCAATCATCAGTATGTGACAGGGTCCACTCAATTTCAAGATTGGCCTTCCTTCATAGTCAGTGCCAAAGCTGCAGAAATCAGTGCTGAAACCTTCAAAGGTTTAGGAGTGCAGATGACTCCTAAAGAAACAGGACAAGGTGCTAACAATAAAAATAATGCTCGCAAATGAAAAGAAACTCTTGAAGTTAATCTTCAGAGCAAAGATGCATTAAATGTTCAAACTCCTGCCTCTACAACTCAACAATCAAGAACACCTCGCCCCAAAGAAGAATATTCTTTTGATGACGACGATGTCCTTGGTATCTTTGAATGTCTGCTGAAAGGTAATAAGATACAATTACCTGAGATCAAGAAACCTGATGAAGCTGGTAAAACAGATCATCCCAAATACTACCCATATCACAGAATGCTGGATCACACAATTCGTACATGTTATGTACTGAAAAGAAAGATCCAAGAAATGATTAAGTCTGGAGCTATCTCTCTTACTCCAAAAGAGAAGACTGTCACTTCTAATGTCGTCTCTATGCAATTTGGAGACTTTCCTCCTCAATTTCTTGGAAGCGGAATTGTTCCTATTCCCAAGGTAACTCTTGAAATAGTAAATATTCCTCCTCCACAGTCTGAAGGATTAGCACCAATCACTTTGGAGACTGGAGAAATCATGTGGATTCATCCTGATCTAATAACAGACTTTGAATCTCCTTTTTCTCAAAAGATTTCTTCTCGAAAGTCCAAGAAGGCTGGAAAGATCAAGTCATGTCATATGACTTCTCTTGGGTCTACCTCTGACACAGAGCCAAAAGACAAAGAAGAAGCACTTGTTAGTGCTATTCGAACGGGGAAACCTTATCTAAAGGATTATTCCAAAAGTCCTGAGGATCCTCTTGATATCCCTCCAGCTGATAAAGATGCTTCTAATGTTCCTCCTGAAGAAGAATCATCCACTGAACCTGTTCCTCCCAAGCCTACAGCTCTGGAGAAAGGCAAACAACAGGCTCGGTTTGATAAGCCAATCAAGAAGTCCTCTCCTCTTGGACTTCAGAAGCCTTACAACTTCGACATTTTGGCTCAACTTGCTAATACTCCAGCTAGAATGTCCCTCTTTGAACTTCTACGTCTTTCTAAAGAGACTCGGGAGACATTAAGTGAAGCACTTCTACAAGCTGACTCTTGTCTTGCACAATTGAAGAAGCCAGATGCAGAACCTGCCACTTGCTTATATTGCAACAGTGTACTGGAGATTATCCCAAATATTACCTTTACACAAGACGACATGCTATTGGAGGATAATCGACATGATCGGCCTCTCTACTACACCGGTTATATCGATACAATAAAGATAGATCGTATCCTCATTGATCCAGGGTCTGTTATAAGCATAATGCCAAAGAGTCTGTTGGATGAACTAAAAATCCCTCTCCACAAGCTCTCCAAGACGGTTACTACTATCTTGGGATTCAATCAAAGCCGAAGTGAGCCTTTGGGAAAGATTCATCTGAAGCTTCAGATAGGCGATTTCAGATCTAAAGTCACTTTCTATGTGATCGAGATCGCGGGATCCTATAATCTTCTTCTGGGGAGGCCCTTTCTTCATAAAAATAATGTGGTGCCCTCTACTCTTCATCAATGTTTTAAATACATTGATAGCAATGGAAGAGTACAAAAGAAGTTGCTGATATAAATCCCTTCCATGGGGTTGAAGCTTATTTCAACGATTCCCGAATGTACAAAGAAGAGTATACAAGGATCATACAAGCTATGGAGAAAGAAGATGCACAAAGTGAGACTTTAATAATTCCTGTTAAAGGTCGAACTACTCAGCAACAATTTCCTAAACCCTCTGGAGAAGATTCTTTGATCATTCCAGTGAGTGGACGGATCTTCCGTTACCTCAGTCATCTACTCAAAATACACTGATCATTCCTGTCAGTGGGCGTACTACAGTTCCTGTATCTTCACAAGATACTCTGCTAATTCCAGTTGGAGGACGGACTACTCTTCCTACTCAAACTTCAAGGGAGCTCACCTCTTTTGAGCCATTTGTTATCGATCTTAATCGAAACAAAGCTTCTTCTTCTTCTCCCCCTTTAGTCATTGACTTGGCTAAAATCTCTAAGGCTCAGCCTTCTCCCAATGTAAATATTGCTGCTTTTACATTTAATAAAAAGTCTCCACCTTTGCAGTATGTTGATGTGTGTAATTATGTTCATAGTTATTTACATCTGTTAGATGACTTGAACACAATAACCATAGGAGTTGTACAGACTGTTCATACATATGTATCTCTAGAACCTGTACAATCTTCATACTTTCTAGTTCCCAGCAGAAAGCCAGGAGACATTCCAATATTCTTCTACAAAGGGCCTCAAAATCCTTCTGATCTTGAAGATGATGACAAAAATGATGATACTGGAAGATTACAACTACGTCGTTATAGTCAACAATCTAGAGACATCATCAAAAATATGGGCTATGACTTCAGGACTGGCCTCAATGATGGAAAAGGAAGAAAAATACCTGTCCGGATTCCTCCTTTGAAATATGGAAGGACGAAATGCGAATTGGGTTATACTACTCCTACTCCTTTCATCAATATTATCCATGAAGATCCCGAGTCTGACGAAGATAAGAGATCTGATTCTTCTAGTACCACTTCTTGGGATTCCGATACGAGTATCGGTGACTTCTATTGCAACCTTCTGTCTTCCAATATGGTTTCTATTGACTGTTTTGAAAAATGATTCATACTTGACGGTTCATCCGTTCATCTGACGGTTTGACCGTTCATTAATACCTGACAGTTCGTCCGTTCATCTATCCGACGGTTCGTCCGTTCATTATAATCTGACGGTTAACCCGTTCATTCATCTAGTCTTTTGATTTCCGAGTCTAAAGATCATGAAAAATTGAGTTCAAAGATATTTTTATGTCTGAATTCTATTTTTTCCAATCAGTATTAAACTAAGATCATTTCTGGTTTAATAGCATTTGATAGAATTACAAAGTTTATTTGTATATTCTATTCTACTGAAATATGTCATGTATTATTTACCTTTGAACATATTTTCTATGAATCTATCATTTTCAAAACAGCAAAAACCAAAAGTCAGATCAAGGATTTTCATTTACTCTCATTCCAGAATCAAAACATGAAATACAAGTGAAAGTGAAAATAAAAGAGGTTCACTCATTTGGAGTTATCAGCTCCCTAATACGATCTAGAACAGCAATCAGTTTTTCTTCATGAGTTTTTCTAACTCGTTCTGCTGCTACAATTGAAACATTTTGTTTATCAAAAGTAATGATGGTAGACTGGCGACGGCTAACTTCTTCAATCTGTTCCGCCTGCATCTGTTCTCGTTCCTTCTGAAGAGTCTTACAGCGTTCAACTTCAGAGATATAAGCAGTAGCAACCTCAGCTTGATCTGTTTCCATGACAGCAATGCGCTCTTGAAGACGAGCTAATTCCTCTTTCAATTTCTTCAGCTCTTCAGTCTTGGACGCTTTATCCTTCTCCAGAAGCTCTACTCTTTGACGAGTAGCTAATATTTCTTCGCCCTTTTCTACTAATTTCCAAGTAGAAGAAGCAAGAAATGCTTCAAGAGCTGCTTGTTGGGACTGCGCTTCATGCTTTAGTTGACTAATTTTAGTTGCAGTTAAAGATTAAAGATCTTCCTTCTTAGTCTCCCAGTATTTTCGAATAGTTACTTCCAACTCATCCAGGAGATGTTTGAAGAAGATGCACTGAGATTCACAACCAGCATGACGCAGCGCCATGAGAGGGAACTTAACCAAAGTTCGAAGATCAGAAAATGGCATAGCTTCATCCTTCAAGAAACGTCTGGAATATGTATCTAGATATGAGTAAATAATATCTGAATACATTCCTAGAGTTCTTGTTAACCCAGTCTCAAATCCATGAGTCGCTGTCATCATGGAAGAAGAAGCTTGAATATTCTCTATCCTCGGAACAGAAGTATGTGCTACCGGAGAAGTTAAGTGTGAATTCCCTTCATCGGCATCAGCCTGGATAAGCGGAGCATGAGTCGAACTCATTGCTGCAGCAGTTCCTACAGTTAAAGAAAAATGTAATCAGCATTTAAAGAAAAAAAGAAATAGCGGAAACAGAATTTGAAATAAAGTTCTACCTGGCTGAGGTTCATACTCGATATGTGGAGGGAGTTTTGCTTCTTCTCGCAGCCGGTCCATGATTGTATCCGATACCTGCTTTATATGGCTGCTTCCAGCTCCAGAATTACTGGGTGCTAGAGCGTTGTTCGGTGATTGAGCAGGTTCAGGGCTAAGTTCCATTCTGTTCCCCTTTACTTTGTCTTCATCATAAGGAGTAGAGGTGCCAGCATGCCAGTCTTCTCCTCCTTCAGTTTCTTCTTCTTCTTCATCTTCAGGATGAGTCTTCTGGTGGTATATATCCAGGCTTCAGACCCCGAAACACTGATACATGATCCTCCGGGGCACTGAAAAATCCCTCTTTCCTGTAAATAATACGGCTTGCTTTCGCCTGCTGATATTCAGTCAAATACCAAGACATCTTTCTCGGATAGCTGGCATGCATAAGTCTCATGATTGACAAGCCCCGGGAAACCTTTGGCCAATACATGGGTTGTTTCACATCCCCCTCAAAGCAGAAGCACACCTTCTCCCTAATGCCCTTTGGCTGAGATTTTTGTGCTATAGCATCTCCGAACAAGAATGCTGGTTTCTTATGGGATACCAGA
Organism: Iris pallida; assembly: GCA_029216955.1. Classification (NCBI taxonomy): domain Eukaryota; kingdom Viridiplantae; phylum Streptophyta; class Magnoliopsida; order Asparagales; family Iridaceae; genus Iris; species Iris pallida. The sequence continues at coordinate 16,430,268 of JANAVB010017999.1, read as the reverse complement.
TCTAGACTTTGGAAAGGTTGTCCATTCATCAAGCAGAGTAAGGTTGTGTGGTCTTGATTGACTAACAATGATAGTCTTGCTTCAGGAAGATCAAAATGAGGGAATGTTATATGAGATAGATCATGCTTAAATGAAACACTTAAGCACCCTTCAAAATCTGCTTCTTCGCTTCGGATGTTCACTACAGAAAATGACAGAAGATAAAATCAGATATACCTATGTCTATGACTGTATTACAGTATTTGAAGGAAATTTCAAAAGTCACGCAGACTCCACATGGATATATTACTGTGACATGCTAAGTGATTTATTCACGCAGATGATTAATTCACGCAAAGCTCAGACAGATTAGGATGAAAGTCACGCATCATTTGCTAGAGTCACATTTTAGTGAAAATGACAAAAGAACACACTGACAGATCAAGACTAGTCTATCCAGAGGATGACTCTCAGAAGTCTGTGTGAATAATTCAACATTGGCATCTCTCCCAATATATGAAAAATCACGCAGAGTCATCATGGAAGCTGCGTGACTTTTTCAACATCGACATTTTCTGTCAAATGAAAAGTCATGCAGAGTCATGAGAGTCATGCCCTTTTTTTGCGTGAAACACAGAGCTTCGTAAATACGAAGATGTGAAGTATGGCTAATCCTAAAGAGGGGGCATACTTTGTTAATATCCTTTGCCCTAAAAAGGGGGGATATATTTCTGAAACTTTATTATTTGTTTTAAAGATCCTAAAAATTCTATATTGAGGTCATCTTCATCATCTTCAACAGTTCGTGTTCTCCCATCACTTACGATGTATAGGAGCTTGTGGGACTTCCTGTCGAGGAAGTCTGTCGATAGTGGCACGCGAAGAAGTTGCGGGAGCTTTCCCCTTGGCCTGAGCATCAGCTTTCTTAGGAGCCATTTCGGCTGAGAAAGGAGGAAAATAAGTCGGAGAAGAAGGAGTTCGTCGGGGAAGATGAAGTTCTCTTCTGTGGGTTCTCTCTTTCAAACGCAAGTAAAGAAAGAAAGAAATAATCTATGGCCTATTTATAGGCTCATAAAGAATTCTAAATGACGGTCAAGTCATTATTGCCTCGATATTTGGAGATTTGCACGGGATCCTAACAGCACAGAATCCCAACAGTCTAAACATCTCGGAGTAAATCTCTCATTTTGAAGTCATCTCAGCGTGACTAAATCCATTTTATCATCTCTATTTTCAAAGTATTTCGAAATAATTTATCATTTTTTGAAAACTTTGAAGGGGGTTTTGTAGGCCTCAAAAATGAAAGCCATGCTGAGTTGATCAAGACAGAGTCAAAAGTCACGCTCAGTTGATCCAGACAATATAAACAAATCACGCTGGGAGACAGCTCATCATTTGTCAAAGAGTAATTATGACTGACAACACGACAGTCGAAGAATATCTCTTCGTATGTCACGTATACACAGAATTCGAGAGATCATCGCCGTCTATTGCATGATTTTCGAAATCTTCTTCAGCAAGACTCAGCCTTCGTCGAGTTGGCATACCAAAAGGGTTTCTTGTCATTTAATGCGACTGACAAAACAATCACTGTCAGAGATTTTGTGTCAGTCGAGACACGCCGAATCAAGACAGCTGGCAGTTCTATCTCAAGTCTGCGTGTATTTGTGATCTTCATCTCAAGTTTGCGTGGATTCTGAAGTTTTCTTCCTCAAGTTTGCGTAGATTTTGAAGTTCTTTGCCTCGAAGTCTGCGTGGATCCTGAAGCTTCCTGCCCCAAGTTTGCGTAGATTTTGAAGCTTTCTACACCGAGTTCGCATGGATTTCGTCTTCAACAAGTCTGCATGGATTTCATCAAATTGGAGTACGTGGCAGCCATGCCACTGATCTCTCGCCTGCGTGTCCTGTAACTTGCACACGACTCATGCATGATTGCCATGTGTCCAACAGTTACAGGCTATGTCCAGTAACTGCTCACAGCCTTGTGTATGTTAAATCCTGCGTGATTTTTAACTAGGCATAGGCTGTGAAGACAGTTATCTTTTCAGTTATTATTCTTGACTCTATAAATAGAGTTCTTTTCCTCATTCATTGTACAGATACATTGATATCTACTGTCAAAATTTTGAGAGCTTTTCTTTTTCGCATAGTCCAAGGGATAAAGCGATCGTCTTCTAGATCGAATTCCTACAGTTGTAATTTTTCCAGAAACACAACAAATAAAGAGAATTTCTTTATGGAAAACAACTGATCGTTCCTCTGGTTGGAGAAAATCTTCACAAAAGATGCTATCTCCTTCTTCAAACTCCACTGATTGACGATGCTAACTTGGTAGTTGTTGTAAGGAAACTCTACTAATTTTAAATGATCTTCTCCATGACCCTCCAATTTCCAAAACACAAGATCTAACATATCTTCAAGCGTCTGGATTATCTTCTTTGATTGTCCGCCGGTTTGTACTCCATAAATCCGGTAGGGGTACCTCTCGTACAATGCTGCCAACTTCTCGGTGAATAAACTAACCTTGAAGAGAATAAAGTGTGCTGACTTAGTCAGTCGGTCCACTATAATCCAATTGGTGTCCTTCCTTCCTTGGGAACAAGGCAATCCTTACCCAAAGTTCATTGTTATATGCTTCTACTTCCACTCCGAATTGTCCAGCGGCTGCAACAAACTTGTTGTTCTCTTGCTAAATTCCTCATGTTGACAAATTCACATCTAATCCCATACCTGGAATTGTCCTTCTTCATTCTATAGCACCAATCAATGGAGGCATATTCCGATACATCTTATTAGCTCCTGAATATATGGAATACTGCGACTAGTGCATTTCTTTCATCAACTCGTTCCTCCGTTTGTCAGCCGATACGCAAAGCCTCGTACCATTCTTCAGAGTTCCACTGCTGATCAATTTAGAAACCCTCAAGTGTTCCTGCCAACACTTGATCTCTAAGCCTACAAAGTGCCTCATTTTGAAACTACGTCCTCTTGATTTTGTCCATCAGCCTCGAACTTCATTAATACTGAATCAGCATCCAGCTCCGTTCTTCTATCTCCAGGTAGTATAACCTCCAGTCCAAGCTTCTCGACGTCTTCTAGTAGGTGCCACTTCTTGGTTAAGAACATCGCCACTGGGTATCGATTAAGTGTATCAGCGATCACATTAGCCCTACCCAGGTGGTATAGCGGGTCGATGTTGAAATCCTTCATCAGCTTCAGCCATCTTCTTTGTCTAACATTCAGCTCTTTCTGAGTGAAGACATATTTCAGACTTTTGTAGTCCGTATATATTTTCACTCCCTTTCCATAAAAATCATGCTTCCATAGCTTCAAAGTAAAGATAATTGCAGCAAATTCCAAATTGGGTGTGGGATAATTCTTCTCATGAGTCTGTAGTTGCCTAGATGTGTAAGCAATTACTTTTCCATATTGTTGAAGAACGCAACCCAGTCCTTTTCCAGAGGCATTACTGTAAATTGAGAAACCATCGGTTCCTGCGGGTAGCGCAAGGATTGGTGTAGTGGTAAGTCTCTTCTTCAGCTCCTCAATGCCGCCTGGCAATATTTCGTCCAGATGAACTCTTCATTCTTCCAAGTGAGCTTCGTCATCGGCTCAGCAATCTTGGCAAAATCCTTCACGAACTTCTGATAGTAGCTAGCCAAGTTCAAGAAACTTCCGAATTGAACTTGGGGTATACCACTTTTCAACAGCAGCTATCTTCCATCAAAATTTCTTCTCTTGACAATATGGCCAAAAATCTACCTTGTCAAAGAAAATCCACGTTCAGATAACTTACCATAAAACTTCTTTTTCTTCAAAGTTTCCAGAACTTTTCTCAGATGTTCTTCATGCTCTTCTTCAGTCTTCGAATATATCAGAATATTATCTATGGAGAAGATAAACTGATTCAAATACTCATGAAAAACTCTGTTCATGAGATTCATGAACACAGCAGGAGCCTTTGTCAGTCCAACATCATGATCAAAGAAAACTACCCATACTTGGTGTTTGAACGCCGTCTTGGAAATGTCCTCCTTCCTGACTTTGATTTGATGGTAGTCAGATCTTAAGTCAAACTTCAAAAATACCCTAACTCCACACAAACAGATTAAACAAATCCTCGATCCGGGCAGAGGGTACTTGTTCTTTAGTGTCTGGTAATCGATGCACATCCGTTGTTCCATCCTTCTTGGGCACAAACAAGATAGGTGTTCCCTAAGGTAAAATTCCATCTTGGGTAAATCCTAGAGCCTTCATTGATCTGGTCCTTCATCTTCTTAGCCTCCTTCGGGTTGACTCTATAGCATCCCTTAAAAATAGGGGAGAGTCGGAGACTAGGTCAATAGTGAACTCTCTGTCTAGATCTGGGGTAATCCGGGAAGACTATCAGGGAAAACATCTGCCATAAAGGTGTAACTAAGAATTTTATTCATGTGGAGAATTACAGCAAAAACTCTTATGATTGATCTAAGGACATCCTGTTACAACTTCTTATAATAAATAGATAATGCTACTCAGCAGTCCTAGGTACTATTCTTCATGACTCTGGCTCTTGCACGAGCAGTCTCCCACTGCTTCATCTTCTATGATCCTCAAGTCTACATCATGCCTTCCTGCAGTGGGTGTAGGAGGCAAGATCTGCTGGATGGGAAGAGAGTCCCTAAGTTGCAGCATAACAGGTGTTGCTGGGATAAGTACTCTGGCATGATGGAAAGATAAGGGGCAGTCCTTTACCCGATGTTCAGCAGATCCACATACCAAACATTTTTCCAATCTCTTGCGACAAATATTAGCTTGGTGACCAGGCCTTTTACAATAGTCACAAACCAATAGCTTCTTATGATATGACTGTCGGATAGTAGTGCTCCAACATCTTCTATATTCAGGGGCATCCCTCCTAGGACGAGGTTCCGCTCCAACTCGGTTTAAGATAGCTAAGATTACATCATTGACGTTCTTCATGACTTCTATCGTGATATCCATCTGTTCCTGCTGGGCTTCAGCTTGAGCCTTCTGGAACTCCATGATTTCTTAAAATAGGGCAACCATTTGGGAGGTGTTCGCTGGTACTGGTAGAGCAACAGGAATGGGTAGTTCCCCAAGGAAATGCAACTCAGTTTGAGAAGAGGTAGGAATTGCCAGTGTAATGAAAACTTCACTGGATGTATTATGGGGACGGTCAATCAACTGCGAGGGAATAAACCCTGGACTTGGTTGAGGAGATGGGGTATAATCGGGTGATGACATCCCATCGTCAGCAGGGTTGGTTTTATCAATGGCCATTCTCTGGAAGGTTTAAGATGCACACATAAGCAAGGTAGCCTACCAGTCTATAATCAAACAAAAATATTTAATATATATATATCGGTCCTATGTTGTGGCAATTTGATGTTCTAGTGTTCTAATTGTTTCTAAGTTGGTTCTCCTAAGTTGTTGATTTTGACCTGCATGGGCCACCACTAAAATATGTCACGACCCGGTCCCAATTTTTTGGGTCGAATCGGATCATGCCCAGCCTGCACCGTTGTTGAGACGGCGGCAGTAAGCTGTATCACTTATGCAGGTAATATCAACAACACAATAATTGCCACAAATTTATTATTCCGAATTTAAAAACTTTTTACAATAAAATGAAAGATACATCTGAAATACACTATTTTCCTCAAACATCATGATTTATAAAAGAAGAAGAAAATCTAGGCAACCAGCTCATCAGTCTTGAGATCATCGTCCTCTAGTTGGGATCTCGAGAAAATACCGCAGAATAAAGCATCATCAGTGATACCTAAAATGCTGGGTCTCCAGTCAGGAGGAAGCAAAGTACAATTCATGCTAATTTGACAATTGAAATAATAATAGAATTATGCACTTTTAAACAGTTTTGAAATCAATAATTTAAGCAGTTACAGTTTTAAAACAGTTATAGTTCTGTGATGTGAATAGGCAATAAAATATGACCGGCTTGGGCTTGTTACAGTTCAGATACGGCTTATCCCCGTGTGTATGAGGGGTAAGCTAATATAGTTATATTAGTTACAGTATTTTGGATGTGGTCATACTCATTACACTACTCCCCCAGTCCCCAAACAGTTACAGTAGTTATAGTCAATGCTCTCAAAGAGAGTTCCGTGTTGCATCGTGGTTTAAACTTGCATTAAAACGATTACTAAATAATTGTAAACTAACACAAAATGTACTTGCCTCAGGTTTGACTGGACTAGAAAGGTTGATACGTCGGGATGGAAGTTCAGACTCTTCCTCGAAATCCTACATTCGAAAATTTGTCTCAGAAAACCAATGTTGTCAATGATGCTAAACTAGTAACAATCGCTAGTTGTGTCCTAGTCAATTTTAGTCTTTAATTAGCTAACACAACCAAAACGCTGTTATTAGTGCGTTACAATTAAGAATATCAATTGATATTTAAACTTTTGGGAAAAACTTGTATTTATCAGGTTTTACTATTTATTCGGAAAAACTTAATACTTTTGATAATTATATAAAAATATATTTTTCCTTTAAATGAGAAATATCGTGAATTTTCAAATTGTACTTAATATAATTTTTATTCCTAATTTTTACGCATTCTCACAGAATCCAGAAAACCACAGCTACTACCTACTTATTACAAAACTGCAGAATAGTAAATGGGCTTATGCCCTTACATTCCCAAGAATTAAAATAAGAGAAAATTCGTTAGTCCTGTAAACTGCCTACAAAATTAAATATAAAAAATATTTAATAATTATAAAATATTATTGAGTCTCAGAACTGGTTCAATCGTCATTTTTTATAGCTTATGCCTCAACGTCCGGACGAAACCGGTTTCGTTTGCATTCAGCCGGGGCCCATTGACCAATAAGGTCGTCGTCCAATAAATCCAAAAATAGTATTCTTTTTCGAAATTAATTTTAAAATTATATAATTAAATTTTTATAGAAATTTCGGCAGCATTCCCTCTATTTTTGGGATAACCCGAAACTGGGAAACGCGCCGATTTTTCCTACAAAATAAATCCCAAATCAGGGATACCCAATTATATATATAAAAACATCTAATAAATCATTTTTCGAAATGAATTCAGAATACCCGAACAAAATCGAAATTTCCCGAAACCAATTCGAATTATCACAAAACCAATTCCCACACCAATCCAAACCCAAGAACCTTTTCAGAAACAAGGTTCTTCTAAAACCAAAAATAAAATCTCTAATCACAGAAATATTTTCGAAGGATTCGGAAATTCCGAAATCGAAAAGATCACAGAACCAAAACCAACATCATACCAATTTCCGAAGAAACTTCGGAAAGTCGAAATGGTAACGTAATTGAAACGTAACCAAAAATTCGAATTTTCGAAGGAATCGGTGGACCAATTTCATCACAGACCAAGAGAAACTATGGGACTATCCAGAAGTTACCGAAATTTGACGGAATTCGAAATGATGCCTCGGACTCGGAACGTTCAGCGCTCGCGGACAGTAAGAAATCAGCGAAACCAGATCTGGGTCGGGGCACGCTGGTCGAGTGGGGCGGAGTCGCGTGGGGTAGCTCGGAAGCGACCAAGAACAGCAGCATCGCTGCGGAAAAAGGGGGCGCCAGCTAGGGTTCAGCCAGGAGGGGTGCGCCGAGCTCGACGGGAGGGCACCGCCGATTCTGGGTTACGCCGGGGACGCGGATCAGCCGCGGGAAATAAGGCGTCGGCTGGAGAGGGTTCGGCTAGGACTTGGGCGGCGGCCTGGGTGGTCGGCGGAGCACGGGCCGCGCCAGCGGTCGGGTGCCGGACTCGTGAAGCAGAGCACGGCCAGAGGCGGCTCAGGGAAGCGGGCTCGAGGTCGACGGCGGTGGCGCTCGGGTCAGTTCTCCGAGGGGAGGCGGAGCTCCGGCGGCTAGGGCACGATTGGGGGTTGGGGAAAGTGAGAGGGATGATGGAGAGGGATGATGAAAAGGGATTATATATATATAGGGAAAGGAGAGAGGGGGTTACGGGAAGTCGAAGTCGAAGGGGGTGGCCGGTCGGGAGGGGTCGGCGGCGTCGGCTTCGGTTTCGGGAAGTGAAGGGAAAGTCCCACAGAGAGTTAATAACTCTCAGAGAGAGAAAAAAAATGAAAAGAAATGAATGGAATAGATATTCCATTAAGGGTTTCATTATATAATATAAATAACTTAACTGAAATATATACGAAACCGATCTCGGTTTCGAAATTAATTCTGATTCGATTTCGGGAATTAAGAATGGTTTCGGATCTGGGTTCGATACACAACAAAAATTCATTTATTTATTTTTTTAAAATAGTAATTTTCCTAACCGACTGATAATATAATAATAATAATAATAACTACTATAATAATACAGGTACTAATAATAATAATAAACTATATAAAAATAAGAATAATAATATTAACAATGATATTAATAACCTATTTTAACTAAAAATCTACCAAAAAATTCTATAAAAATAAAAATCAGATTTTACGGGTTTCACACGCAAAATATACCGAATCAACCCGCGAAACTTGGCATACACGTTGGTCTCAACCTACGTGATGCGCTCGGGTACTCACGGATTCGAAATCATGTCCGTATTGTGTCCACAGAATGCGTATCAGAAAAACCCGATACCGCGTGACAACGTGCACGTATGTGTGAGTTCTCGCTCGATTGAGCGCCGCACACACAACGAGAAGCTCCGTGCTCGTGCACATAGATAGGGTGGGTCCCGAGGTAGGTCTAGGAAATGATAACATGGTGACACGTCGCTCTGAGGCGACGCACGCAGCCCCGCACCACGTGCGGCCTGCTGCGCGCGCGCGCGCCCGCGCGTACCCTCGTGCGCGCGGTTTGGTCCTCGTGGCTCGTTCGTCGGGCCACGCCATGACTTGGGATTGATTCTCCGGGTAGTCTAGGTATAGGTCTATGTGTCCAAGGTCCTGGAATGGGTCCTCGTCGCGTCGAGAGCGCGTACGAAGTCCGTTTCAGCGACAAATTTCAGCCCTGCGCATTGTGCGGCTGAACGATGGACGTCGGATTTCTCCGCGCTCGCTCAACGAGAAGTCGTGAAATTTTTGGAGCATGGGGGCAGAGGTTGCCCCCACTTTCTTAACAAATTTTAGGCAAAAATATTATCTGTGTATCGAGATACAACACGCTGACGGCAGGGCAAGCACGGCCTCGTGCACGGGATCGGTGTACGTGCGTCCGATGCCCGAAACGCCACTGAAAGGTCATCGATTTTCGATCTGTCTTAACGAGAATTTCTTAAAGTAATATTATCTAAACGCTCGTGAAGACAGAATCAAAAAACAGCAAGTTTCATTTTTTAGCGACATTTCGTCAAACACGTGTCTTGACGGGTCAACACATGTCCGATAACACTACCAAACGAACTCAAAACGTTACCAAACTTTATGGACAAGTCTAGGGCACCTATATGGATGCAAAAATGAAAGAAAATTCAGAATTACTATGGTAGAAAAGGGTTTACCTATTGAGTGTCGAAAACTCAATAAACGGAGTCCCTCGGTCGTCGTGTCGGTCGATTCCCCTCAAGCATTTGCCTCTGTCTCCTTGTTAGTAATACTCCAGCAGATCCTCCTCTTCTAGAAGAGTGCAACAAAGTTTGTTTGGGGAGAAACGGACTCTGGATGAAAAAACTAAAATTTTTGGAGGAGGAGATCTATTAGGGTTTCACTTGTGGAGGCTATGCTTCACAAATGAATAAGAGAGAGGGGGTACTGCTGTGGGTAGCCAGGTGGGGCATTTCTAGGGTTAGGGTTTCACTTGGGCCAACTCTCTCTCAAGTAAAAATAAGGCCCAAGTCAAAAGGCTCAAAAAGGCTACATGCAAAAAGGCTTAAAATCATCCAAAAGCCTTCTAAATTGAACCTGAGCCCTAAATAAATTCTAATAGTAAAAAAAATAAATTCTAAGCCATGGTTAGGCCCCTATAGAAAGTCCACTACGGTTAAACCAGTTGCTAGCACAACACAAGTCAAAATATCTAAAAAAAATTACAAAATGGCCAAAATGGCTAAAATGACTAAAATACCCTTTCTATGAAAAAGTAGATGCTACAGGTGCGCCACTGCTCACAAACTTAGCCTACGGTGGCGGAATCATCTGTATAGGGGGTCAAAATATCGGTCTTGATGTGATAGTTCTGGACATGAAGGACTATGACATCATACTGGGAATGGATTTGCTCGGCCCATGCAACGCCACCATTGACTGCACAGGAAAGAAAGTCACCTTCCGCATACCTGGAGTGCTAGAATTTTGCTACTCGATTGGTGAAGCATCATCGACCTGTATGGTGATCTCGACAATTTTTGCTCGGAGGATGCTGCATTCAGGATGTGAAGGCTACTTGGCGTTCGTTCGAGACACGCAACTGGATGGTGCAAACATGGGTCAGGCCGACGTTGTGGCAGAATTCCCCGACGTGTTCCCGGACGAGCTACTTGGAATGCCATCAGATCAAAAAATCGAATTCACCATTGATACATTCCCCGACACCCGGCCGATCTCAAAAGCTCCGTACAGAATGGCCCCTGCAGAATTAAAAGAATTCAAAATACAACAGTAGGAATTACTTGACAGAGGGTTCCTCCGTTCAAGTGTCTCGTCATGGGGTGCGCCTGTGCTATTTGTCAAAAAGAAGGATGGATCAATGCGGCTCTGCATCGGCTATCGGAAATTGAATAAGGCCACCTTCCAGAACAAATACCCCTTGCCCCCCATCGATAATTTGTTTGATCAGCTCCAAGGTGCCACGGTGTTTTCAAAGATTGATCTTTGATTAGGTTATCATCAACTCAAAGTCAAGCCAGATGACGTGCCGAAGTCTGTCTTTTGCACTCGTTACGGCCACTATGAGTTCTTGGTGATGCCATTCGACCTAACGAAAGCCCCAACCGTTTTCATGGATCTAATGAATCGAGTGTTTCGTCCGTTCATTGACAAATTTATAGTAGTCTTCATTGACGACAACCTCTTCTACTCGAAGGATCAAGCGCAACACGTAGAACACCTGCAGACGGTACTCCACACCCTTCGAGATCATCAGTTGTATGCAAAGAGAAGCAAATGGGAGTTCTGGCTGAACAGCGTCTTATTTCTTGGGCACATTATCTCCGTCGCGGGCATTTCAGTTGATCCAAAAAAAGTTGAGGCAGTTGCTGATTGGAAAAGGCCCGCATCAGTTAGTGAAATTCGAAGCTTCCTTGGCTTGGCGGGATACTATAGACGCTTCGTAAAAGACTTTACGAAGAATGTATCGCCTTTTACTCGCCTCACCCAAAAGGGAGTCGCGTTCGAGTGGTCGAACGACTATGAAACTTCTTTCCAGCAGTTAAAACAACGGCTCGTGTAACGCCCAGTCCCAAAATACGTAGGACTAGGAACGTAGCATGCCAGCTGCATGTGCATGAGATATGCTCCAATATATGGAAATCTCAAACATACACATAAGCTGTAATGTGAATAATAATAAATAGTCACAGGTAAAAACTACGTCTCATCCACACAGAATATAAAGAAAAATGGTATCTCATGAATCAAAGTAAATGTTAAAACATAGCCGTTGGCCAGGCGGAGACAAATCCACTACCGGTACTAGAATAAACTGAAAAGAAATAGAATCCAACCTCTAAGATAAATAGAATAAGAAATGATGACTAAATAGGCTCCTCGACCCAATAGGGACAGCTATGATCAGAAGGTACAACTCGCTCGAACATGAAGGATGAGTCTATAGCGGAGCCATACTCCTGCAGGAAGTCATGCACATCTATACCTGGAGAAATCAACAGGTCCTCAGAGGGACGTAACAAGATACAAAAAGAACATGCCACATAAACTGAATAAATACTGCCCAATAAGAATAAGTAAGATCAGATCATAACATGGTCCAATACCTCACCCTTTGGAGTAGTGTACCATCCCCCAACCAAACAAGGACAGGAGATGGCACACTAACCCACAGTGAGATATCTTTCCAAGTCACAAATCCAATATGGTATTCGGACCCCAACAAGGTTCAATAGCTTCTCATCGTAGTAGTAAGCCACACCTACAACCAAAAAAGGACAAGATGTGGCGAGTTAATCCGCGACAAGTTATTGTTCCAAGCCACGGTCAGATACAAGTACCAAAACTAAGAGTACTCATACCTAACGGATAAGGGTAGCCTACCATTCTATGTGAATGCAGTTTAAGTACATCCCTCCAACGCATGGGCCCTGGCTAAAATGGGATCGGCATGGTCCCCCCTTGGGGCACCAGGGGCCTTAGGCATAATCGTTCCACGAACATCAGTGGCCAGCAGTAAATAAGGGTCGTCAACCCGCATCTCCGGTGGAGCGTACGGTCACAAGAAAAATGTGTAAAGTAGCCCATACGCTAAGGATATGTACTCCCCATCCAATACCTACTATGTCGTATCCACAACACATATAGCCCCTATTAACCGCTAAGTCAAACTAAGCATGCAATGTCTATTAGCGGTTAATCCTATCGTACGACTTATACGTACTGGTGGCCAGCCAATCATGCATGTCCGAGTTCTATATGTGACTCACAACTTCGTGGTACAAATGTGTCAAGGCTTATGAATGCAACAAAATAAGGCGGTCCCTTAACTCTAGGTTTAATGGGTAAGAAAATAATACATAGCAGAAAATATAACTGAACAGTAAGTTCTAACAAGTTATGCCATGTATCACTGTTTATTTTGTATAAAAAATAATGAATAATGCATGAAATATAAGCTAAATAAATAAACAACGGTGGCAAGGTATCTTGCCTGGAGGTAATGTGCAGAATGGCGACGCCTGATGACTCAAATCGTCAAAATAGGGAAGCAATGAAAGCCAACTTTTAAGGACGACCTCGGATGCTGAAATAACATCACGAACAAATTTGGCATAAAAGAAATACCTAGGCAACGCCTGTCCAAAAGTCTAATTCTGGAACAGGGGCAAAATCGTAATTTTAGGTCAAAACGATGTCCGTCGTTGGACCCATTTTGCACCGAAATGCGTACCAGAACGTACAGTCTCTAAAGTCGTCAAACTAGATGTCTACTGGTCCGATTTGAGGAGACGAACCCAACCGTATGTCCAAAGTTGGATTCCGGTGGGCTGTGCACAAATTCGCCCGTTAGAGCGGGTCGTAGGCCCGCCAATTTTGGCGTTCCGATCAACCTTCTCAGAATCAGACCAAACTTCGCATACAGGACCATAAAATTGATACGGTCCTGATGGCGCAAGTTTCGCGTCGATCCGACGAACGTGCACGAAGTTATGGTCAAGTTTGCAAAACGTCGATACGGAGGTATCTCGGCGGATACGCACTGATTTCGTCGCGCACACACAATAAAATTGAGTCTCGTCAGTTTCCACACATCCTCAACATTCATACGCGCCTTTCGATGCATATATTGTGCGACCATGTCGCCCGGTTTGTCGGAGCGTACACCGTATCAAAAAAAGTTTTCTAAAATTTTTAGTTTCTAAAACAGATTTTCTTGAATCTTTAACATCAATTATCTTCCTGTATAATAACTGCAATATAAATCAAATATGTGCATCTTAATCCCGCATATGTTGTGTTTTACTGTTTTCAGTTGGTTTGCTGAAACCCTCAGCATATGGGGCGAAAATCGGCTACCAAGTCGATGTTTTGGGCAACCTAAAACTGTCCTGTTCCGACAGTTTTCTCGGGAAGTTTTGTTCGATTTCTCGAGCAAGATATTAGGGTTTACTAGATTCTATCTGAAGGTGTTTAGAGAGGGTTAGATAGGCACTATGTAGGATTCGATGAAATCGAAAGTAGTCGAGTATGATGGAAGAACGACGAGGGAGAAGTTGGCGTACCTGCGGTCGAGTAAAACATAGCTACTCTGTTTTTGGGTCGGCCCAGTGGTGTTCGGGCGACGGCGGCCGGTCGTCGGCGGCGGGATGGCGGCGCCTGAGTGTGCGGATCACGCTGGAGTCGATCCTCGAGGTCGGCGAGGTAGTTGCTAGGGTTTCGGGGTGAAGTCTCATACGCGGTGTACATATAGGTAGCTGCTGTGCTATAACAGTCGGGCTTGGGGAAAAAATTCGTGGGCTTAGCCGCTGCTTAGGGGGAAATGGTGGCCGAGCCCTGTGGGGGGCTCTCTAAATTCTTATTATTATTATTTTTTAAAACATTACTCTATTTTATATATATATATATCTAATATAATATATAATATCTATATATATATATATATATATATATTTCATATATTAAATACTAGAAAATTAAATTACCTTTAATTAGTTTATTAGCTATATATATATATATATATATATATATATATATAGATTATATATATATATATATATATATATATATTTTCAAAAAAAAAAATATATATATATATATATAATATATATATATATATATATATATATATATATATATATATATAGATATATATATATATAAAAATAATATATAATATATATATATAATATATATATATATTATTTATATATATATATATATATATATATATAATATAGATTATATATATATATATATATATATATAGATATATATATATATAATATATATATATATATATATATAAATAATATATATATATTATATATATCTATATATATATATATATATATATATATATATATATATTATATATTTATTTTTTAGCTATATATAATATTATATATATATATATATATATATAATATAATATATATATATATAATATATATATATCTATATATATATATATTATATATATATATATATTAAAACTTTTTTATTGTTCACTCCTTTAAGCAATACATTAAAATAATAATAAATATTTTTTATTTAATAATGTATATAATAATAAAAATAATTCTAATATTATTAAATATCTCTAATCTATTTATTAAACATTTTGTACTAAGTAAAAAAATATAGCCATCTACTACCAATTTGATATATCATCATTTCTTTTTAGTAATGCAACTCTATATAAAAAATGTTTTAAAATGAACTAACAAAAATAAGCTTAAACCTTTAAAATATAAAAAAAAATCTCAAAAATATAGGGATTTTTCATCCTACCCAACTTATAAAAATTTCGTCCTCGAAATTAAAATAAAACTTAATATGAAAATATAACAATAAATCTTAATAGAAGAATATAGTGAGGCTGAATACGAAGGGAGAGCAGATAGTCATTTCGTAACTTGGTCTTTGGAAAGAGGGTGGAGATAGTCATAATAAAATTTGAACTGCCACCATTTTCTACAAGATAGGGTATTCTTATTCTTACAATGGATCATGGGTATCTAGTTATTATGGATTGGTTTGGTCTTGCATGGAAAAAATCAAGTGGGATGAGAATTTCATCCGTGGTTGTTATAAGGGTTAATAAGTCATGCACGAGGTGTAATTAAAACGGAGCACATGATGGTGTATTTGTGTGGGACATGTGAGTCATATGTGTAGGGTGGTTTGTCTAGTTCATGAAGGTAAAATTTGTTGGAAGGAAAAGGCTGGTGTTGTGCTTCAAATATCGAAGTCACGGTAGAGGTATCAAAATGACACTTGGTAGACTTTGACATCATAAACCACTTGATTTATCAACTCAAGTGGAGGACTTTTTTCAAGTTCATAGAGGCGTTCTTAGAGGTTAAATGACTAACATTTCTATAGCATTCCAAGGTTATTGACGGGGTCACAGATCATGCATACAGTTTTCTAATGGTGTCGATGATTGTGTTCATGCATTTGGGTTGAGGACTAGTAATCACAACAAAGAGAAGCATTATGTTTTGCCTATAGACTATCTAGTAAAGGTGTGGTTTTGGTGACATGTCATGACTAATAACACAATGGTATAACTAGGGTAATACCTGCTAGATTCTCAATCTCAGGATGGGTGTCTATCGCCTCCATGGTAAATGCCTGTCCATGCCCTTGTCTATTCATTTCCTGCCTAAAATGAGCTGCCTGGTCCGGTAAAGGTGGTTCCTGCTGATATCCTTATGGTGCTTCCATTCCCGGTGCTAGGGGTCTTGGCATCTGCTGCTGAGCTGGTGCTAAAGCAAGTAGTGTTGGTCCTTGGGTCTGCTGATGCGGTGCTAAGTCATGTCGTCCAGGACAATCTTTGACCTTGTGTTGCTCCGATCCATATCCTAAATACTGGCCCAATCGAATGCGACAATCTCTCTGAATGTGCCCTTGTCTTCTACAGAAATGGCAAATAGGCTTCTCTCGAGCCTGATAGGGCCCTGCTCTCTCCTGCTGGTATGCCATAGGACGTCTGATAGGTCCATTCTGGTCAACTCTAACTGGTCTGTGCATTGGGGTAGGATGCCTCTGGTCATGCTGTGCCTCCTTACGGAGGAGCTCCTGGCTACGTGCTTCCTCCAAAACAGCTGCATAAGAGACTCAAGACTGTGTGGTAGTGTAAGGCTTGAGCTCTGGTACAAGCCCCTGATGAAATCTCCTCGCTCTCTCTAGCTCTGTCGGGATCAATGCCGCACCAAATCTACTCAAGCGGCTGAACTCTGCATCGTACTCATCTATCGACATGTTTCCCTGCTTTAGATAAAGGAACTGGTCGTAGAGAGCGTCTCGAACGTGGATGGGGAAAAACCTCTCATAGAATAGGTCGTAGAACTGCTTCCATGTGATTCCAGTACCCAGTCGCCTCTATTCAGCCTTCCACCAGTAATGAGCACTATCTTCTAAGAGTAAGTCGACTGTTGTCATCCAATCATGTGCTGGCAACTGGGATGCCTTCAAGAATTTTTCCGTGCTGATAAGCCAAGCGGAAACTTCTAAAGGACTCTCGGTACCCTTAAATTTCTTAGGCCCCATGTCGATGAAATCCTTAATGAAGCCTATATAAGGTTTTGGAGCGGGCGCTGGAGCTGGTACCGGAGATGGTGGTGGAGGTCTAGCTACGTAGGACATCATGCTCTGCCTTAATATTTCCATTTGTTGCCACTGAGATTGTAGCATAGCATACATGAACTGGGTAGTTGGGTCCGCATCAGTCGAATGTGAGGGCAACTGTGGTCTAGGCTGTGGAGAAAACTGCTGAGGCAATGGGGATGGTGCAGTCTCTTCTGGTGGTACTATAGTAGTTTGCTCAACCTGGCTGACTGGGGGGCACTTGGGCTTCCTGCTGTGCCGTCGATGGGTTCGTGGTATTCTGTTGTGGCTCTAGCTGATACGGAGTCATCGGGGTCATTGGGGAACCTGTTCTTCCTGAAAAGTTGCATCACACTACCAAAATACAATCAATTAGCGACGGAATGTTAGCGACGGATAATATCCGTCGGCATTAGCGACGAATTTGAGGCAAATAGCCGACGGAGTACCGACGACATGTCGATACATTTTTTATTTTATTTTAAAGAGGAGAAAAGGTCGCTCATCCGTCGCTAGGGCGTCGGAGATATAGCGACGGATACACAACCGTCGCTATGCAGTCGATTATTTGGCGGGAATTGTTGGGAGAAGTGGAGGGACAATTCTTCGACTACGTAGCGACGGATAGTCCATCGACAAGTATCAAATAGGGCGATGGATTAGCGACAGATAAAATCTGACGCTAGTCCGTCGCTAAATATACGTTCCAGATTTAAATTGAAACGACGGAAGGAACTTTTCATTCCCCCCAAATTTCACTCTCTCTCCTCTCTCTCTCTCTCCTGCGGCGGTCAGCGACCTCCCTTTCCTCTCTCTCTCTCTTTCGACGGTGATCGATGACCTCTCATCTCTCTCTCCCAAAGGTAATCCTCTCTCTCTCTCTCTCTCTCTCTCTCTCTCTTCTCTCTCTCTCTCTCTCTCTCTCGCGCGGTGGTCATGGGGTGCAGCGGGCCGGGGGCGTCGGGGGCGGCGGAGACTGCGGGGGCGGCGGGTGCGTCGGGGGCTGGGGGCGGCGGAAGAGGCGGGCGGTGGGCGTGGGAGGGGTACGTGGCGCGCGCGGGCGTGGCGCGCTCCGGGGCAGCGGGGGGCGGCGGACGTGGCGCACGCGGGGCAGCACGGGGCTGGGGGGCGGCGGGGGTGGGAAGGGTACGCTAGGGTTTGTAAGTGTAAGTAGTAGTAATTATCCTAGTTTAAGAAATAGGATGAGAAAGTCTATTGCTTTATATATATATATATATATATATATATATATATATATATATATATATATATATATATATTTAATATATATATTTATATATATATATATATATATATATATATAAAGAAAATGCAATATGACAAACCCTAGTTTAAGAAATAGGATGAGAAAGTCTATTGCTTTATTTATATATATATATATATATATATATATATATATATATATATATATATATATATATAAGAAAAAAAAATATATATATATATATATATATATAAGAAAATATATATATATATATATATATATATATATATATATATATATTTCTTTATATATATAAGAAATATATATATATATATATATATAAGAAAAAATATATATATAAAAAAAAAATATATATATATATATAAGAAAAAATATATATATATATATATATTTCTTTATATATATATATATATATATATATATATATATATATATATATATCAAGGTTCAAAGTATCGGTATCGGAATCAGTATCGGACTTTTCCTATGAGTATTGGTATCGGCGATATCGGTAGTATCGGCAGTTTCGGATCGGAGTATCAGATTTTTTTGGTATTGGAAAACAAATAATTATCGGTAGTATCGGATTCTTTTACATGCTTTTGCAACCTTATTATGCTTTCAACCTAGCTTCACAATATCAGTATCGGAATCGGTATCGGACTATTCCTATGTTGTTTAATTTTCTTTGCCGAATTGACCGGAGCAAAGACCCCCAATGTCGGCATCGGTCAATATTTGGTATCGGTCGGTATCGGATCGGAACATACCAAACCGTATCGGATCGGTATCGACCGATACTTTAAACCATGATATATATATATATATATATACTGACTCGTCAAGTTGAACCATGTATAACATGCTCGACGCTTAAGAGGAATCATTTGGACTTAGTAGTATCGGTATCGAACTATCGGTATCGGTATCGAACTATCGGTATCGGTATATCGAACTATCGGTATCGAACTATCGGTATCGCTAGCGGACTATCGGTATCGGTATCGAACTATCGGTATCGGTATCGAACTATCGGTATCGCACTATCGGTATCGGTATCGCACTATCGGTATCGGACTATCGGTATCGGTATCGCACTATCGGTATCGATATCGAACTATCGGTATCGGTATCGAACTATCGACATCGGTATCCGTATGTACTTAGTATCGATCGTAGCAGATTAGTATCGGTATATCGGTTTGGTATAGGTCATATCGGATGGTATTGACCTTAGCGAATTGGTATCGTCCTATCCGATATGTATCGGCCGTATAGCTAGGATTCGTACCGGCCTTATCGATTCGGTATCGGCCATATCCGATAGGTATCGACCGTATCAGATATGTATCGGCCATATCCGATAGGTATCGTCCTATCCCAGTTACATGATTATATACTAATTCTGTTTAGTTTGTCTTACTATACAGATTTTTACATCCAATCTGTGATGGATCATTATTTCGTTGATCGTACATGGATGTACAAACGACAACACGAGAGCAGAATAGGTGTGAGTGGCAATTTTCAGGCAGGCGTGGAAGTGTTTCTTAAGTATGCCATGAGCAAAGCTCAGTATATGGACGGTAACAAAATCAAGTGTCCATGTCGTAATTGTCTCAATAGACATTATGAAGAAGTGGTGAGTATAAGAGATTATTTGACCCGTAAGGATTTCGTACGTGATTACGGCCTGTGGTCATCGCAAGGTGAACTATATGTGGAAAGACAAGTTGCGAATGCTGCTACTTATGCTTTTGATGATAATGCTGCAATGGATTTTGTCGTCGAAGATGACGAATGCTCTGTTGATTATGGAGACATGCAGAACCTTGCACGAGATATGGTGTACGACGCGGCAGGGCCTAATTTTGATCCGAAGGATCCTAATTCCGAGGCAAAAGAGTTCTATGATATGTTTCAGGATGCTGAAACTTCTTTACATCCTGGTTGTGAGCCATATTCCGTACTGTCAGTGACGATACGGTTGTTGAACATAAAGTCCGATTTTAACTTGCCACAAACTTGCTATGATCGGATTATACAACTAATCAAGGAGGTGTTACCGAAGGAATCAAAAGAGCTTCCAAAAAACTTCTACAAGTCGAAGATGATGGTCCGACAACTGGGACTGGGGTACAAGAAGATAGATTGTTGTCGCAATGGATGCATGTTATACTACAAGGAGAATGAAGATATAGAAAGTTGTAGCTTCTGTAATGCGGATCATTACAAGCCAGTCAGGGGAAAAGGAAAGTCAACTAGAAAATGACGTCCTTACAAGTATATGATTACTTGTCGATCACAAAGCACTTATAGAGGATGTATATGTCTCAGAATACAGTAGAACACATGACGTGGCACAACGAAGAATGCACAAAGGATGATGGAGAATTGTCACATCCTTCGGATGGAGAGGCGTAGAAATATATCAATTTTCGTCATCCAAATTTTGTTGCAGAGCCTAGAAATGTATGCATGGGGCTATGTTCTGATGGCTTCGCCCCTTTCGAGCAGTCGGGATCTCAATACTCCTACTGGCCGGTCATTCTGACCCATTACAATCTGCCACCATGGATGTGTATGAAGACTCCTTATATGTTCTTGACAGCTATCATACCGGGTCCCAAAAATCCGACGAAGAATATCGATATATATTTACAGCCGTTGGTGGATGAGCTGAAACAGCTGTGGGAGATCGGCGTCGCGACCTATGATATTTTCAGGAAACAGAACTTTCAGATGAGAGCTTCACTGATGTGGACAATCAATGATTTTCTCGCATATGGTATGCTGTCGGAATGGAGTACTTTCAGATTAGGTTAAATATTGTTGTATATTAAAAACACTTCTAATTACGTGAATTAAGTATGACCTTATAAAAGCAATTACGTGAATTCATGTTTTTTCGTTCGATTATTTACTTATTGCAGATGGCACTCCTAGTCTTTTTCGTCGCGGCGGCACTCGTCTCCCTACTGGTGGTATGTATATTTTAGTTTAGAATTTTATATTCATTTATACATTTATATTGTTAATTATGTTTATGTGTTCTATTTACAGGTCATAATGGCTGGCCGTGGTCGTAGTTCTGGTGGTGGTCCTAGTGCTGGTGCTGGCGGTGGTGGTGGTCGTGGTCGTGGTCGAAGTGGTGCTGGTGGTCGTGGTCGCATTTAATCTTCCCGGGATGTGACCCCATCCAGCGAGCCCGATCCGGAGAGTACCTCGGGCACAGACGTATCCCGCCATCGATCGACTACTTCATCGAGGCATGAGTCTGGATCTGTTAGCGGATCCGTTCCGCTATCGGACCCAACAGCGGATCCACCAGTGGATCCCCCAGTTACTGCACAGTGGGCCCCAGAGTACCCCCATACTCGATTCCATCCGGTTACTGGGGAGTACATGCGCGGACCTGCGGATCCTCCGACGGCACCAGAGAGGCCGAGAGGCGAGTTCCGGCGAGAGCTATGGCCCGCGGGGACCTTGTAAGTAAATTTAAGATAATTTATTAATTTTTTTTTATTTATTCAAGTTAATAATCCAGTCGTTTCTTCTTTGTAGGTTTTTTTCGTTTAATGTTGCCAGGGCTCTTGGAGAAATTATCAGGGCTAACTTCCATGGTCCCTACCTCAACTTTTCGTCGGTGCCCCCAAACTTGAAGTACGTCTGGCTCGACGAGTTGAGGGTATATATCTATATCTTCTAGTTAATTATTAGTTACTCTTTAATCAACCATTTTTTAAATTACATGATAAATGAATTTGTATGTTAGACGATGTACTGGTGGCCCCCCCATCGCAAGGACGCGATCCGCAGGACCTACAGAAGCGCTGCCTCGAAGAAGATACAGGATATGATTCATGACCTGAAAATGGGATAGACGAGGCCGAATTGGATCCGGCAGGACTATTATAAGGACCTCTTAGATATGATGAATACTCCTACGTACAAGGAGAAATCGGAGAAGGCAAAGGCGAATCGACGGGCCGCGGGGCTTCATACGGGGGGATCAAGGCCCCACGCAACGACGCTTGCAGATCTGGTGAGATACCGTAAATTCATTTCACTATCGAATTAGGTATTATTAATATACGGAGTTAATTAAGTTCTACAGAAATTTCGTATGCAGACCCAACGGGCGATGAAGGAGGGAAGGACGCCAGAATCGGTCACCATGCACGACGTGTTCCAGCATACGCACAAGAGACGGAAGGACGGGAGCTTCGTCGATGAAAGGGCCAAGGAGACTGATGTAAGTACTTATGTTTATGAGATTTACGTTAGAATTAAAAGTATTCGGACTATAACTTAGGTAAACTTAGGATTCACACTTAGCTTAGTAAAACATAGGATTTAGATTATAACTTAGGTAAATCTTATAATAAAAACACATTCATTTGATAGGCTGCGTATCGTGAGGCCCTTAGTCGGGCTCAGTTAACTGACACCGAGGATGTCGGTAAAACGACGTCCGCCCGGACGCCCTCTTCTTTGGTCGCTCGTAATGACTTGTTCGTAGATACCGTCGGCGGCTTTAAGAAAGGGCTCATGTACGGAGTCGGCTCCCTAGGGCCATTGCACATGGTGACTCTGAGATTTCCACCGACACCGTCTCCTTCCGCGGCCCCGGCAGACGATGATGTTAGGTTGTAGCTTACGCAGCTGCACGAGGCGGTGTCATCCTTGCGGGAGCAAATTGCCATGTACTTTCCGCCTCTATCTGCTGCTGCCGGTCCGTCTACTGTTGCCGGTCCGTCTGCTGCTGGTGTCGGTCCGTTTTCTACTGGTGCCGGTCCGTTGACTGCTGCTCCCGGTCCTTCTTTCGTCGGTCATCTTTCTTTCAACCCTGCTACCCCTCTGGTACCGCCTCCGACTGTGACGGCACTCCTTGATCTCATGTCGCCAGAGCAGCTACGCCGACTTCCGAGCACTGTCTTCGAAGGCTTGCCGTCGTACCTGGTGGAGCAGTATATTCGTCGAGCGCAGGAGGGATTACTGTAACGCCCTAGTCCCAAATACTTGAGACTAGATACGTATCATGCCAGCTGTATATATACGAGTAAATATACGGCTCGTATGTATACATAAGCTGTAAATGTAGAAAGCCAAGACACTAAATCTCATCCACGAAGATAAATAATGATATAAAAGTAACTTTGAGTTTATCATATACAAAATAGTTGGGTGGAGACAAATCTACTACCAACTAAATTAAATATGGAAAAATATACAAGGAAAGAATTGAGCAAGCGAGAGCAAGCGACGAGTCCAAGAGCAATCATCACGAAGGAAGGAATGGCCTTAGCTAGAGCACCTGCAAGAATCACGAAAACACATACCTGGAGAGATCACCAGGTCCTCAGAGGGACGTAACAAGACACATAATATCATGCCAATAAACTGAATAATAAAGCTCAACAGAAAATATACATGCGTAAAGGTTCCTAACCATTCTATGTGATATGCACTTTGAGAAGACAACGTTCTACGCAGGAGCTTAGGTGTTCAGCATAGATGGAGAGAGAGTGGTAGTAGGTAGCGCTCATAAGAGACACTATCGACCATGGGCAGAAAGTAGCTCTCATACGAGAACTATCGGCCCTGGGGCAGTAAGTAGCGCTCATACGAGACACTATCGGCCCAAATCTATGTGTGTACTGAACATGTAGCCCCTACGCTAATAACTGTCTCCCCCCTCCCCATGATACTATACATGCGTCGTCTCCACGACACTGTTTAATCCTTAATAACTCCTAAGTCTTCCACACAAATCTATTAGCAGTTATATCCTAACGCACGGCCTGTACGCACCAATGATCAGTCAGCACGTAAGTCCGCATCTATATGCGACTCACAACTCACACACAATCCGTGGCACATCGTGACAGTTTATGAGATGCTCTAAACATATGGTAGTCACTTAACTCTAAGCCAATTTCATAAATATAGTAATTTGTATCTACATATAGTTTTGAAAGAACAATTTGATAAGAAATAAACATGCATGATATTGAGCAAGAAATTAAACAGTAAAGGAAAGGTGTCTTGCCTGGGGTGTCGCCTGACGTGGTGCGATGATCCAACAAGTCTTGTTCTGTCTAATTGTCAAGGCCAGTATGTAAGGGGTTCGAAGTCACGAGAAAATAGGACACACGATTAGTCATGAGCAATGGGGATAATTCGAAGAGAATTTCTACAGTTAAGTACTTCTACTAATTTTAGAATTATTATAATAATTGACTTTATATTTTTATTAGTCCAAATAATTTTTGGGAAAATACTTGAAAAATCATAGATCGTTTGTAGACTAACTTTGTAAAATAGGATTTTTGAGATAAAAATATATTTTAGTTGTTAGAAAATATAGTTTTAGATTCAAATAAGTTGGGCAAGATAAAAGTTTAAAGGACTGTCTATGTAATATCTTATAATAATATTTTTCACAAATATCTTACTATACCTATTTATATATTACCAAAATATTACTACTAATATTAATTGTAGAAAAATATTACAATACCCTTTTATTTATACTTAGATATTTTACCAAAATAGTAGTAATCATAACAATAATCCTAATAATAATGCAAGTATTCCTAGACAGTTACTAAACTAACAAAATATAATAATAATAATAATAATAATAATAATAATAATAATAATAATAATAATAATAATAATACCGTAATAATAATTCTAATAATAAGAATAAGAATAATAATAATAATGAATTTAATGATATAAATCTCAAAATATCTATACTATTTCTTCTCACACTTCACAGTAAGAAAGAGAGAGAGAAAAGCGGAGCGGAAGAGGCGAAGGGGTACGCTCACCTGAGGAGGCCGGCGGGGGTCCACGCGGCGAGCACGGCTGCGGGGTCTCCAGCGGTGGTGCGGGGAGCTGGACCTCGCGGGGCTTGACGGAGTCGGCGATGGGGGTTCTCGGCGGGGCACTGTCGCATAGTGGTAGTGTGACTGCCGCGAAGGTGCCGATCTGCGACGGTGTAGTGGTGCCTGCGGCTGAAGGCGTGGAGGCGCGAAGGAGCACTTCGGGAAGGAGAGAAGTAGGGGGTCGGCTCGGCACAGCTGGGTTCAGAGATGAAGACGGCGGACGGAGGTTGCGGACGCGGCGGACGGGCGGTGGGTTCCCGGAGACATGGCGGCCGGGTGGATGGGCGCGCCGGAGGTGCTCGACGGCGCGCGGTTGCGCGCACGGCGGGTCGTGCGTTGAGGGCAGACCGGCGGGGAGTCGTTCGGCGCAGTGTGACTGGCCACGTGCGGTGGCGACTCCGGTTAGGTAAGGGATTTGCCCAATTTCTTTCTCTCTGGTGCTTACGGGTTTTTGGGCCGGCCGGGGGTGGTCGATGTGGTTTTTGGGGGTGTTGTGTCGGGTTGGAGACGATGGTGAGGATTGTTGATTGTAGTGATGATGGTAGGGCTGGTAGTGGTCCAGGCGTGACGGAGATGCCACGGAGAATGTCCGGGTGGATGGGCTTCGTTGTGGTGATGATGGTGACGGGGTTAGCCAGAACAGGGAAGGGAGGTGACGTCGATGGGATGATTGTTGGATTCGGCCATCGGGGAGGAAGGAATATGATGGCGGAGATTGGAGACAGGAGGTGGTGGTTTTGGTTAGCTAGGGCAGTGGCGGCGGCTGTGGTGAAGTTTGGGGCTTTGCTAGTGGCAGGGTGCGGGGCTGATGGAGGCACCGGGAAAGAAGCACGGACGTTCGGGTTGCCTGAGTTTTCTGGGGTCGGGAAGAGACGGGTTGCCGGGAGGCGGAGTGGCGCTGTATTTGTGGTGTCCAGGATTGTCGGACACGGAGAATCAATGTAATTGTAATTGATGGAATAAAATATTGGATGGTCACAGACACGATGCACAATGTGATTGTGGTTGGAAAATTATGGAGGAGTACCTGCCTATATATAGGATGTGGGAATACCCATTGGATATGGATTAGGTTTTGTTTAAACCCAATTAAATAATTCAAATTAAATCAATTATCAATCCAAATTCAAATTAAATTTCAATTTAAAACTAGATAATCTAAACTCAATTTAAGTATAAATTCTATCTTTAAACCATTTAAATTAAATCCATAAAATCAAATCGAGATTTAAAATGGCCACAAAATTTTTCAAATATGTTTTCCAAAAATATCAATAATAATAATTTTGAAAATAATAAATATTTTTAAATATCTTTTTGAATAACAAAATATTAATATTAATTAATTTCGAAAATAGACTTATATATATGAAATTTAAATTTATGCACCTCATATGCAATGAAACATAGTTTTCTAAAATAAGTTTTGGAAATTTCAATGCGACGCATTTTACCATTTTAAGTAATCGAAAATATTTATTATTTAAAAAGCCAAGCTTCTAAAATAAATATTTTACAAAAATATGTATCTCGCACATATTCGCACTCGACGAGGCATACAAAAATACGAACTCGTACGCGACGTCCCATACGACTATGCGACGTACAAATACCAAGTAAAAATTTTAAATACTCAATATATAAAAAAATTTAAAAGTATAAATTTAGGGGGTTTACATCCTACCCAACTTATAAGAATTTCGTCTTCGAAATTAAGAATAAGTAGGGGGTGAGAAGGTACGAGGGTAAGACAACACACATCATTGGGCAAGGCAATGAAACGACAAATATGCTTTAGAAAATCATGATTTTGATAATGACGAATTAATTCACGATTTTGGAATTGAACGAGGGTTGCTAATTACGGTAAAAATTATGATCATACGATGGAAGTAGCTTAAGTGGATATTTTGGGGACTTGGGGATAGGGCTCTTCGAAGAAGGTTGCATGGTAAGTGTCTAGGTTGAGGCACAAATGAAAGGATGATAGGAATCATTCAAGTGATTAGGGGTCACGATAGAAGATATAGGGTTGTCTAGGTTTAGAGTTGAATCATCATCAAATTTCAAAAAGGTCATGAAGTTGAATCTAAGGTCGAGAAAAAAGGCAAGTAGCTCAAGACGGGAATACTCATATTGGTTGGTCAATGGTTAGCTGTCCCCAAGTATATACAAATATCATGGGCATAGGAGAATGGTTTGGTCTATCTATCAATCACAAGCTTTGTCTATAATAGTTAAAAGACGAAAGCCAACAAGAGTCCAAAGGAGATATTTTCGTATGCCAATATGTGCTTCAAAGGCGGTTGTATAATTCCAAGAGAATTGCCAAGGTAATCGCGGAGAAGACTCTAGAGGCAAGTTTACTATGTCTCCATCTACGTAGAATGATATACGAAAGGCGAACCAAAGTGCAATAGGTTGATCAGACCATCATGTACCGGTTCTGATTAGACAGTATGTTAGTGGGAGCTACCCAATAAGATACGTCATGATCAAGCTTGATAAGAAAATAAGCTTGCAAAATTTTTGCTAAGTTAGCATTAAAAATAGTCAAAGTATAAGTAAGGAACCATGATACAGGAGAATTAAATAGTCCTAGATTCTTTAAAATCAAGTCTTGCCCAAGGTTTGGGCCTATACAGCCGGCTCAGTTGACTCGATAAGTTAGGGTCCACTGAATTCTATAGTCCAAGTGAACCTATCAATGTGGTCCACAAAATGTTGGTTAGGTCGTGAGGTATTCTACCCAACTTACAAGAGTTAAACTAGTAGTGTGATGGGATAATGAGTTAAATAATCAAGGTAAGGCACAAAATTAAGCATTAAAGGAATTCAAGTAGAGCATCATCACATATCGATTTGAAAGAATTTAGTCGAGATTTAGTCCCTATCTGTGGTCGAAAAAGTATATCGGTATCATGGTAGGGTTATGATTTAGTCTTTATGACCTGAAAGTCGCATCATAAAAATAGAGTACAAGGGGACGTGTTTTAGTGGGACATGATATACCTACATGAAGGTGGGCTCTTCTAGGTCTTGCATATAAAATTTGTTGGATGTAAAAGTCTAGTGATGTGCTCCAATTATCCAAGTCACGGTAAAGAACACGAAGAATTTTAAGAGAGAAAGTGGGAGTTCATGAGATAATGATTATTGCACAAATAGATGACCAAGTTAAAGCATGAAATAAGGATAATTCAGATTCTAGTATATCAAGGTAATATAAGTTAGAGACACAGTTTCTAGAGAAAAAAAGTCTCATAGATAAGGGTATGGTCAAAGGAATTATTCCAATCATTTATAAGTTTCAAACAATTAGATGGTCACGAATAAAGATCTAGATTTGAGGGAAGGGCAAGTGGGTCAAGGATATGTTCATCGGTTTGGTCGATGACTAACTACACTCGAGTATATACGACTATCATGGCAATTAATGAGGAATACTTGTATCCCATTAGGGTGACTTGCTTGCTTCTTGGTCCTCTACCAATATATGATCAAATTTTAAATTTCAAGTTCCTCAACAGTTTCGAAATAAAATCTCAAAATACTCCATCAAGTATTTAATCATAACTTAAAGTTTAATTTCTTTTAAATAAATTCCAAAATCCTTCATCATATCTAATGCGGCACAACTAAATTTTCATAATAAGCCATCACTTTTAAAATTTTCCAATTCTTAAATGTATCTCGAGATAAACTCTTAGCCCGTTTCATCAATCGCAAATCATGTAACTCAAATTAAATCTTTTTTTTACCAAAATTTAAATATCCATAATCAAGGCTTTAAACTTGAAATCTAATTAACTTTTTAAATCATAGATCATATGACACAATTTAAAATTTAAAATTTTCCTTCAAAGTCGCTTTCATATCCTCCAAATATTTAAACAAAATTTTACCTTCATTTCTTCAACTCAAAATTAAATAAACTTATAAATCGTACGACTCAATTTTTAAACCTCAAGCTCTCTCAACTAAACTTTCGTTTTCTCTAGTTGTCTAAAAATTATAATTAAAACTCCTTAAATAATCTCGAGATAAACTTTATAATATTACAATCAAAACTTTTAAAGTTAACCGTAAATCATGCGTCACAATATAAAAACTTAAGTTATTTCTCAATCGATTTTATATCCCTAATAAATCATCATTATTTCACCATTTCAAAAATTTCGTAAATCAAAAATTTATTTTCTCGATCTAGCTATCCTCTTATGTATACCACCTTGTAATAATAAAATTCTAACTATCCCTTGAAGGCGGTAATATGCTACTACCCAACTTGAAATTAACTAATCCTTAAGATCATATCTCTAGGAAAAATAAATGCCTTTATACTCAAATATAACCTCAATGGATATTATTTGTCAATATAATCCTTCTAGCCATAGGGTTGACCAATAAGTATATAGTAGTGTAGTCATCTTTCTAACCATGTTTAAGCACGAGATATAAGAGTTCAAGCAAGATACAAAATTCAAGGAAAGCCACGGGAGTCAGAATATGGAAATCAAGGAAGGTCAAGGAAGGTGATCAAGTATGTGGATGACATTCCTAGATTCTAATCCTATATTGCAGGCCCGTTCGGTACAGTCATGTAACCGAAACGGCAAACTAGACCTGCATGGGCCACCACAAAAACATGTAACGCCCCAGTCCCAAATACTTGAGACTAGATACGTATCATGCCAGCTGTATACATACGAGTAAATATACGGCTCGTATGTATACATAAGCTGTAAATGTAGAAAGCCAAGACACTAAATCTCATCCACGAAGATAAATAATAATATAAAAGCAACTTTGAGTTTGTCATGTACACAATAGTTGGGCGGAGACAAATCCACTACCAACTAAATTAAATATAGAAAAATATACAAGGAAAGAATTGAGCAAGCGAGAGCAAGCGACGAGTCCAAGAGCAATCATCACGAAGGAAGGAATGGCCTTAGCTAGAGCACCTGCAAAAATCACGAAAACACACACCTGGAGAGATCACCAGGTCCTCAGAGGGATGTAACAAGACACATAATATCATGCCAATAAACTGAATAATAAAGCTCAACAGAAAATATACATGCGTAAAGGTTCCTAACCATTCTATGTGATATGCACTTTGAGAAGACAACGTTCTACGTAGGAGCTTAGGTGTTCAGCATAGATGGAGAGAGAGAGAGGTAGTAGGTAGCGCTCATAAGAGACACTATCGACCATGGGCAGAAAGTAGCTCTCATACGAGAAGTATCGGCCGCGGGGCAGTAAGTAGCGCTCATACGAGACACTATCGGCTCAAATCTATGTGTGTACTGAACATGTAGCCCCTACGCTAATAACTGTCTCCCTCCTCCCCATGATACTATACATGTGTCATCACCACGACACTGTTTAATCCTTAATAACTGCCAAGTCTTCCACATAAATCTATTAGCAGTTATATCCTAACGCACGGCCTGTACGCACCAATGATCAGTCAGCACGTAAGTCCGCATCTATATGCGACTCACAACTTACACACAATCCGTGGCACATCGTGATAGTTTATGAGATGCTCTAAACATATGGTAGTCACTTAACTCTAAGCCAATTTTATAAATATAGTAATTTGCATCTACATATAGTTTTGAAAGAACAATTTGATAAGAAATAAAACATGCATGCTATTGAGCAAGAAATTAAACAGTAAAGGCAAGATGTCTTGCCTGGGGTGTCGCCTGACGTGGTGCGATGATCCAACAAGTCTTGTTCTGTCCAATTGTCAAGGCCAGTATGTAAGGGGTTCAAAGTCACGAAAAAATAGGACACACGATTAGTCATGAGCAATGGGGATAATTCGAAGAGAATTTCTAGAGTTAAGTACTTTTACTAGTTTTAGAATTATTATAATAAATGACTTTATATTTTTATTAGTCCAAATAATTTCTTGGAAAATACTTGAAAAATCATAGATCGTTTGTAGACTAACTTTGTAAAATAGGATTTTTGAGATAAAAGAATATATTTTAGTTGTTAGAAAATATAGTTCTAGATTCAAATAAGTTGGGCAAGATAAAAGTTTAAAGGACTGTCTATGTAATATCTTATAATAATATTTTTCACAAATATCTTACTATACCTATTTATATATTACCAAAATATTACTACTAATATTAATTGCAGAAAAATATTACAATACCCTTTTATTTATACTTAGATATTTTACCAAAATAGTAGTAATCATAATAATAATCCTAATAATAATGCAAGTATTCCTAGACTGTTACTAAACTAACAAAATATAATAATAATAATAATAATAATAATAATAATAATAATAATAATATCGTAATAATAATTCTAATAATAATAATAATAATAATAATAATAATAATAATGATGAATTTAATGATATAAATCTCAAAATATCTATACTATTTCTTCCCATACTTCACAGTAAGAAAGAGAGAGGGGAAAGCGGAGCGGAAGAGGCGAAGGGGTGCGCTCACCTGAGGAGGCCGACGGGGGTCCACGCGGCGAGCGCGGCTGCGGGGTCCCCAGCGGTGGTACGGGACGCTGGACCTTGCGGGGCCTGGCGGAGTCGGCGATGGGGGTTCTCGGCAGGGCACTGTCGCACAGTGGTGGTGTGACTGCCGCGGAGGCACCGATCTGCGGCGGTGCAGCGGCGCCCGCTGCTGAAGGCGTGGAGGTGCGAAGGAGCACTTCGGGAAGAAGAGAAGTAGGGGGTCGGCTCGGCGCAGCTGGGTTCAGAGAGGAAGACGGGGGACGGAGGCTGCGGACGCGGCGGACGGGCGGTGGGTTCCCGGGGACATGGCGGCCGGGTGGATGGGCGTGCCGGAGGTGCTCGTCGGCGCACGATGGCACGCACGGCGGGTCGTGCATTGAGGGCAGACCGGCGGGGAGTCGTTCGGTACAGTGTGACTGGCTACGTGCGATGGCGACTCCGATTAGGTAAGGGATTTGCCCAATTTCTTTCTCTCTGGTGGTTACGGGTTTTTGGGCCGGCCGGTGGTGGCCGATGTGGTTTCTGGGGGTGTTGTGTCGGGTTGGAGACGATGGTGAGGAATGTTGATTGTAGTGATGATGGTGGGGCTGGTAGTGGTCCAGGCATAACGGAGATGCCACGGAGAATGTCCGGGTGGATGGGCTTCGTTGTGGTGATGATGGTGACGGGGTTAGCCAGGACAGGGAAGGGAGGTGACGTCGATGGGATGATTGTTGGATTCGGCCATCGGGGAGGAAGGAATATGATGGCAGAGATTGGAGACAGGAGGTGGTAGTTTTGGTTAGCCGGGGCGGTGGCGGCGGCTGTGGTAACGTTTGGGGCTTTGCTGGTGGCAGGGTCTGGTGGCAGGGTGCGGGGCTGATGGAGGCACCGGGAAAGAAGCACGGACGTTCGGGTTGCCTGAGTTTGCTGGGGTCGGGGAGAGACGGGTTGCCGAGAGGCGAAGTGGCGCTGTATTTGTGGTGTCCGGGATTGTCGGACACGGAGAATCAATGTAATTGTAATTGATGGAATAAAATACTGGATGGTCACAGACACGATGCACAATCTGGTTGTGGATGAAAAATTATGGAGGAGTACCTGCCTATATAGGATGTGGGAATACCCATTAGATAAGGATTAGGTTTTGTTTAAACCCAATTAAATAATTCAAATTAAATCAATTATCAATCCAAATTCAAATTAAATTTCAATTTAAAACTAGATAATCTAAACTCAATTTAAGTATAAATTCTATCTTTAAACCATTTAAATTAAATCCATAAAATCAAATCGAGATTTAAAATGGCCATAAAATTTTTCAAATATGTTTTCCAAAAATATCAATAATAATAATTTCGAAAATAATAAATATTTTTAAATATCTTTTTGAATAACAAAATATTAATATTAATTAATTTCGAAAATAGACTTATATATATGAAATTTAAATTTATGCACCTCATATGCAATGAAACATAGTTGTCTAAAATAAGTTTTGGAAATTTCAATGCGACGCATTTTACCATTTTAAGTAATCGAAAATATTTATTATTTGAAAAGCCAAGCTTCTAAAATAAATGTTTTACAAAAATATGTATCTCACACATATTTGCACTCGACGAGGCATACAAAAATACGAACTCGTACGCGACGTCCCATACGACTATGCGACGTACAAATACCAAGTAAAAATTCTAAATACTCAATGTATTAAAAAAATTTAAAGTATAAATTTAGGGGGTTTACAATTACCACCACCGGACAATCGAACTCCTCCTTCTCCTTGAAGTATTGTATAAGAAAATTTGGAATATTTGTGTAAATTTTAGAATATTTGTGGGAATTTTGGATTATAACGACGGATATTAGTTTATGATTTCAGAATATTTGTGATAATTTTATATTGGTTTGGTTTGGTCTATGTGATTCTTGGATAATTGGTGTGCATAAAATTTGTATGTGCATATTTGGTCTATGTGATTGTTGGATAATTGGTGTCCGTTATATATTGGTTTGGTTTATGCATATTTGTGTGAACAGGGAAAGCTCTGCATTTTTTTCAAAAAAATCTCAGTTAGCGACGGACTAATGACCGCTTAGCGACGGATGTTTCCAGTTTTCGACTACTTTTCGACGAAATATCCGTCGCTACCTGGAGAATTGAAACTGTTTCCAATTAGCGACGGGTGGTCGACGGATTCGCGTCGGACAATCCGTCGCCAAGGTTCTGGAAATACCTCGTTCGACGGAATAGCGACGGAACATCCGTCGCCACGGTTCTGGAAATGCTTGACATTTCCAGAACCATGGCGGCGGATTATCTGCCACAAGTCAGTCGCTACGTCGATAGATGAGCGACGGAGTCGCGACGACATATCCGTCGCCATGGTTCTGGAAATGTCAAGCATTTCCAGAACATGGTCGACGAATTATCCGTTAGGATTCCGTTGCTAATCCGTCCTTTGTTAGCGATCGACGGAATAGCGACGGAACGATACACTCTGATATGCTGTTACGACGGTTTATCGACGGACCGTTCCGTCGCTAGCGTCTACATAGTTCAGTATTTAATACTTGAAATCGACGAAAGACCGTCGAAAAGTCATCGCTAATGCATCGTATTGTGACGACGAAAAGTCGTCGCTATTCCGTCGTTTGACGACTACTTAGCGACGGAGCTTTATTAGCGACGAGTTGATTGCCGACGGATTATTTTGACCAAGATCCGTCAGTAATCGGTCGCTAATAATGATTGCCGACGGATGGGCGACGGATCTGGCCGTCGCTAAATCAACATATTTTGGTAGTGTCACCAGTTATGATGGCTAGGGTAGAGGTGTGTCCGCTGTATAGAGTCATATTGCTGGCACGAAGATAAGGGCAATGTTAGAATAGATTCAAATAGGTTTTGAGTCAAGCAATTGAAAGAGAGTTTAATAAAGAATTCAAAATGTCAACAATCCGTGGATAAGATCCTAGAGGACAAATATGTTAAGCTAACCATATCTCAGTCCACGTAAAATCATACGAAAGGCGAACCAATTGCACTATGGTTGATCAGACCATAATACACAGGTTCTCATAAGACAATGTATTAGTGGACGCCCACAATAAAACATATGTCCTGAACAAGCTCGATGAGAGAGTAAGCTCGCAAAACTAGGCTATAATAGTAACATTAGTCAAGGTAGTTCAATTACAATTATGCGAGATAATGATGAAAGAACATATAAATAGCTTAAGCTACTTAAGAATCTAAGTCATGTCCGGTGTTCGTGCCTATGCAGTCGTCCTACTGTCTTCTTGTCTAAGGCCTTGGTTAAGTCAAATGAAGTTAGGTTGTGGGGCTTCCTACCCAACTTATAAAAGTTGAACTAGTAGTGTGATTGAATGGTGGAACATGACGACCTAGTACGCACGATAGAGGGATAAAGGTTTACGGAAGAATAATTCAAGCAAGAAGCAATCAAGATAGACAGTTGGGAGTTCGAAATGAAGGCGAGATAGAATGTCATATATGTGGATGAGATCCTAAATTTCTAATCCTATACGCAGGCTTGCTTGGTACGGTAAAGTAACCAAACAATTTATCTCGACCTGCATGGGCCACCCCAAAAATATGTAACGCCCCAGTCCCAAAATACGTAGGACTAGGAACGTAGCATGCCAGCTGCATGTGCATGAGATATGCTCCAATATATGGAAATCTCAAACACACACATAAGCTATAATGTGAATAATAATAAACAGTCACAGGTAAAAACTATGTCTCATCTACACAGAATATAAAGAAAAATGGTATCTCATGAATCAAAGTAAATGTCAAAATATAGCTGTTGGCCGGGCGGAGACAAATCCACTATCAGCACTAGAATAAACTGAAAGGAAATAGAGTCCAACCTCTAAGATAAATAGAATAAGAAATAATGACTAAATAGGCTCCTCGACCCAATAGGGACAGCTGTGATCAGAAGGTACAACCCGTTCGAACGTGAAGGATGAGTCTATAGCGGAGCCATACTCCTGCGAGAAGTCCTACACATCTATACCTGGAGAAATCACCAGGTCCTCAGAGGGACGTAACAAGATACAAAAAGAATATGCCACATAAACTGAATAAATACTGCCCAATAAGAATAAGTAAGATCAGATCATAACATGGTCTAAAACCTCACCCTTTGGAGTAGCGTACCATCCTCCCAGCCAAACAAGGACAGGAGATGGCACACTAACCCACAGTAAGATATCTTTCCAAGTCACAAATCCAATATGGTATTCGGACCCCAACAAGGTTCAATACCTTCTCATCGGAGTAGTAAGCCACACCTATAACTAAACAAGGACAAGATGTGGCGAACTAATCCGCGACAAGTTATTATTCCAAGCAACGGTCATATACAAGTACCAAAACCAAGAGTACTCGTACCTAACGGATAAGGGTAGCCTACCATTCTATGTGAATACAGTTTAAGTACATCCCTCCAATGCATAGGCCCTGGCTAAAATGGGATCGGCATGGTCCCCCCTTGGGGCACCATGGGCCTCAGGCATAATCGTTCCACGAACATCAGTGGCCAGCAGTAAATAAGGGTCGTCAACCCACATCTCCGGTGGAGCGTACGGTCATAAGGGAAATGTGTAAAGTAGCCCATACGCTAAGGATATGTACTCTCTATCCAATGCCTACTATGTCGTATCCAGAACACATATAACTCCGATTAACCGCTAAGTCAAACTAAGCATGCAATGTCTATTAGCGGTTAATCCTATCGCACGGCTTATACGTACTGGTGGCCAGCCAATCACACATATCCGAGTTCTATATGTGACTCACAACTTCGTGGTACAAATGTGTCAAGGCCTATGAATACAACAAAATAAGGTAGTCCCTTAACTCTAGGTTTAATGGATAAGAAAATATACATAGCAGGAAATATAAGTGAACAGTAAGTTCTAACAAGTTATGCCAGGTATCACAGTTTATTTTGCATAAAAAAATAATGAATAATGCATAAAATATGAGCTAAATAAATAAACAGCGGTGGCAAGGTATCTTGCCTGGAGGTAATGTGCAGAATGGCGATGCCTGATGACTCAAATCGTCAAAATAGGAAAGCAATGAAAGTCAACTTTTACGGACGACCTCGGATGCTGAAATAAACATCACGAACAGATTTGTCATAAAAAAAATACCTAGGTAATGCCTGTCCAAAAGTCTAATTCTAGAACAGGTGCAAAATCGTAATTTTAGGTCAAAACGATGTCCGCCGTTGGACCCGTTTTGCACCAAAATGCGTGCTAGAATATACGGTCTCTAAAGTCGTCAAACTACATGACTATGGGTCCGGTTTGAGGAGATGAACCCAACCGTATGTCCAAAGTTGGATTTCGGTGGGCTGTACACAAATTCACCCGTTAGAACGGGTCGCGGGCCTGCCAATTTTGGCATTCCGATCAACCTTCTCAGAATCGGACCAAACTTGGCATACAGGACCAAAAAATTGATACGGTCCTGATGGCGTAAGTTTCGCGTCGATCCGACGAACGTGCACGAAGTTATGGTCAAGTTTGCAAAACGTCGATACGGGGGTAACTCGACGGATACGTACTGATTTCGTCGCGCACACACAACGAAATCGAGTCCCGTCAGTTCCCATACGTCGGCAACATCCATACGCGTCTTTCGATGCATATAGTGTGCGACTACGTTGCCCGGTTTGTCGGAGCGTACACCGTATCGGGAAAAGTTTTCCAAAATTTTTAGTTTCAAAAACAGATTTTCTTGAATCTTTAACATCAATTATCTTCCTGTATAATAACTGAAATATAAATCTAACAGGTACGTTTTAATCCCGTATATGTTGTGTTTCACTATTTTCAGTTTGTTTGCTGAAACCCTCAACATATGGGGCAAAAATCGGCTTCCAAGTCGATGTTTTGGACAACCTAAAACTGTCATGTTCCGACAGTTTTCTCGGGAAGTTTTGTTCGATTTCTCGAGCAAGATATTAGGGTTTACTAGATTCTATCCGAAGGGGTTTAGAGAGGGTTAGATAGGCTCTATGTAGGATTCAACGAAATCAAAAGTAGTCGAGTATGATGGAAGAACGACGAGGGGGAAGTTGGTGTACCTGCGGTCGAGCAAAACAGAGCTACTCTATTTTTGGGTCGGCCCGGTGGTGTTCGGACGACGGCGGCCGGTCGTCGGCGACGGAATGGCGGCGCCGGAGTGTACGGATCATGCTGGAGTCGCTCCTCGAGGTCGGCGAGGTAGTTGCTAGGGTTTCAGGATGAAGTCTCTTACGCGGTGTACATATAAGTAGCTGCTGTGCTATAACAGTCGGGCTTGGAGGAAAAATTCGTGGGCTTAACCGGGCTGCTTAGGGGGGAATGGTGGGCCGAGCCCTATAGGCTGGGCTCTCTAAATTCTTATTATTTTTTTTAACATTACTCATATATATATATATTTTTTTTTTTTAACATTACTCATATATTATCCTTACATATATATATATATATATATATATATATATATATATATTTTATATATATATATATATATATATATATATATATATATATATATATATATATATATATATATATATATATATATATATATATATATATATATATATATATAATTCTATGTATACTCCCTTGTATTTACTGATTCACTAATACCTTTCATATATTAAATACTAGAAAAATA
The DNA here is from genome assembly GCA_029216955.1 of Iris pallida. Lineage (NCBI taxonomy): Eukaryota > Viridiplantae > Streptophyta > Magnoliopsida > Asparagales > Iridaceae > Iris > Iris pallida. The sequence goes on along the minus strand of JANAVB010017999.1, from coordinate 16,392,025 downwards.
AATTTTCTTTAATTAGTTTATTACATATATATATATATATATATATATATATATATATATATATTAAAACTTTTTTTATTGTTTACTCCTTTAAGAAATACATTAAAATAAATAATAACATATTTTTCATTTAATAATGTATATAATAATAAAAATAATTATAATATTATTAAATATCTCTAATCTATTTTATTAAACATTTTGTACTAAGTAAAAAAAATATAGCCATCTACTACCAATTTGATTTATCATCATTTCTTTTTAGTAATGCAACTCTATATAAAAAATATTTTAAAATGAACTAACATAAAATAAGCTTAAATCTTTAAAAATATAAAAAAAAATCTCAAAAATATAGGGATTTTACAGCTCGTTTCGGCCCCGATACTCGCTCTTCCTAAAGGGACCGGGGGATTTCAAATATTCAGCGATGCTTCTGGCCAGGTCTTGGGGTGTGTGCTCATGTAGCAGGATAAGGTGATATCTTTTGCTTCCCGACAGGTGAAGCCGCACAAGAAGAACTACCCCACACACGACCTAGAACTAGCGATGATTGTGTTTGCATTGAAGCTATGGCGTCACTATCTTTATGGCATGGCGTGCATGATTTATACAGACCATAAGAGCCTCAAGTATCTCTTCACCCAAAAAAATTAAATTTACGGCAGAGGCGATGGCTTGAACTGATCAAAGACTACGACTTATCAATCGACTATACACCGGGTAAGGAAAATGTTGTGACGGATGCGCTGAGTCAGAAGTACATAGCTTCACTATCCATCAACAGCCGACTGCTGTGTGATTTGGAAGGAATGGGCATTGAACTCCGAGTTCATTTTAGAGATGTGAAGATGACACAACTACGGCTAGAACCGAACCTATTAGAGAAAATCAAGTCTGCTCAGAAGGTCGATCCATACTTGGAGAATATGCATAAGCTAGTATCAATGGAAAAGGCATCTGACTTTGCAGAGGACGAGTCGGGAGCGTTGCGAATGAAAGGTCGGTCGGATGATGCAGAACTTAGAAAAAAGAGAATATCGGAGGCACATTATGCAAAATATTCCTTACATCCTGGTAGCACCAAGATATATAAGGACCTTTGCGTTGTCTTATGGTGGCATGACATGAAGAGGGATGTGGCGCTCTTCGTGCCGAAGTGTACGGCCTGTCAGCAAGTTAAAGCTGAGCACCAGCGACCGGGCGGAGAGATGCAGAACCTTGTCATTCTAAAATAGAAGTGGGATCATGTCACTATGGACTTTGTTGTTAGCCTGCCAAAGTTGCCACGGGGAAACGATGCCGTCTGGGTTATCGTCGATCGATTAACCAAGTCAGCGCACTTCATTGCCATTAAAGTCACTTGGAGTGTCGATCGCCTTGCTCAGATATATCTTGATGAAATAGTTCGGATGTACGGGGTCCCAGTATCTATCATCTCGGATTGGAATGGACGGTTCATGTCATGCTTCTGGTGTAGCCTTCACTTAGCGTTGGGGACCAAGTTGAAGTTTAGCTCAGCTTATCATCCTCAGACTGACAGCCAAACAGAACGGGTGAACCAGATTCTCGAAGACATGTTACGACTCTGTGCGATCGACTTGAAGTCAAGATGGGACGTTCATCTACCGTTGGCCGAATTTGCATATAACAACAGCTACCAGTCCAGCATCCAAATAGCGCCATATGAAGCTTTGTACGGCCAGAAGTGCAAATCGCCCATTTGCTGGGATGAAGTCGAGAAACGGCAGATACTTGGCCAGAGCTGGTGGAGCAGACCATACAAAAAGTTAAACTAATACGGGAGAGATTAAAGATAGCACAAAGTCGACAAAAAAGCTATGCCGACATGCATCGACGTCCCTTCGAGTTCTTAGAAGGCGACCATGTATTTCTGAAGGAGACATCCATACGAGGAGTTACCAGATTTGGCTCGAAAGGGAAGCTGAACCCAAGATTTGTTAGTCCCTTCGAGATATTGAAGCGAGTCGCCCCAGTAGCTTATCAGATCGTATTGCCGCCGGATGTGCACGATGTCTTCCACGTCTCTCAGTTGTAGAAGTATGTGCACGATCCGAGCCATGTGGTAGATTTTGGTCAGTTGAATCTGCAGGCAGACTTGTCATATATAGAAGAGCCCATGCAAATCTTGGAGTGCAAGGAAAAACTGCTTCAAAATCATGCCATCCCTCTCGTCCTCGTTTCTAGATAAACCATTCGGTCGAGGAATCGACCTGGGAGCGTGAATCGGAGATGAAGGAATTTTTTTTTCATTGTTCTCTTAGAGGTAGGTTATATTCTTAAGTTTCGAGGACAATTTTTTTCTTAGCTGGTTATGGTGTAGTGCCCCGTCCTACATCGTGCCCCGTTTTTGTCCACGGGGTGCGCGAGAAAGGAACAATGTCGCTACCGATTCAGTTGGAACCGATATATCGGGATTGATTGAAACGGTCGAACGAGATTGAATTAAGATCCTTTTCTCGTTATGGAAAGGCTTCTTTGGAATCAAATCCCATATTCAGCGGGTTGCGCCTTGAGGATAGACTCTACGGCTGAGTCGGGAGAGACCTCTCGTTGCTCTGCTTTTCATGTCGTACTTGCTTCTTTGGCTTTGGTTTTCTGAATGCATTTTTGTGAATGTTTTCGATGGTTTTCATGGCTTGCATTTTTTAACTCGTATTTACATATCGAACTCCTTGAATGATACAGTATTCTAATCGGTTGTTTGTACGATTTTAGGTAATCGTGTAGGCATCGACTAGCACGACTAACAAGTCTCTCACCTCGAACAAAAACCAAAGTGAGTGGCTGACCCTTCCCTTCTCGACCCCCTTCTTAGTTCAATCGATAACATTATTGCGAATGGAATGATAGATGCAAGGGCACGGACACGTCTAGTTATCTTATAAAACAATATTGAATAAAGGATTGACTCATTGAACAAATTGATGCCACGACAAGGTGGGACACGATAAAATAATTAAGTTCTCAAAAATGTAGACCATGCTTTAGTAACTAAATTGTTCAAACACGGTCATGGACAACTTGTCGACAAGGTAAAAAATTTCTCGAGCGGCAACCCGGGGCCATGGTACCGTTTCGGCCTAGGAGGAAACATGGTATAGCCGTGCTAGATGATAGCACGGGTTAGGCGGAGACTTGCAATGGGGCTCGCTACTTCCGTTGAAAAGGCCCCGACTAACAAAGCTATAAGTCCAGGATGGGTTGTGATGTCAGTGACCAATCACGTAAACCGCACTTGATATACTAGCGATAACAATTGACAGGAAAGAACATGATAAGTCTCACTTTGTACGGCACGCTCTGCCGTGGGTAAGTTCTAATGTAATTTATATTATGCTTGTCTGAAATTTATTAGGATGGTTAAAAAGATCCACAACTAAGTCATATAAACTCTTCAGCCAAATGAGAACATGGAACTTAACTTGTCACGTACCAGTACAAAGTGTAATGTACTGATCCTCGCTCTCCACGCAGGTAACCCGAACCAAGAAGGACGTGCCACTTAGCTCAAGGCGACACAAGTCCATTGAAGTCTCGTCCGTGTGTTGAAGGCTTATTTTGAATCCTTTTGAAGACTCCACATACAGTCCAGAAGAAATGGCCTCTCGACTCCCCACGATTCCAGGTCCTTGGGAATGTTTTGTTTATAAAGGAGGATGTAACGTATGGAACGATTATCTCATCAGTATTCATTTTGTAATCAAGTCATGTTGTAGCCCGCGCAGCACTGATTGTAATGGAGTCTTATAAATGAAGTTTTATTATCAATGAAAACAAAAAGTCTCTCATTTTTATGTGTTCAATTTCTCTACGTACTCTATTTGATGTTGTGTTTCGGATAACCTTATGACTATACCTTGTGCGATCGCAACTTAGGTTCGCACGACATCACGCTCGGGGACGACTATCGATTCTTCGGAATCGGGACGTAACATCCATTGTCTCATGCAGGTGGTAAATATTATCTTTGTTTTATGCTGGGAAGGACACATCGATCGTGGTAAGAAATCACTGAAAAGTGATTGAGTATATGTTTTCATGCTTTTAACAAATATGTCATGAAACTAAACCTAAGGCAATAATAGAAAGACCATCATTTAAACTATATACTTCACATGATTACTTAGTGTCGGTTTAGGCGAGTGGGTTTTTCTACTCACCAGTACATGATATGTACTGATACCCAATCCCTAGGTATAGAGATTCTCTCGATCATACTAAGGCGTTGGAGCTCGAATTTGGCAACATAAAGATGTTCGATCGAGGAATGCTTGCTTGGATATAGAAGACATGATATATGTAACATCGAGATTCTTTGTGAGCTAGAGAAAGCATGAGTGTTGTAAGCCAATCTGGCATATTCATTGAGGCTATTGAGAGTCTTTGTAATCAGCTTCATTATCAACAAAGAGAATTGTTTTATATACTATGTTGTAACTTCAACATGACTCTGTTTCTTCCGCTGCAAATATCGTTGTTTTGAGATAACCATTACTGTTTTATCTTCTTGCCTTGTACAAGAACAACCTGGACTTGTATGACATCATGCCAACGAATACGATCGATCCGACGAAAATCGATGCGAGGACGAATGATTATGCGAAGTCGGGACGTGACATTACCATAGTGCATTTTAGTTCTTGTTTGCAATTTTATAAAATTTTGTTCTTTCAGCTCAATTTCATAAAAAAATGATGTTTTTTTTTTTGTATGAAATTAGAAATAGTCCTTTTTTTTATTGAAGAAATAGCCCATTAGAAAATCCTAGGTTTCTTTATGAAAATCAAACCCCAAACAAATTTGGTTTTTTTGGGAAAGTTTACTTTGTAAATCTAAAATTAAGCACCAACATATTCCCTTAACGTTTCCCCCAACCAAGTTCTCTTTCTACCCCTCTCCTTTGCACAAATTTGACCATCTCCAATCTAAAGATATTGTAAATAACAAAGCCTCCCAGGGGCAATTCCATAACGAAAACTCTTAATATATGAGCCCAGGGCTTTTGTTTTGGGCCTTCGCTGCATTTAAGAACCTGAAGCGTCCGAGATTCCCCTGATATTGAATCAATCAGCAATCCATTCCCTTTCTATCCACTTTTCTCTAAAAATTCATTTTTTGTTTTTTTCCTCTCTCTAGGGTTTCCTCGTCCTCTCTTTGTAGGGTTTTTGAGGATATGGGCTACGACGCCATGGCGAAGGACACCTCATCGGCGCCCGCCACCGCGGCCGCGAAGGAGACCGGGAAGAAGAAGAGAGTAAGCGCGCCGGTGCCCGATAAAGTTTGGATCTTTATTTTTTTTTTTTTTTCCTTTCAAACTTCGGGGATTTGATCGGTGGTATTCGTGTTCTTCAGGTGAATCGGTCGGCGAAGTTGAAGCAGTGCAAGCTCGATGCGCGGCGCGAGCAGTGGCTCTCTCAAGGTATGCAATTTGGGAACTTTTGTAAAAAAAAATCTTGAGCTGTTGGTGTTTTATGGAGATTTTGGATGTCGGATTAAGTGATGGTTATGTTTTCAGGGTTTCTTGAATATGTTTTTCTTTCACATGTTGATTTGGGGAAAACGGACGAATTTATCCTTAACTGCGAGAATTTTTGTTCTCCAGTTACGGATTAGTGTATGTTTCTTCAATCAGATTGTTATATTTTTAAGGTTTCTTGAAGAAAAAGGTTGTTCTTTTTCATGTTGATTTGGGGAAAACGGGCGAATTTATCCTTAACTGCGAGCATTTAGGTTCTCCAGTTAGGGATTAGTGTATGTTTCTTGAATCAGATTGTTATATTTTGAAGGTTTCTTGACGTGTTAAGGAAAGATCAGATTTTTTTTATTGTTGTTTTGGGAGAAATGGACGAATTTAGCAACATATGCGAGCGTTTGGCTTTTTTTTTTTTTTGAATCGGAGGGGTATTATATCTAGATTTGGGGATTGTGGGTTGGCTGATGATTCTATTCAATAGGGTTTATTGATATGCATTGAGCGATTTGGTTGATATTAGCACTATCGAGGAAAATTATAGAATATTCCTCTTTTACGGAATTCGGCTCTAGGGTTTCTTTGCTTTTTAAGGAAAATAGTCGTTGATTTGGGTTAACAGAAGAATTGTTTTTTTTGGTTGTTATCGAGCAATGACATTCTCAAGGAAAATTACTAAACATTATTTTATAATGAAATCTGAAACATTGGATTCTTGCTCTGTATTAAGGATAAAAGTGATTGTTTATTGTTGATTTGGAGAAACCAGAAGAATTGAGTTTTGTGGTTGTAATTGAGCGATGGTGTTCTCAAAGAAAATTTGAAAATTTGTTCTCTAATTTTAGGTTCTTTTGCCACTGTTTGGATTAGGCAAATTCTAAGATTTCTGGTCGCTATTGTACGATCTTGCAGGCAAGAACAAGGGTATTGGCACTGCTACTTCTTCGACCTCGCCACCTCAAAGAACTTCAGAGAGTGGATCATCCAATAGGGAGAGGCGGCGCTCCGAAAGGGATGGGTTGGGACTCCAAGAAGGTAATGATGTAGAGTCCCCGAGGCACCACTTCGGCAGAAGCCCCCCAAGGAAGGAGTGCCATAGAAATAATAGCACGAGCAGTAGCAGGAGTAGCATGGGGTCCTTCTCAGGGAGTGTCAGCGATGCTGAAGAGGAGACGGGAGAGAATGGGGGAGGCGGCTTTGATGACTGGGAAGCTGTTGCCGATGCACTCTCTGTGACTGCTGAAGGTGTTCAGGATCATCGTCCTAAGTCAGCAGTTACTGATTCCAAGACACATGGGATGAGGACCTCGGAGCCCACGAAGCGGGAGCCTGATCGGACCATCTCTAGAGCGTGGAGGCCTGATGATGTGTTCCGCCCCCAGAGCCTTCCCAACCTTTCGAAGCAGCAGAGCTTCTCGGCAAGCATTGAGAGGCACTATGCAGCACGTCATCATGATCATCGTGGCATCCTTCCGACCCCACCGTCGTCATGTCCCATATGTTATGAGGACCTGGATCTCACGGACACGAGCTTCCTACCTTGCTCTTGTGGTTTTCATCTCTGCCTCTTCTGTCACAAACGGATTCTTGAGGCCGATGGGCGGTGTCCAGGCTGCAGGAAGCAGTATAGTACCATGACTAGCAGCGAGGAGATGAGAGTTGGGGTAGGGATGCCGGTGCCATCACTGCCTTACCGATTGTCTCGTTCTTGTAGCATGAGTTCAAGATCTTAGGAAAGGGGGAGCGAGTGTAGTGATTTATATTACTTCCCTTCTGTTTTGTTCCTTGAATTTTATGCATGGGTTGTTTCCTGTTTTCCGATAATCAAAGCATACATTCAAGTTGTTTTGTTATAATGGAAAAAAATGTGAATATGGGTATAGGACCTGAAGCTCTTCAGGTTGACTTAAGGAAATACCGTTAGTCTGTGATTCATTGTTGCATTGTATGTGGGTGTATACATATTTGTGAGTGTATGTGTGTTGCTATATAGGCGATTGGATATTAATGCATAAGGACATGCAACTCTTTTTCACATTGCAATTTAGCATGATGTGAGTTATAAATGATTTACTAAGTTACATTTTGTTCTCCTTTCTTATGGTTCACTATAGTTCCTTAGTCCTATGACTCATTTCTTCATTATCATAGACATTTCAGTTGACTATACTTCTCAACCATCCCATATATCCTGGCAAGTGCAAATTAGGTACAATTGCGACTCAAAATAATTGTATTTTTGCCATATGATTATTATATTATCTTTGCAATATGCATTTGGTGGCTTTGATCTGTGCAGTATTTGGATCAGTATGGTGCCTATCATATGTACTACTCTCTGAAGCTTTATCAATGACCTTCAACGTGGAGGTGGCAGAACATGCAGAGCAAATGTCATAGACCAACATACACACAACTGAAGGTAACTTTGCATTTTACAATGAATTTTATATAGCATATTGCCCCTTAGTTGTTTAGTTAATCTTCAATGAACAATGAGTGTATAGAAAGTAAAGCTCACCATGTTGGCCATACAACATAGAAGACGACCGTTGGTAGTTCAATTTACTTGCAAAGTCTTATGTAGATTGATTTTTAGTTACAAATTTAGTACATTGTTGTTTTCAACTTGTTTTAATTTGCATGAAATTTAAATATTATAACATTCTTGTCTTCCCATAAGAGTTATTCCTATGTCTCCCTCTAAGGCTCTAACAACAATTGTTATGTGATATCATTTCTTTCATGCTATAGTAAATCATTTTCACTGTCCTGTTCAATATAAGCTGCATTATCGTTTCCTCTGGTCCAGTGTAGTTTTTTGAAGTTGAATATTTTCCCTTTTATAGTTTGACGATGAGTTTAATTGTTCATGGTCTAGGTTCCGAGTATCTGGTTAATGGTGTTAGGGGACCACCCTCTAAGCCTAAGTATTCCTAAATGACCGATAGCATACAAGTACCGTGAGGGAAAGGTGAAAACAACCCAATCGGGGACTACAATAGAGCCTGAGATCCGATGCGAACAATCAGTCGAAGTATACTAATCCATTAGGAGGACAACCCTCCTTTTGAGTGTTGTTTTGTTCTGTGATGTCTCTCATGCTTTGTCTCCTTTATTCAGCTTTTCTTTTTTATATCTGCCTTCTCCTTTGCTTTTCTCTTCTTCCTCTCGTCTGGCTCCCGTTTGTCACTATGCTGCATCCACCCTGCAGTTCCTGTTTCTTCCTTTTCTTTGGCAAATTATATGGGCACCAGCCAAAAGTGATCGGGGCTATCCCATTGTGGCAGTCCTTGTTAGATCCTGGCAGTCCTTGTTAGAAACTGGGCAGAAAAATTGAAAAAATGGGCTAGCCCCGATCACTTTTGGCTGTGTGCCCATATAATTAGCCTTTTCTTTCTTGGATTCTGTCATGCTGCCTATATTGCCAACTTTGTAATGTGCATTATACACCTGTGACTTGCTAGCTTCATGATAACACTATTAATTGCTGAATGAGTTGAATCTATAGAAAGCTAAACCTACTTTTATACCTCGGATTTCCTAAATGATGTTGCTGCGACTGGATTCATTTTACATTTCTCCTCTTCCTATCATATCAATCTCCTTATGTGGCACACAAACTTAAGTCTTCTATTTGGATCATAACTTTTGATCTTACAAGTATCTACCTCTCCGTTGGCTTTGCACATGATATTGATTTTATCTTGTAAGCTTTAGAAGGAATTAACCTAGAAGTCATCCAGATAGGTGCAGATAGGAACTGATGCACAGCCCTTTCATGTCTGAACGCCCTTGTGATCCTTCACAGATAATCCACTTACCTGTGATTCCCTTGGCACAATCTCATTAGTTCCTCTCCTTCCTGTGTTTGTTGGCTGTCGAGTTGATGGCAATTACTTTTTCTGGGAAGAAGAAGAGTTACTAACTGAAATTGTACCAGAGAACTCTAAGGCTCTCAGGTTCTAAGGTATATATTGATAAAGATAATTTACACACAGCATAAAGATAATCTACACTAAAATATATAATAATAAAGGAATCATTTGTTCTTCGTAAGTCCTTTTATAAGAAATGGACATTTGGTTGAGCAAGTTATGTTTCCCTGTTACTTATTTGCGATTGTCAATCTCCTTTAAGGCTATGCAACAGAACCTACCTATAGTGACTACAAATCACAACCCAACAATCCTCTTATTAGAGAAGAAGCTGAGCGAGGAGTTTAACCGATTTATTGGTTGCTATAATTATGCCATCCATTATCAATAAAGAATTACATAAGTCTATGCGGAGACTATATAATACATTCTGGATATTGGCTATGTTAAAGGTGGATATTATATTCAATTAAGTAAATGACATAAGATAAAATCAACTTGGATTTCCTACTGTAAAGACAGCTTTCCTTCTATATGTGGAGTACTTGCCCTAATGTCTGTTATGTGGGTCAGCTTCCCCGTTTACCCCAGCAGCTCAAGTATGGTTGGTACATCTTACCAACATTTGTTGGACATTTATGATGCATTCAAGGAGTACTGGAGCTAAATTTGGACCTGTTAGTGTGTTATTTTCTACTTGTAAGCAATGAGATGCTTGTACTTGTATAGGGAGTTCATTTCTATGCTCAAGCATTGGATCCTTTAGTAATGCCCGAAGGCTGAATGCTTGGTAGTGCATAATTCATATAAACCAACAAATCTGTTAGTTGAATGATTTGTGCTCATTGATATCTGACTGGCTGTCTGCCTGCTTCTCTGTACACATTTTTGGATATTGTACCATAATTCAAGTTTCTGCGGTGTACTCAAAGAAACAACTAAATAATGTTATGTTGATTATTGACAAAGCAGCAGTTGTATGAGAACCTATTCCCACAATACTTGGAATACCAATCTGGGTTATCATGAACATAAAAGAAATCATCATTCTCACTGATCTTGTACCTCGTCTATGAAAACCATACGAGAGCCCTTGATGGTGGTAATACTATGGGATCTTGAAAAGGAAAACAGTATTTGAGGCGAAGTCGGCTTGAAACTAGAACTAGTTGTTCCAGGCGGACAAATATGGGGGGGAACGATCACTAGCTGTATCAGTCTGGATAGGTTTGCATCTATATTGCGTGGACACGGATACAACACGGTTTGGACACGGACACGGATTCAGCACCAATTTTGGTGTACCCTAGTGTATTTTGGTGTGTCCATGCAATGTGTCCAATACGTGTTCATGTGATATCTTTCCATATATGATCTCAATCTGTCGAATAGTGTAATATTCTATGTCAGAGTACGTCATGTAGAACCATGAAGACAGACTACTACATCCTAGTATGTGGATTTATGTACTTGTTTTCCTTTCTATTGGGGATTATAGCATATAGAGCCATGAAGACATGCCTACTTCATCCTAGTATAAGGATTTATGTACTTGTTTCCTTTCAAATCAGGGTAACCCGTCACCCTCTCGTTTCATTATCCTTCTCATTCCCCTTTATGTCCTTGTATTGATTTTTTTTTTTGACTTGTGTAGTTTGATTTTGTTCCCAACAAGGGGTTTTCTACAGCTGACAAGGTTACGAGTTACTATGAAGTTTATGGTTTGCGCACCAAGATCTTGAGCTCTATACAGGACATCTACCTGCCATCCTTTTGATAAAAATATATTCTTCTGTAGTTAGAATTTTGGACATTTTTGAGGCTATTCTTGAACATCCTTTTGAACTTACGAAGCCTGCAAGATGTCTCAAGTTTATTAATATTTCTGTTGGAGGCCATCTTGCTTAATGGGTCTTCCAAACTTTCAAACCTTATATGCAGGTCCCTATGCAGCACAAAGCAAAGTAGTGAAATTGAAAGTGTAAGAATGCTTGTTTGCTGTTGCTGTTGCTGTTGCTGTTGTTCTTACGAGAAAGACTGCTTTTATAAGATGTAATGATATCACCCTCTGTTTAATTTGTTGTTAAGATGATTGTTTGATCAGGATGACCAGCTGTATCAAGGAGACATGGTAGTGTGGCTTAAACCTTACTGCCCAATCACACTGTGACCTTTGCTGCATGGGCTAGGTATAGTCTGCCAATCCTCATTTTTCATTTTTTTTATTGCGAAGTATTTGAGTTGCTTCTGGAAGTACCACTTGTCGTCAGCAAAATTAAGTCTGGAAATAATTGTCTTCCTTCCTAATTTTGCACTTGTGATTTGTATTCATCTCCATCTGTGTACGCAATTATCAGTTTGTACGATTTTCTCCAGATTACTTATAAGCTAAGTTACACTTGATTATCATGCCTTCTGCCCAAATTCAGCTACGAGGTGCATCTGTGTACTGGCACAAATTTGACCCGACTTGGTACGGACACACGATTGATTTTTGTCATATCCTAGTATGAGGGCCATTTTTTTAAGGACATTGTACAAATACTAAAAACTAGTCTTTTTTTAATCACTCTAAAAGAATGGCTTTTTTTTTCTTCCTGAGATTCTGATAGTCATGTTATTGTCGTTTCTAAAAAATAGGAAAGCCTAAATTTAAAAACGGAGATTTCACGTAAAGAAATATATATGAGAAATTTAAAAATTTTAGAGCATTTCGATTTTTGGGATCATATGCAATCACACAACTTGTATACACTAGCGGATACATGATTATAATTCACTGGGGGATACAATTATAAAGGGGTTCGGAAACAACTTTTCAAAAAAATTTTGGAGTACAATAATACATAAAAAAAAAAAAAAATCACTGGGGCCGTCCTCCTCCGGTGTCTCCCATGTGGATCCGCCACTGCTTGTACATGTTTCAGCGCCACTGCTTGTACATGTTTCAGCGCCATGCCTATTGTATTAGTGTATTTTGGAGATGTCTGTCGTGTCTCATACTTTCATAATGGTTCATATTCCTGCAGTTCATAATACACTTTCTAAATTTAATTACTTGCAGTCTCTATCTATATTCATGGTCTAATGTGTAAAAAAATGGAACCAAAATATAAATTAACAAAAATGTGACACCATGAAAATAAACCATCAAATTTTGTTACAAATTTATCTGTGATGACGTTCAGAAAATTGGAAGTCAAATTGTATCATGATGCAAAACAAACTTGAGTCTTGCATTATCAATTAGCAAAAAAAATTGCCCCTAATCACTATATTCAAGCACAAACCCACAAACTTTATAGCATAGTTTGTACTATTGGTTGATACCGATCTCATATTGTCGATACGAGTACGATTTGGCATGTCCTGATCTGATATCAACCGATATCGTTACTGACTGATACCGACATTCAGTCCCTCTTTTACAGTCAATTTGGTAAAGAAAATGGAACGAAAAAAAAATCAATTAGCAATGATGTAGAAGTATAGTAAGGTTATAAAAAGCATGCAAAAGAAGAAAACTTATCTATCACAAGTAAACCAATCAGTAAGGATAACTACTATTTTATTTAATTTTAAAATTACTAAGAGACAATATAAGAAATAGTTGAAATTATGTCCAAGTATATATAATATTTATTATTTCTAAAATCTTAATAATTTATTAATAGTTATTTATTTTTCAAAACCAAAAAATTTTGGTACTCCGATTCGAAACAGGCAATAGTGTCCATAATGTCGGTTCCGATACTCATAGGAAGGATCTGATACCGATAGTACGAACTTTGCTTTATAGCATTTCCTATTTTTCCTAGTAATTGAAGACTGATTCTAAGAAACCTAATACAAAAACTGTATCAAATGAAACAAAATTCTTAATTTAAGTATACTGCATTCACTGCCAAAGGACTCTTCAGATATTGCTTTCCATCAGACCGTACAATGCTACAAACTGTGGCCCTCCGTGTGGTCGAGCCGCCAGAGCCAGAGCCTGCAATCAGAGCTAGCGAGGCGGTGTATCTTTGAAGTGCTTTGTGACTATTAGCTTCCTGAAGGCAAGGGACGACACCACCACCACCACCACCACTGTTGCTCACAAATACATCACCAATGTTGCTCGCAACTATATACGTGAATGTTGGTTTCTTATGTGTTTGAATGAAATCAAAGTCCTTGACATGTTCATGAGTATGCAATTATAAAAGTTTTTTTTTTCTTTCGAATCTTGATTTTATAATTTCATGTGCTTAATTCTCAAATCAGTTGACAGAAAATTGATTCATAAAATTGGCATCATGAGAATGAGGGAGGGGAAGAGTACAATTTTTTTAAAATTTTCCAAAACAAATGAAAACACCATATTATATGATGTTTTTATTTATTTTTTTTAAACGACAAATGACATTTTTAATGCAAAAATGACAATTTTCTGGTTCGAAAAGGATCGGGATTTGGGTTAGCTGCCAGGCATGTCAGTGCCGATGAAGAAGGGGTTATGATTTTCTGTAGAGTTCATTGGGACCATTTCAAATACCTTTTGGCCCAACCTCTTTTATGGCTCAAACTCGGGTGTGTTGCATATTTTGTTGATAATTACATATTTTGGGTAGCTATATATAAATACTTTACAAATAGTGTGTACTAGATAGCTAATATACATTTTTGTGGAAGGCTATGGATATATCTTTATGTATATAGGGGAGCATATTTACCTACCAACCCTATTAGCTCATTTCTACTAAGGGTATCCTTGGAACCCATAGTTTTTCAATAATGTTAGACAGGTAAGGGTAGAAAGGTAGTAGAATAAGACCATGAGTAAGCAGGTGTGGTAATAAGTTTTGAGAAGCTTTAGAGCTTATGGCTTATTCGGGAGGAAGATGACAGAACCGTATTTAATTCGAACAAATGAAGAAGTATGATGATTTTTACTTTAGGAATAAAGGCAAGGAAAAGGAATTATATGGAATCCGTAAGGTTGGTGAAGAAATATTAGGATTTTATAAGCTTCTTCCACAGAGAAAGAAAGTTTGGAACTATAATCTGAATAATAAGGAAAGTTGAGAATATGAGGATCAAAGTTGAGAAACACCCAAAGAAATTAATTTTTGAGATTATATACATAAATGATAGATATGACCAAAAAATGATTAATGGGTTCTAGAAGAAAATAGTTGTGTCGAAGTAGTGATGAGGAATTAAGACCAGAATATTGACGTACAACTCTTGGAATGTGAACACTAAGCAAATAATTGGATAGTGATTAAAAAAAAGCCATTAAGTTGAGATTTGTTGGAAGATTAACAAACATTGGGGATTCAAATTCTGATCAGATTCATGTTACAGTAAGAAAGATTTTATACATGTTTGAGATATGGCGATATTTTGAGATTGCTATAAGAAGATATTCAAATTTGATCAGTGATTTAATCACTAGCTTTCGAGGGTTGAGAATTTTTCGAATACACATTTCATGGATCGACTTAGTAAGGATTTTTTTTGATAATTGAAATTATAACCTTGATGAAGTCAGAAATGGGAGGAGTGGAATTTGATGTCTAGAAAATGGTTGAAGCAAATTGACAGATTATATGGAACAATTTGACGGAATTTGATTTAATCGAATTGGATACATTCCTTGATCCCAAATAGAATTAGTTATAGTGCCTGGGTAGTTACCTTAGGTTCCTTGGTACTGAGAGTTTAGCTAGCATGCTTAGAAGATCAATCTGTAGGGTGTTAATGAGATGTTTTTCTTCCTACATATTCTGTTTTGAATTGCCTTTACTCATTGTAGTGATTTGATATTCTATCGTCATTGGATCATCGTTCAGCCCTCTATAGAAACGTATTATCATATTTCATTTCTATCTTTATCATGGCTATATTATTTATTATCATGCCTAAAATTTGAATTTAGATCATATATAGACAAACGACTCTTAAATTGTGGTTATGCAATTTTCGATCGTGACTAGATTTTCATTCTATCCTTGATCTATCTTTTATCGTGCCTAAGGGATTTTGATTTTGACTTGGTCGTGACTAGGCCTTTGATCATGCCTCAAAAAAATTTGATCATAACTTGATCATGTCTAAACTTGATCATGCATATACGATTTAGACTTTATTCCTAAATTATTTGATTATTAATCAACTCGTGCCTAAACGGTTTAATTTTTTTTATCATTCTTCGATTCTATTCTAGAATTTGATTTTATTTTGCTCGTGCCTAAATTTGATTCTTGATAATGCCAATTTACGCTATTTCCAAATTCTTGTTTGATCGCATCATTTTTATAATTGATTGTGCTTAGGCAATTTTGGCCCGTTTGTTCGTAACTATATCTATCGTGCCTAACTAATTTCGATTATTTTTATTATACCTATATTTTGACCCCACCCAGAGTTTTAACCATACATGGACTTTGATCATATAATTGATCATGCTTAGATACTTGATCGTGACTTGATGGTTTATAATCATGTCTAAATTTCGATTTGCTTCTTGATCATACGAAGTTCACCATCTTCAAATTTCTATATTTTGATTATGCTTGTGATTTTGATATTTTGATTTAATTTTGCACCTATTTAGTTTTGATCATTTTCAAAATTTACGTACTTGGATATTCATAATCGTGCCTATCGTACGATTTGAAATTTCGATGACGAAATTTTTCTAAGGTGGGTAGATATGTTACCCCCTGTTTTCAAACTCCAATTATTTTAACATTTTATTATTTTTTGGTAATTTTTAGAATATTTTATTTAGAATATTCTATTTGAATTTATTTTAGAATATAATTTTCTATTAGAATATTTAATTGGATTAATTAATTATAGTTTTCTTTTTGGAATGACAAATTTGTAATTACTCCATAATTAGAGTGGTTATTTTAGGAAAGCCATTGTGGAATATTTAGCCACATGACTTGTAGGAATATTCTGGAATATTCAGGGAATATTCCTTCCAACCTATGTGCCTAGAGATTCTAGGTCTTTCCTAATCACCCTATAAATAGGGTCATTAATTGCTGATTTGATCATTCCTAAACTAATCCTAGTGGCCTAATGATCGTGTCCTTATGTATGTACATTTCATTACTTCTATTTTTTACATTTACGCTTTCTGAGTCCGCATGAACATTTCCCGTGTCCACTACCATTTTCGTGTCCTGTAACCCCGATACAGTACATCCGAAATTCCTATTTCCCGTGTCGTGTTGACACGACACTGTTACAGGACACAGAGTCCAAAACCCAAATTTCTAACCTTAATTCTGATTCACCAAGAAACCCTAACTAACCCTAAACCCGGCCAGACCTTCCGGGAGGTCGCCTCGCCACCGTGGACGGCTAGTCCTTTGCCGGTGTCATGCCCCAGTACCGAAATACGGAGACGGACTAGGCCAGCTATCTCGTATGAGGTACAAAAATGTCATACTGCGATTACAGCTGTCAAGAGACTAGGGGTGCATGCTACAATCAAGTCTCCTATGGTCTTACAAAGCATCTATGTCTTAATCAACCAAAGCAAGAAGCAGTAAATAATGATCATATAAGATAAAGCAGTAAGGCGTCCCCGACGCTTCATCAAAATGATTTATGAGTCTAGCTTTACGAGTGTCAGCTAGCACAAAGAGTCAATAGTACATAATCATAGTCAGCTGTAGTCTGATTTAATTATAATTATATAAAAGAAAACTAATGTCCAGAATAACCGGCTAAATAGATGCCGGTGGCTAAACGCCAAGTACAAAATAGAAGATATCAGAGCGGTGAAGAAGAAACCCACTCATGGTCCCTGGCACCCATACTCTTGGTGTGCACCATTGATCGGGGAGAAGGCTAGATCCTCTGGCACTGCTACGAGATCTGGCCAAACAAAACCAGCGGGGTTAGGCCCCGAATAACAAGTACCACAAGAGAGCACATAAAAGAGAGACAAAACCCAAGCATAATAATAATAAGACTTGGCTCATGAGTAATAGGCTTATAACGTATCATCGACACCATACGACACCCTTACAACCAAACAAGGACAACCGGGATAAGATACATCCTATAACCGTGGTCAAGCTTTGGGCTTCTGGTCATAACTTCGGTCCATAGCATGTCATAGCATGATAGCCCAACCCAACAACCAAATAAGGACATGAGTTGGACCACGCACCATAACAGTCCATATTCCTCAGCTACTAACAGAAGATACATATCACAAGCAAGTCGTTTTACGAGCGACCAAACATTCCTACGACTTTCAATATTTGCCTGGGTTATCCCTGTAATACATATATATAGAAATCCTCAGATCGTGTCGTACCCAAGCAAGGCTAGTTGAACTAATTTAAAACAAGCACGCACTAAATGTACGGGTCCCTCGAAAGGCCACCGCTCTAAGACAAGCATTAATGATTCCAGCTCTCCTATAGAGAAAACTGGCCCGACATTCACTAATCAGATACTGGACTCCACTAGTACGGATGACTATACAGTATCTGGATGGCCAGCCGGCACGTTAGGACATAGCCTAGGGTGGCTAGTAACATACGTTCTCGGGATTCTGTTCCCTCCCATTGCTTTTACCATTTATAGTTGCTTAGATTTACCCTATCTTGGTCTTGAAATCACATAATGTGGTCACATGGTCATCCTAATAGATGTCGTACCATAGTACGTGTACCCTAATATGAGACTCGTCTTACAGTATCGGTATTTATATACGGATACGTATTTGTAGAGTATTTTATATTTTATTAATTTCCAGAATGCTTTAAATTTTTTTCCAAAACTATAGGTTTTCTTCTTGATCGACATACTGCCAGTATAACAGTGTATACCAACGGCATACCGCCCGGACAGATTTTCTACACTTTAGATATTTTCGATTTTAGATATTTTGTGAATAGTATTTCCGATATTTTTATGAATAGTATTTCAGATATTTTCGTGAATAGTGTTTAGATATTTTCGTGAATAGTGTAGATGCACCCTATTATGCAATAGATATTTGGTTTTGTTTGAATGGCCATGATTGACCTAAATCTTGACATGGATCACCATCCGATGGTCAAGATTAATTTCCCATTCTATATATACCCTTTTACTTTCTCTCTCCATCCTCTTTTCACTCTTTCTTCCTTCCCTCTTCACTTTCATTTCTCTTCCTCAAGTGCTTAGGAAGGCTTGGCCTTGAGGCCTCGAGTGTGATTTCGTACCCCTCTTGGTGGTGGAGTAGAAGATTAAGCTTGGAGCTTAACCTAGGCAAGTACATCTTGCCAAATCTATGAACCATATTATTTTGTTGTCATTTTTGTTTTCCTTGGTGTTAAATTCTTAAAATTTCCCTAAACTCATTTTATTAAATATGTTTTCCTTATGATTCTCGTCTATATGCATGTTTCTAAATTTGGTTAAAACTAGTTCTTGATTTTCTGTTAATATCCAACATTGACTTAGTAGAAAATTCAGTATCGAGTGTGATACTGGGGTTACCATCATGGATCTTGGTCACATATGCATATATGAGGCCCTCTCCTAGTTGTTTACATAGATTTTGAGTTTGATGGAAATCGAAACCCGTTTCGGTATCCCGAGAACCTATTTTTGGAGTATTTTGAGGTATTAATCTACCAAATATTTTAATTTATGAAAACTAATTCTTCTATGTTGTAGAGAATTCAATTCTATGCAATTTTGACTTTTAAAAATACGAATTTTGATTTAAAATAAAGTTTTTATGGCCGAAACAAGTTTTGGCAAAATTTGGGATTTTGTTGCTGCCTAGATAATCGAAATTCCGAAGGAATTCTGAAGTATACCGACGGAATACCGATTTTCTTCACAGAAACTCTCTGTCTTTGGCAAAATTCCGTCGGTATACTGTAGTATACTGCCGATATACCGAATTTGGCTGTTATGGGCCATTTTTTTTATACTGTTTTTTCCATTTCTCCGTTTTTGATATTTGCTTTGACTATAATAAATTCTTAACATGATTAGATGACCTTGTACACTTTTAATGGTTGTACACCCTATATACACTTCATATTAGCTTCTGTTCATATGTTTCTCTATACTCCCTATGTAATGCTATGCTCTTCCAGATTTATTGTACTTTACAGTCTATGTCATGTCGAGTATCTACTTGATAGTGACCTGTCGTGGTGCACTCTTGAACATATTTTTTTCTAGCTTGCATGATAGTGGCCTGTCATAGCGCACTCTTGATTCCAGTACATGTCTAGCTCCTTGATTGTGGCTCGTCGTAGCGCACTCTTGTCTTGATATTGTCATGTCTTGTTGTAGTGCACAATCTTGCGTGTCTTGTCCAGTCTTGCATGTCTCATGTCTAGGATGGATTCTGCGGAATGCCACACCCGGAATCCTAAATGAAAATGTTAGGAACTATAAAACTAGCTTGATTATCTAGATCATTGGGAGGTGAGGACTTCCCAGTTACCTGTTACCCCTTTGGTCTTGGTCTCATATATATATACATAGGATTTGGAGCTATTTGTCATGATGAGCACTCTTCCAGCACACCGTCGAGTGGGACACCTCCTTAGGACACATGTATCTTACTGCAGTGTGTCTGCTATACTTGTTTTCTTTTTGGCTTGGATCATTCAGGTAGTAGCAGGCAGGTAACTGGACTTGGATTTCTCAAACTTGCATATGTTAATAATTAGGATTGTGGCAACCCTAGTTAGCTAAAGTATCAAGCCGTACTCATTTCTTGGCTGTGATTGATGGATGGAGTCCATTCCTGTCTAGTCTAGTCTTGCTCCAGTTTACCTTATTGTACTACTTAGCTTCCTGTCATTCCTTACATGCTATTCATCCTACTACATACTCGGCTTCACCATATGTTCACATGCCCAGTTTATTCTATATATATTCACTTGCTATCCTTCTTACATGTTTCTAGTTTCCTTTAGTAAACACTATGGTACCAATTTACTATTATAGTCTCGCTTACTGCTTTATCTTAGAGATGTTATGAATTGCATGCTGGTTTTAGTTCATAGTTTGGCTTCGTTTGTGGTACTTGCTATTGGGGGTTTGACCCCACTGGTTTTGTATTGACTAGATTTAGTTGAGGAGCCCGAGGATCTTTCGGACCTTCCACTCGATGGTGACCACCCGGAGCACCAGGGGTCTTGAGTGTGTGTTCTTTCTCTTACCCACTCTTTTTTGTACATATTTTTTTGAGGCGTTTAGCCACCGAGCACGTATTTAGCTCATATTTTGGACTTGACATTTGGCCTACGGGCTTAGACATGATGTTATATTTCTAGACTGCAGCTAGAGCTAATCATGTATTACTTAGTCTTGCTAGTTCTTCATTTTGTATTACTAGCTTCATGATCATCTATATATTATAGTTTGGGATGCTTTACTGTCTTATATGCATGATGATCATATTCTTGTACCTTACTTCTTGTCTGAGACTGAGATATCTAGGATTATGTGACCTAGGATTGACTATTGGTTTGTAGCAGTGACCCCCATCTATACAGCTTATACGTTGTTTCGAAGTACCGGAGTACTTTGGTATACGTAGCTGGCCTGGTCTGTCCCTACTTGCCAGTATTCTGGTTCTGGGGCGTGACATAGGTTTTAGTGGTAGCCCATGCATGTCTGATTTATCAGATATGTGGGGATTGCTGGTAGTTATCTCAGTCACAAATTCTTCTCCATTGATATCCTCAATATTACTCTTTACCTCTGATCTTTGACCTGATATCTGCTTTGATCGTTGATCTTTCCTGTTTCCTCGACCTGATCCTTGTGTCATTAAACTTTTAGGGGCATTGTTCCTGGTCTTTCTGATCGGCCTGTTCGGGCTTTGTCGATGGCAGATCAACATCCTTTGGTTTCGCTGGTTCAGGAGGAGCAGCCTCAACATTCAGGGGCAGAGTCTCAAGTTGACCGGAGGACAGAGTCACCAGTTCCGCCTGCTCAGCCAGCAGTACCAGTTCAGCCAGAGTAGCTAGAGGATGTTGTTTGAGCACTGGTGGATGTTTTGAGTGGTTTTATGGCATCGCAGCAGCGTTAGAGCGACGTTCTCACCCATTCTGTCTAGATGACTTTAGAGAGGGGTGGTGCTCAGGTCTACAATTCTGCGAGCAATTTTAGGCGTCTCCATCCCCCGTACTTCTATGGTACAGAGGATGCGATTGCGTCTGATGCATGGCTTCAGGATACTGAGGCCATTCTGGAGGCAGCAGGGATTCCGGCTAGGGAGCGAGTGGCAGTTGTCAGGTTGCAGCTCTTGGATTTGGCCCGCGACTCGTGGGCAGCTCATGAGGTGTCTCTTATGGCACCTATAGCTTGGGCCAATTTTAGAGAGAGGTTTCAGACTCGCTATTTTGATGCGGTATCGCGTTATGATCTGCAGCAGAGGTTCATTGGCTTACGGCAGATGAGCAGGACCGTCGACGGCTATGCGACAGAGTTTAACAGGCTCAGTCGGTTTGCCCCTTCCTTAATGGCGACCGAGTTGGACCGGGCGAGGAGGTTCCAGTAGGGGTTTCATCTGGAAATCATACTGGCAGTTGAGCAGCATAAGTTCCAGACTTTTGATGCAGTAATAAGGGCGACGAAGAGGCATGAGTACACCTCGTAGAGGATCGTCGATAGAATTGGAGGCCAGAAGAGGCCTTACATTCAGAGGGGATCTTCTCTCCAGTCACCAGCACCAGCAGTTAGGACATTGGAGACTGGATCACCTAGAGGAGCAGTTCCAACAGCTTCCTTTTAGCATTCATCTCAGATGTAACCTCAGCAGCAGAGGTCGTCTTCATCTATTGGATGTTCGCATTGCGGGAAGCCTGGGCATGTTCTTTCTGAGTACCGTAGGACACATGGTTGTGTTTGGTCTATGGAGCTTCAGACCATATGATAGGATCTTGTCTACGGAGGGCTAGTTCTTCCTCAGTACATCCAATTCCATCGGCTACCCCGGTAGTCCAGCAGTATATGGCTCAGGTACCGGTTCAGCATCAGCCGACTCAGAGGCCTTTACCATCGCAGTTCCGGACATTCCAACAGCAGAGACCTCAGCAGTATGTACAGGTCCAGGCCCAGAGTCAGCAGGGCCAGCAGCCGGTTAGAGCAGCATTTTCGAGTCATGGACATGCAGAGTTTAGTATGTTAGAGAAGGTTTTGGCCGAGGATGGTCATGTGGTAGGTATTATCCTATTCTTCTTCCAGACTTATTTATTTCCTTAGGTTACGCATATTTGACGAATTTCTCGTCTCACTCTTCTGTTTTCGTATCTCGAGATACATGATATTTATCACGTATCTCGACTACAAAGATACGTCCTGAATAGAGTCATGTCTTAGATTAAGTCATTGGTACCGACTTACTTTGAGATTTGACCCTTATCTATTTTTGGAGTCAGTGTAGGCCAGCGAGGACGATTCCTACTCAACTGATTCAGGAGACATATTTATTCATATGCCTCCAGCCCTTCTTGATTGTGGTTGTGTTATTGCTTACGCATTTACTTATATTACTGTTGTCTTTATCTTACCAACATACCATGCTTTATTTTGATTGTCATGATTTTTCAGCTTTTTGGTTTGGTTTTCATTCTTGACTAGCTTTAGGTAATTCCGAGGACGAAATTTTTCTAAAGATGGGAGAGTTGTGAGACTTGTCTTACAGTATCGATATTTATATATAGATACGTATTTGTAGAGTATTTCATATTTTATTGATTTTCAGAATGCTTTAATTTTTTTTCCAAAACTATAGGTTTTCTTCTTGATCGGCATACCGCCAGTATACCGGTGTATACCGACGGCATACCGCCCAGACAGATTTTCTATACTCTAGATATTTTCGATTTTAGATATTTTATAAATAGTGTTTCCGATCTTTTCATGAATAGTGTTTCAGATATTTTTGTGATTAGTGTTTAGATATTTTCGTGAATAGTGTAGATGCACCCTATTATCCAATAGATATTTGATTTTGTTTGAATGGCCATGATTGACCTAGATCTTGACATGGATCACCATCCGATGGTCAAGATTAATTCCCCATTCTATATATACCCTTTTACTTTCTCTCTCCATCCTCTTTTCACTCTTTCTTCCTTCCCTCTTCACTTTCATTTCTCTTCCTCAAGTGCTTAGGAAGGCTTGGCCTTGAGGCCTAGAGTGTGGTTTCGTACCCCTCTTGGTGGTGGAGTAGAAGATTAGGCTTGGAGCTTAACCTAGGCAAGTACATCTTGCCAAATCCATGAACCATATTATTTTGTTCTCATTTTTGTTTTTCTTGGTGTTAAATGCTTAGAATTTTCCTAAACTCATTTTGTTAAATATGTTTTCCTTATGATTCTCATCTATATGTATTTTTCTAAATTTGGTTAGAACTAGTTCTTGATTTTCTTTAAAATCCAACATCGACTTAGTAGAAAACTCGGTATCGAGAGTGATACTGGGGTTACCATCGTGGATCTTGGTCACATATGCATATATGAGGCCGTCTCCTAGTTGTATACATAGATTTTGAGTTTGGTGGGAATCGGAACCCGTTTCGGTATCCCGAGAACCTATTTTTGGAGTATTTTGAGGTATTGATCTACCAAATGTTTTAATTTGCGAAAAATAATACTTCCATGTTGTAGAGAATTCAATTCTATACAATTTTGACTTTTGAAAAATTTGAATTTCGATTTAAAATAAAATTTTTATGGCCGAAATAAGTTTTGGCAAAATCTGGAATTTTGTTGCTGCCTAGATAATCGAAATTCTGAAGGAATTCCGAAGTATACCGACGGAATACCGATTTTCTTTACAGAAACTCTCTGTCTTTGGCCGGAATTCTGCCGGTATACTGCAGTATACCGCCGGTATACCAAATTTGGCTGTTATGGGCCGTTTTCACTGTTTTTGTCCGTTTTTGATATTTTCTTCAACTGTAATGAATTCTTAACATGATTAGATGACCTTGTACATTTTTAATGGTTGTACACCCTATAAATACTTTACATTAGCTTATGTTCATATGTTTCTCTATACTCCCTATGTAATGCTATGCTCTTCCAGATTTATTGTACCTTACAGTCTATGTCATGTCCAGTACCTACTTGATAGTAACCCATCGTGGTGCACTCTTGAACATGTATTTTCCTAGATTGCATGATGGTGGCCTGTCATGGCGCACTCTTGATTCCAGTACATGTCTAGCTCCTTGATAGTAGCTCGTCGTAGCGCACTCTTGTCTTGATATTGTCATGTCTTGTTGTGGCTTGTTGTAGTGCACAATATTGCTTATTTTATCCAATCTTACATGTCTCATGTTTAGGATGGATTCTGCGGAATGCCACACCCGGAATCCTAAATGAAAATGTTAGAAACTATAAAACTAGCTTGATTATCTAGATCA
Organism: Iris pallida; assembly: GCA_029216955.1. NCBI lineage: Eukaryota > Viridiplantae > Streptophyta > Magnoliopsida > Asparagales > Iridaceae > Iris > Iris pallida. The sequence continues at coordinate 16,367,241 of JANAVB010017999.1, read as the reverse complement.
TTGGGAGGTGAGGATTTCCCAGTTACCTGTTGCCCTTTTGGTCTTGGTCTTATATATTTATATACATGGGATTTGGAGCTATCTGTCATGATGAGCACTCTTCCAGCACACCGTCAAGTGGGGCACCTCCTTAGGACACATGTATCTTACTGCAGTGTGTCTGCTATACTTGTTTTCTTTTGGGCTTGGATCATTCAGGTAGTAGCAGGCAGGTAACTGGACTTGGATTTCTCAAACTTGCATATGTTAGTAATTAGGATTGTGGCAACCCTAGTTAGCTAAAGTATCAAGCCGTACTCATTGCTTGGCCGTGATTGATGGATGGAGTCCATTTCTGTCTAGTCTAGTCTTGCTCCAATTTTTTTTATTGCACTACTTAGCTTTCTGTCATTCCTTACATGCTATTCTTCATACTACATGCTCGGCTTCACCACATGCTCACATGCCCAGTTTATTCTATATATATTTACTTGCTATCCTTCTTACATATTTCCAGTTTCCTTTCGTAAACACTGTGGTACCAATTTACTATTCTACTCTCGCTTACTGCTCTATCTTAGAGATGTTATGAATTGCATGCTGATTTTAGTTCATAGTTTGGCTTCCTTTGTGATACTTGCTATTTGGGGTCTGACCCCACTGGGTTTGCATTGACCAGATTTAGTTGAGGAGCCCGAGGATCTTTCGGACCTTCCACTCGATGGTGACCACCCGGAGCACCAGGGGGCTTGGGTGGGTGTTCTTTCTCTTACCCACTCTTTTCTGTACATATTCTTTTGAGGCGTTTAGCCATCGAGCACGTGTTTAGCTCGTGTTTTGGACTTAACATTTGGCCTACGGGCTTAGACATGATTTTATATTTCTAGACTGCAGCTAGAGCTGATCATGTATTACTTAGTCTTGCTAGTTCTTCATTTTGTATTACTAGCTTCATGATCATCTATATATTATAGTCTGGGACGCTTTACTGTCTTATATGCATGATGATCATATTCTTGTACCTTACTTCTTGTCTGAGACTGAGATATCTAGGATTATGTGACCTATGATTGGCTGTTGGTTTGTAGCAGTGACCCCCATCTATATAGCTTATACGTTGTTTCGGAGTACCAGAGTACTTTGGTATACATAGCTGGCCTGGTCCGTCCATACTTGCCAGTATTCTGGTTCTGGGCGTGACACCTAAGTATGAATCCACATCCGGCTCAAAGAGTCCTAAATCTAGATCCATGCTTAGTGTAATGCATCAAACAAATAATCAATATACCACGTCAATATTACTGACCATTTACCATATATGTGCTGGGAAACATGAATGTACTGACATATAATAGGCAAAATCACTTAGCACAAAGAGTCACACCTCAGTGCACTTATTTAATAGCTTCGCAGTGCACACTAATATTGTACATCAGTACACACTTAGAAATGGTACCAGCACGTATATAGGTAATCAGGTCAGGAACATGGTCAAGTCACATAGTCATATAATAGCCACAAGCACATAGGTCACTAGGGCACACGGGCTCAGGTCAAACACGTGGGGCACTCGGGTACATAAGATGTGCAGTGGCACGCGAACGGCGCACTGTGCTCGAATGGCACACAGTGGCACGAACGACGCACTGTGTGCGAATGGCGCACAGTGGCACGAAGGGCACACTGTGCACGAATGGCGCACAGTGGCACGAAGGGCACACTGTGCACAAATGGCACACAGTGGCACGAAGGGCCACTGTGCACGAATGGTGCACAGTGGCACGAATGGGTGGCGCAGCAGCGCAAAGCACACGTGCAGAGGGTTGTCGTCCCTACCAACAGCGAGCTTTCAGCTGAAACTTTCAATGTCTATAACTTGGGCTATAGGACTAGGAACCGGGCAAAATAAAAGCCAAAATTAGATGAAATCAAATTCTCTACAATATAGAACAATTAGTTTTTGAAAATAACCAATTTTGATAGATCAAAACAACGAAAACCCTTAAAACCCTAGTTTTTTTTAGAAACTTAGATCTACACAAAACTATCCCTTAAAATCAAAAACACCAAGAACTAAACTTGTAGAGAATGAAGAGATGAACAATCTAGACTAATAATATCAAAGAAATAACAAAAAATGAAAAATACCACTGGTCTCTCTATTTAGTGCAAGATATACTTGCCTCTCTCTAATAGCTAAGGTTTAGGTGAAAGAGAAATGAATGGGAGTGAATGAGGATAGAGAGAAAGAGAGAGAGAGAGAGAGAGAGAGAGAGAGAGAGAGAGAGAGAGAGAGAGAAAGTGGTATAAATACCAAGTCCAAGGGATCTCCACCATTCATTCCTCTCCACTCAATCTAAGCTATTCATCCCTTTTCATGTTGAACTAAGCCAAACCAAGTTGGTTCAACATGAACCGAAATGAACCAAGAGCTAGGCAAGAGCAAAAAGTAAAATACAAGAAAATTACTAGCAAATAATTACAGGAACTAAATACATAATAAATACATGACAAATACTAAATAAATATAGACAAGGAGTACACGTATTAAAATACATATCTCGGTAACGGGGAGTGACAACCGGAGTGAGTCTACCAGTCGTCGCCAGCTCCACCATGGCCGTCTCCGCCCTCGACCCTAGTCTCCTCCGCCATGTCTTGCCAGCGTCTTTGACCGACTCGTCTGGACACTGTGTCCAGATCTGGTCTTCGTCGAGCACCACCGTGTGGTAGGATCGAGCTATCTCCGTCATCTTTGAATCATCATTGAAGTTTGCATGAGAAGCCGCCAGCCTCCGGAGATGCTCGTACCACCGCCATCAAGAACTACCTCGAGTCATTGTGTCTAGATCTATCCCATTGAGTCCTCGCTGCCCAGATCTGTGGGTGCTGGTCGCCAGATCTGCCATTACTCGACCCCTTCCTCCGAGCGTCGTCCTTGGACAACACTACTGCCCCGAGTTTCGAGTCGTCTCGAGCGCTGAGCCACCATCCTCGATGTCGAGTTCGTGGACTACAGTGCGCCAACTTCCACCTGACTGGAGATGCCACCACCCTTCCACCGAGAGCGCCGCCGCCGTAACTCCAAGGTGAGCACTGCCTCTTCATTCCTCTCCTTCTTCTTCTCATTCTTCCTTAGAAATTTTAGGGTTTATTGTCGTACGACTGCGAATGTGTGAGTGAGAGAGACACAGAGAGAGAAAGAGAGAGAGCCAACCTGTATAGTTAGGGTTAGGTTACTGGACCGGTAACAGCAGTAGCAGTAGTACTGGGCCAGGCCTAGTAGCATGCTGTCTGGGTTAGCTGATCCAGAGGGGTTGGGCTAAGATTATTTTACGTTGTTATTGTTCCTATTATTAGTATCATTATTATTATTATTATTTTCTTGTATTTCTTAGTAATATTTCTAGATAGCAAATATTTTTAAAATATAGTTATTAAAAATTTATAATTGTAACATGGTTCATAAATACTTTCAACTAATATTTGTAAAATTATTTTACTATAAATTATGCTAGTATTCATATAATATTTGCTGTAGAATTTTACTAAACTATTTTCTTGTTAGCTAGTATATATATAGTAATATTCTTTTAAAGTTAGTTTATATAGATACCTAACTAATTTGTAAATAGCTAGCTAGTTATTTAGTTAAATATTATTTTAGAGTCTAACATATTCTTGCCCTATTTTAGGTGGAGATATTGAGACTCATTTGATTTTCAAGGACAAGGCAAGTACTTGTACCTCAACTTTACTTAGCAACTTTACATGCATGTTTACACTCACTTGCTTGACATGTTTTTACGTTACTTGTTTGCTTGCCATGTCTTTTGTGTCGTGTCGGGAAGGAGAACGATCACGAAGCATATAGCCACCTAAGTCCTGGATATCTACTCGATTGTTAGTATAGAGTACATGATATACCTTATATTATACGTGACTCTAGTATATCATTGCGCTATACCTTATGTTTATTTACTTGACTGCTAGTATAGAGTACATGATATACCTTATATTATACGTGACTGCTAGTATATCATTACGCTATACCTTATGTGCATTTACTTGATTGCTAGTATAGAGTACATGACATGTCTTATATTATATGTGACTGCTAGCATATCATTGCTTTATATCTTATTCCTGCTAGTACAATGAAGTATCATGCTCCTCGCGGTCCACTATGTAATACCCACGACTTGCTAAATCAGTCTTGACTTATGTTTGGAAAACCTTTGTCGGCATCGTTGGATCACGGACGGAATGTAATGAACCTTTCTAACTGATGGATCAGCTTCTATTGAAATAAGTCTAATAGTTTTCGTTTGCATGTTTTCTTTCGCTGCTTGATTTTGATGAATGCATTTTCGTGTTGGTTTTTGATGATTGGTTTTCATTGTTCGCTTTCATCGTATTTTGCATTCATTCCAAATCTTGAGAGAAAGAGATCGAAGTATGCTAATCAAATATTGGTGCCAATGTAGGACACATAGGCGGTGCATGAACGGTACGTGAAGTCCCTCATTCTTTCGAATATAATTCATTTTGGTGAGTTGCTTTGACCGAGCTACCATTTATCTCCATGCCGTAACAAATGATCTCTTGTCCACTCTCTTATTGCGTCCCTGTGATCAACGATACCAATAACAAAAGATAAAAGAAGATAAATAAATTGAAAGAAATGCTCGATATTGCATTTATGTTGAATATGTTTATGAATGATCACCTGCTCTGTTACTAGTATGCTTTAAAATGTAGACATGTACGGACGAACTTGTACATGTTGAGATGAATAAGAGGCAAGGCACGAAATAGACGTGTCGTATATATTTGTGCATAAATCTGTTTTATCTGATAGAACTGCTAGAGCATGCATCGGTCTCGGACAACTTGTGCACATGGTAAAATTTTTCTCTCGGGTGGATTCCTAGGGCGCTAGGAACCACTGGGCTTAGGAGAGATTAGGGCACCCTGGGGTAAATAAGACGTCGCGTAAAAAGGGTGTCGATATTTGTGTCCTTAGCGACGAGCTGAACCAAAAAGTTACAGCGGCTAATCATGAAAAATGACCCGTAGACCATCATGTAGATAGGCTACATGCATTATGTTATGAACTTCAATATCTGCAACAATGAAAGATAAGATATTCGCATATGCAAATTATGCTAACCTTGTCTTGTGTAGGGTTGACTGTCGATGATAGGTAAGAATTATTGTGCAAGTATTTTGTACTGTTTATGCTTCTTATGATTTGTTAGAAAGAATCTACACAAGTAGAAAGACCAAATAATAATGAATGCTAGCTTCACTGTCTACTTAGTGCAGATTTGTATGAGTTTGGCCAAAAGCCGCTCACCAATAAATGTTGCGTACTGACCCACGTTTTGGGCATCATTTTAGATAACAAGGAGACATGAGAATTTTAGGTGACACAATAAAGCTCGTAAAGCCCAATGGAGCATGTTGGATCGCCTCAAAGCTATTTTTATTTCAAGTCCAGTTTGCAACTTTCTTTTGAAGGTGTTCTTTATTTTTAGTTCATGTAATAAGGGATATGATGTATGGACATTGTGGCTATTTTTAAAAGAGTTTCAATAAGAAATATATAAGCCAAGCTATGGCATTTTGAGTCACAAATCAATGTACTTGTATTCCTATCAAGTTATCAATAAAAAGAAGTGTTGTTATTTCAAATCTTTGTGTTTAATTTGGTTTTCTACAATTCTAGTTGCGTTATGTTTTTGTCATGTCTAGTTGTATTGTACAGGTACTAGCCTTGTGCAAGTGCAACTTAGGCTTGCACGACATCATGCCTTAGTGAGGATGAACGATCCTGCAGGGATCAAAGCAAGGACGAACGACCCTAGCGGGATTGGGACATGAAAAAGTGGTATCAAAGTATGACTTTACACCCTTGGCCTCTTTCAAATATCATTTTCGAATAGTATATAAAGTATTTTGATGGTTTTCATTGGTCCCGATTTTTGAGTTATGAAAACCAATATCCCACACAATAAGGCCAAAATATTTTATGAGACTGAGGAATGACAAAAGGAGGTAGTCAGGATCCTCCTCGACCGACCCGGTGGAACAAATTTTGGCACTAATGGGAACTCAACGAAAACAAGCTGAGGATTGTAGCATGGCCCAACATAGGAAGCTTAATGCCTTGAACCAGATAGTAGCTTTGTTTACGGCCTATCATGATACCACCGCAGCGAACAATCTAACTGGAACTCCTAAGATTGGGTCCGTTGATGTGGACGAACCGTAGCAAGCTCCCAAGAAACCATTTGAGCCGTCAGATTTCCTGAATGCTAAGCCCCCAAAGTTTGAGGGCAGGACATCACTAGATAAGGTGATGGATTGGATTAAGAAACTGGAACAAGTGTTCTCTTTTATAGGAGTTCCTAGCAGCAAAAAGGTGGTATGCGCCGCTCTACAACTGCGATTGCGTGCGAATGACTGGTGGAAGGCTAAGAAGCCGAAACTTCATGCCAGGACTAGATACAAAAAGATTACATGGGCGATATTTAGGCACGCCTTTCTGGAACAATATCTTCCTCTTGCAGTCAATTAGAAGAAGGAAAACAAATTTATGACATTGGAACAAAGAAACATGTCCGTTAAGGACTATGAGTTGGAATTCTCCAATCTCGTAAAATTTGCCGACTCGATGTTACCTAATGAGAGAGCTCGCATAAAACGATTCATACAAGGTCTAAACGATGACATCCAAAAAGATGTTCTGAACCGGGAATGTGAATCATATACCAAGGCCTTTGAGGCGGCGATACAAATGGAACAATTTAGCCTGAGGAGCGTATCAGTGAAAGCTCAGAGGGGTCACAATCATTCTGGAAAAAGATACCATGATGGAGAGAGAAAGGCCGAGGGAGAACTCTGAAATGAAACAGTGTGCAACTACTGCGGTCAACGAGGGCATGTTAAGGAAGATTGTCGCAATACGAAGGGAGTGGAATACAGTTACTGTGGCATACATAGGCACACTAAGGAAGAGTGTCGTACCGCTAACAAGGCTTGCTTCAATTATGGTCAACAGTGCCACGTTCTCTGGAACTGTCCGAAAAGAAATAATACAGCTTAAAATCGTAACAACGATGTGGAGCGTGGGCAAATACGGGACCCACCACCGATACGAGACAATCTGCAAATGAGCAACTGCGAAGGTCTTGTGTTTTTAATCTGATGACTCTCCAGCAAGACAAGGACCTTAATGGAGGTGAGTTACCCTTTAAGTTTTGAGGACAAAAGTTTTTTTTGGTGGGTTATTATGTAGTGCCCCGCTCTTCGCGGTCCACTATGTAATATCCACAGCTTGCTAAATCAATCATGACTGATGTTTGAGGAAAACTTTATCGGTATCGTTGGATCACGGACAGAATGCAATGAACCTTTCCAACTGATGGATCGGCTTCCATTGGAATGAGTCCAATAGTTTTTGTTGGATGTTTTCTTTTGCTGCTTGATTTCGATGAATGTATTTTCGTGTTGGTTTTTGATGATTGGTTTTTATTGTTCGCTTTTATCGTATTTCACATTCATTCCGAATCATGAGAGAAAGAAACCTAAGTATTTTAATCAAATATTGGTGCTAATATAGGACGTATAGGCGGTGTGTGAATAGTGCGTGAAGTCCCTTCTTCTCTCGAATAAGATTCATTTTGGTGAGTTGCTTTGACTGAGCTACCATTTATCTCAATGCCTTAACAAATGATCTCTAGTCCACTCTCTTATTGCGTCCCTGTGATCAACGATACTAATAACAAAAGATAAGAGACGATAAATGAATTAAAAGAAATGCTCGATATTGCACTGATACTCAATCTGTTTCATATGAATGATCACCTGCTCTGTTGCTAGTATGCTTTAAAATGTAGACATATACAGACGAACTTGTACATGTTGAGATAAATAAGAGGCAAGACACAAAATGAACGTGTCGTATATATCTATGCATAAATCTGTTTTATCTGATAGAACTACTAGAGCATGCATCGGTCTCAGACAACTTGTGCACAAGGTAAAATTTGTCTCTCGGGTGGATTCATGCGGTGCTGGCAGCCACTCGGCCTAGGAGAGATTAGGGAACCTTAGGGTAAATAAGACCTCGCGTAAAAGGGGTGTCGATATCTGTGTCCTTAGCGACGAGCTGAACCAAAGAGTCACATCGACAAATCATGGAAAATGATCCATAGACCATCATGTAGATAGGCTACATGCATTATGTTATGAACTTCAATATCTGCAAGAATAAAACATAAGTTATTCTTATATGCAAATTATGCTAACCTTGTCTTGTGCAGGGATGACTATTGGCGATGGGTAAGAATTATTGTGTAAGTATTTTCTACTATTTATGCTTCTTATGATTTGTTAAAAAAAACCTAGACAAGTAGAAAGACCACATAATAATGAATTCTAGCTTCACTGTCTACTTAGTACAGATTTATGTGAGTTTGGGCAAAAGTTGCTCACCAGTACATGTTGTGTACTGACCCACGTTGTGGGCATCATTTCAGATATCAAGGAGACATGAGGATTTTAAGTGAGGCACTAAAGCTCGTACAGCATAGTGGAGCTTGTTGGATCACCTCGAAGCTATTTTTATTTCAAGTCCAGTTTACAAGTTTTTTTAGAAGGTGTCTTTATTTTTGGTTCATGTAATAAGGTATATGATGTATGGACATTGTGACTATTTTCAAAAGAGTTTCAATAAGAAATATGTAAGCCAAGCTATGGCATTTTGAGTCGCAAAGAAATATACTTGTATTCCTTTCAAGTTATCAATAAAAAGTGTTACTATTTCAAATCTCTGTGTCGAATTTGGTTTTCTCCACTACTTGCATTATGTTTTGTCTTGTCTAGTTGTATTATGCAGGTACTGGCCTTGTGCAAGCACAATTTAGGCTTGTACGGTATCACGCCTTAGTGAGGACGAACGAACCCGCAGGGATCAAAGTGACAACGAACGACCCTAGCAGGATCGGGGCATGACATACAGTGTACATGATATGCCTTATATTATACGTGAATGCTAGCATATCAATGCACTATACATTAGACTTGATAACCCTACATGCTCAGTGATATTCTACTGCACATGTTTTACGTAGTTAGTGCATGATTTCAGGTACTTTTCTATCTAGTTGCTATTTACTTGTCATTGCTATTTTATATACTATTGCATCATGTTGTTGATGTACGGTTGAGTTATATTGTACTTTGCTCCTTTCCTGACTAGATCATTGACATATTAGACCAAGGCATATGGACTGCATTGGATTGGATGAAGACTCCTAGAAGATTTTAGAAGATCAGACACCGATGTTTTTGATGTATTAGATGATTTTGATGAGACAAATGTATCAGTTCTATTAGATGATTTTGATGAGACGAATGTATCAGTTGTATTATTATTGCTTCGAGGATATGGTTACCGAATTTGTCTCCGAAAGATCTAGCAAATGTATGTTGTACGAAATTACTGTAGTGGACTATGTAGTGACTTTTGTTGCTGTGATTTGCTTGAACGTTCTAATTTTTGTGATGAGTGATCAGATATATTTTATCGTTGATGATTCCTGAGGTATAGATGACTGACTACCACTGTCCATGATAGTATAGGTTGGGCATGATCCGAGTCGTATCCAATTATTCGGGAGCGGGTCGTGACACGTTTTTATGGTGGCCCATCAAGAGGGTAATATTTCATGAATTTGACATAACTCCGATACGGATACAACATCGACTTTGGCATGTCCTAATGTATTTGAGAATATATGCTTCCTGTCTAATATCCATATCAATGTTATATAAGTCTAAAACCCATGGTCGTGGGATTCATGTGTTGCATGGATACACCATGTGCAATGTAGAGGATGCGTACATTTATTTCAAAGTAAGTAACTATGTTGCATGCATATGGATACGGATACAGGTGCATGTCCTTTGCACAACTATTTCTCAGGTGATTACATTAGGAAGTCTTGATCTCTTTCCTCCCGTAGGTGCCTCTTTTGTTTAAGCCTGATATTTATTATCAACCATGCACACCCCCAACCCCAACCCCCCCACTCCCCCACCCTACAAGAATAAATAAATTATAGACATAAAATTGGTTCCATTTTGGGAGATGAAATTGAACCAATTCAAATCCGTTGAAGTAGAATATAGAAATCTTAGGGCAAAGTTAGATGAATAAAAATTGATATAAGAAAACAAAAACCATGACAACTATGTGTAGGACACAACAAATTAGCAGAAAAAGAATCCTAACCACTGATCCATATACTTTCTATTAGCATTCCTCTCTTTTCTTAGTAATCTAAACCTTAATTCTAAGAACCAGTGATGAAATCATGATTGAATGATGAGGCCCTAAGAACATAAGCAAGAGGAACGGACCTACATCCTAGTAGGATCGCAATATCGGTATCGAACTCTTCCTATAAGTATCAGGGTCGACGGTATCAACAGTATCAATGGTTTTATATCGGAGTATCGGATCTTTTGTTATCGGAAAGCAAATAATTATTAATAAATTTAGAGAAAATATTTTTGACATTTTGTGTTGTTTTCTAGTAGTCCTAAAATCAAGTGAAATAGTTGTCATCATTGCTGATTGGTTTAAATTCGATAGATAAGTTTTTTTTATTTATATGTTTTTACAATCTTACTATGCTTTTACATCCTTGATAATTAGAAGTTTTCTTCATTTATATGGTTTTACAATCTTACTATGCTTTTATATCCTTCATAGTTAGTATTTTTTGTTCAAATTTTTGTTGTTGAATTGACTTGAAAAAAGACCCTCGATGTCAGTATCGGTATCGGTCTGTATCGGATTGGGATATAGCAAACCATATCGATATATGTTGTATCTGAGCCGTTACTGCAAACTATGTATCCTAACTCCCCACCCACACATGCACAAACTACTATTTGTGTGTTAAGTGTTATATTAGAACTTTAGTTAGTAGGCTTTAGTCTCATATTGCTTAGAACAATAGGAGAAGGGCTAGCCTCACCTATATATATATGTGTCTCTCAATATCAATAAAGATCATCCATCATCATATCCTATATGGTATCAGAGCCATAACCCATCCACCCCTCTCCCTTTCCATAAAGAAAAAAGTTCTAACCCTAATCTACCGCCACAGCCCCCTCCTTGCCACCACCTCCATCCTCCACCTCGACTTGCTGCTGCTGTTGCCACCTCGACTGCTGCTGCTGCTGCCTCCTCTACTGCTATTGATGCTGCCGTACCCCTCACAGCCCCTTGCCGTCCCCGTTAGCCCCCTCACCGCACAATACCTCCTCCCTGCTGCTACTGCCACAGCCCCCTATCTTCCCCCTACGACCTCTCCTCCACATGGATGTAAACCCTAACCCTAGCAGTCGTCCACTCCCCTCCAAACTTTAACCCTAGTTTTCAAATTTTTTTGGGATTCTCTGAGGGTAAAATTTTTATTATTTGGTTGGAACCTCGGACTCCCAAACAATTTACTTGGGATTATCAGAGGGTAAATATATGGTTGTTTGCTGGAACCCCTGACTCACAATGTTATATTCAGAAATTTAACAAAGAGCAAACATATGGTTGTTTTGCATGAATCTTTGTTTCTTTTCTTGATCTTCACATCAAGATCTAACAGAGGATAACTTGAGTTATCTGTCTGTCCTAGCTTGTGTGATCCACATTCTCTACTTCCTATGCGCGTGTCGGTTCTGGCTACATTTTTAGCACATTGGCATAGTTGATGTGATTATCAAGTTAGAAAGATCAAATCGACGGTCGAATTAGGAATCCTGAAGGATGACAGACACTACGACGAATAGCGCAAATAGCAGTACTATAGACATTAATATCGGCAATACAATCGCAAGAACAATAAGCACTAACACGACAATTTTCTCAATTCGACTTGTTAATCAACAGTTGGAAGGACCAGAGGGCTACTGGACATAGAGAAAGAAGGTCGAGGAGACGCTTCGAGGAATGCAGTCGTCCAAATATCTGACTGAAAACCCTCCAGCAAAGAATGATCCCATATTTGAGCAATAGGATTCAGATGATAGTCGACTGTTTACATAGTTGATGAATTCAATGGAACCATCGATGGAAGACATGGTTCAAAATACAGACTCCGTTAAGGAATTATAGGAGGTCCTGGCGACGGCGTTTGATAGAAAATGCGATTTGTCTCGTATCTACGACTCGATCGTTGGTGTATACCGAGCTAATCAGGGAGACAAATCTCATAAGGATTATTTTCGGGCCTTTAAGGCTATGTCTGATGAGATCAACCGCGTATTACCTCTTACGACGGACATTAATGTGAGCAACTTCTTGTCATGGCTTATCTTGCCTCTCTACGTCCAGATACGGACTCTGTTTGCTCTTAGATTATTGATGGATATGAAGTTCTGTCTCTGCTGGAAGCACACTATCGTGTCCTTTGGGTAGCAAAAGTTGTTAAAACCACTCCAGGTGATACTCTTGCTGACCGATCTGCTCTTGGTACTGCTCGTACAAAATTTCGTGGTGGTCGTGGTGGCCGAAATGATGTTCACAATAGGGGACATGGCAATGGCGAGCGTGATGGAGGAAGACTGTGCACGTACTTTAATTATGGTCAACTTGGCTATTTCTACTGAAAATGCACTAAATCACCTGCTGCTAATATCACAACTGATACTCCTGGTGATGGTATCCGATCTGTTCAGATGACTTCAGACTCATATACAGAGTTCTTTGATTTCCAGGCTCAACGTCGTGGTGAAGCTTCTACGTCTGGATCCACAGTCGGATATGCAGCAACATACATAGTAAATCCAAAGTAGTAGGTAATTGACTCTGGTGTGTCTGCTCAATGGAGGTTCCTTGACAGTTCGAGGACGTGGAAGTGCCAGTCTTTGTTCCGGTCTGTCGCTCAATTCTGTATTGCTTACACCTGGGAACCCATTCAGTTTAATTTCAATTAGTCAAATTTTCGTGAACTGTATTGCTTGATAACATTTTTTCCTGATGGTTGTATTTTTTTGAACCTGGAAACTGGGAAGATTGTCGGTAAGGGACATGTAGCTGGAGGCTTGTACCTGTTTGATGCACCTTCTACGGTTGTCTATGCCGACATAAAACTTGATCCTTTTGAGTTACATTGTCAGTTAAGCAATCCATCAACCCAAGCTCTCCAGAAAATGTATCCTTCTTTAGATATTCCTGCTTCCTTTCATTGTGAGTCGTGTAGTTTGGTTAAGCATCACCGGATTCCCTATCCGGTGAGTCAAAATAAAATTGCATCCGCTTCTTTTGAGTTGGTGCATTATGATGTATGGCGACATTGTCCGATTGAATCAATAAAAGGTTTTAAGTACTTTGTTACATTTGTTGATGATTACTCACGTGTCACTTTTGTTCATCTGATGAAAAATTGTTCCGAATTATTTAACATTTGGTGCAATTTTTATGCCAAAATAAAATCATAATTTGGTGTTCCAATTAAAAATTTTCGGGGTGACAATGGTCATGAGTATTTATCTCGTGAGCTCGATAGTCTTCTGGCCCGCAATGGCATCATCCACCAAACTTCTCATGCGTACACACCACAACAGAATGGTGTGGCCGAGCGCAAGAATCGCCACCTTTTGGAAACAATACGTACTCCCTAGAGATTTTGCTCGTATGTAGTTCTTACCGCTTGTTACCTTATTAACCGTATGCCATCGTCCATTTACAATAAGAGTACTCCCTTTTCTAGGCTCTTTCCCGGACGAGAGTCATTTCCTCTGCCTCTCAGAATCACTGGTTGCTAATACTATGTTCGGGACACCCGACCGACTCTTTCAAAGTTAGATCCTAAGGCAATATAATGAATTTTCCTTGGGTATCCTAAAGATCAGAAAGGGTATCGGTGTTTTTTCCTGTCTTGAATAGATTTTTTTTTATTCGAGATTTTACCTTTGTTGAAACCGAATTTCCTCTACTTCCACAAACGACAGATCTGGTTCCCCAAGTTTATATAGAAGCAGATTTCTTATTATTTCCTGATCAAACACAACAGCCTCCCTCACCCCCGTACGGGTACCCTCCCTTACCGAGCAAGTTACCCAGTCTGATGGTCCAGTTATACCGATTCAGTCAGTGCCGACGTCACCAGCACAAACATCGCCACTGATGCCTACAGAGTCGTCATCCTCTGGCTCTACTGATTCACTACCGCCTATTCCACCAGCACCTCCACCTATTCCACCTACATACCCCCTTCTCCACCGGAAGTTCATTCTCGTCGTGCATTTCGTGATCATCCCTTATATGTTGACAGCTACAAAGGACTTACAAGTTACACTCAGTCTCTGGTGACTACTATTGATGGGATTCAGATTTCCAAAAATAATGAGGAGGGTCTCCAACATTCTGGTTGGCGTGCTTCTATGAACGAGGAAATAAAAGCTCTTCAGAAGAATCATACTTGGGACTTAATTGATTTACCTTCCGGTAAACAGACATTAGGTTGAAAATGGGTGTTCACTATCAAAGTGAAACAAAATAGCTCTCTTGATCGCCTAAAGGCTCGTCTATTGGCCAAAAGATATTTTTGGACCTATGGTGAGAATTATTTTGAGACCTTCTCTCCAGTTGCCAAAATGACATATGTTCATGTACTATTGGCCTTGGCGGTTCACTATGATTGGCCATTGCTTCAGCTGGATATCAAAAAATGCATTCCTCCACGGGAATCTTGATGAAGAAGTATATGTGATGCAACCTCCCGGGTTCGTTGCAAGGTAGGGTAAAATGTGTCACCTGTGGAAGGCCCTCTATGGTCTAAACAATAACCTCATGCGTCGTTTGGTCGTTTTACATATATGGTTACTCAGTTTGGTCTGTGTCAATCAAAGGAGGATCATTTGCTATTCTACCGACAGACATCAGCTGGAAGAATACTACTTGGTGTCTATGTTGATGATATTATAATCACTGGAGACGACAGCCAGGGTATTGCAGGCCTCAAGAAGTTTCTAGGATAACAATTTCAAATCAAGGATATGGGATCCTTGAACTATTTTTTGGGCATTGAGGTCACACGAAGTAAGTAGGACATTGTAATATCCCAGAGAAAGTATGTGCTGGACATACGAAATGATGCAGGCATGATGTAAGCTAAGGGAGCAACCTCATATATTGATCGAGGGGCAAAGTTATTTCCAAACGAAGGGGTCCTAATGACCAATCCAGAGTAGTATCGTCGAGTAGTTAAAAAACTTAACTACTTGGCGGTCATGACTCTTCCGAATATTTCTTTTACAGTGAGTGTTGCAAGTAGATTTATGGCTTCTCCATGAGTTCCACACTGTCAGGCAGTCCTCAGAATCCTATGTTATCTAGTCAAGAATCCAGAAAAAAGAATTCGGATGGAGAATCATGGGCATACTCGTGTTGAATATTTTACTGATGCTGACTGGAGAGCAAGTCTGACAGATAGACGATCTACATCTGGCTACTCAGTATTTATTGGCAGAAATCTAGTGTCATGGAATAGCAAAAAAATAAAATATGATAGCAAGCTAAAGCTCAGAAGAAGAATATCGAGCTATTGTGTCACGACCCGCACCCGCTTGTCGGGATGTTAGTGCGTGCGCAAGCCAGCTACGTATCAAGCGGACTCCAACCCAACTCGAATACGTATAAGTTGTCCAGACTATGGTAATATGCTTAATCATGGCATGACAAAACTATATCTCAATCCACACGAAGAATATAAATCAGGAATGAACATTATAGTTTATGGTCTGCAGCCCACTAGCATATATGTTCGATTAGACTCCAAAGAAATAATATGAGTCTATAAAGCTAAGCTAACAAGCAGAATGCAAATAACGGATGTAATAAGTAATCACGAAATATATATACCTGAATCTGAAATAATCAATCACCATCACGATCAGCTAACTATCTCCGTGCAATCAACTACCTGAAGAGATCATCAGGTCCTCAGAGGACTAGCAAGATACTTAAAAGCATGCCTATCTAACAGTTTATCATGCATGAATAAAATCTAGGATATAAACAGAGAAGGACTAAACGACTATGAAACATAAATTTGAGAACAACTATGCATAAATGAACTGCAGGAAGAATACAGGTGAACAAGAGATCAACGGATACCAAATCCTCGCCCCGAGTGTGGACTCGCAGGTTTGAACAAATCACTAACCCTCGCCCTGAGTGTGGACTCGCAGGTTAGTTGTAGACAGTCACCCTCGTCCCGAGTGTGGACTCGTAGGTTGAGAAAATTGAAACAAGAAAATAGTAGTTCAGTTACGACGTACTCGTTCTACGACACGATACGACTCAGTCAAGGTACATGTGATGATATGATACGATACGACTCAGTCAAGGTACATGTAACGACACGATACGACTCGGTCAAGGTACATGGGAGAACAGGTCCAATATGAACAACAAGGCTAACTATGAACAAGGACTATATATATCAACTAGTATGCATGATGTGAGCAAAACACATTTCAATAATCAACTAGTAAAACTAGATAATGAGAGGAATAAGCATATAAATGAAGCTGTAGAGGAAGGCAAGATATACTTGCCTGGTGGTAGCAACATGTCCTGCAAACAACTTATCAAATCAAATAGTCACAAAATCTAAACTCTCGTAAATACCTCCTGATGCTAAAACAGACATTGTTAACATTTTTAGAATAGTCAAATTAGCTAGGATAGCCTACCCATAAGTCCAATTTTGGACACAGGGGCAAAACGGTAATTTTGGGCCAAAACGATATCCGTCGTTGGACCTGCTTTGCACCGAAAAACATGCCAATAGCTACGGTCTCTAAAGTTGTCAAAATATATGTTTACGGATCTGATTTTCGATATAAACCCAACTGTCTGTCCAAAGTTAGATTTCGGTGGGCCGTGCACAAATTCGTCCGTCGAGTCGGGTCACGGGCCCGCCAAAATAGCGTTCTGGTCGACCTTCTCTGAATCGGACCAAACTTGGCATATAAGACCAGAAAAATGATATGGTTCTGTTGGCATAAGTTTCTTCTTGAGATAAAGAATGTGCACAAAATAATTGGCTAGTTTGCAAAGAGGCCGATACGGTAAATTTCGACGGATACGCATTAAATTCGTCGCGCATACGCAACCAATTCGAATTCCGTCAAATCCCACACATCCGCGAAGTCGATACACATCTTTCGATATTTTCAGTTTGCGACCACGTTGTCCGGTTTGTCGGGGCGCACGTCGTATCAGAAAATTTCTAACTTTTCAAAAATAGTTTTTTGTGTCTTTTTTTTCTAATTTTGAGACAGATTTAATCTGAAATTGTCTATATAAATAAATAATGTATTTAGAGGGTTTCGTTGCAGGTTTGGTTGTCTACAACCCTGTTCCAATAGATTTCAAAAACACCTATTATTCTGCCCAAATTCTCCCTTCCAAACCAGGGTGATGGACTATTTTGATGTCCTGTTTTGAACAGATTTTTGATGAACTTCGGGTCGTTTTATCGGACAGTCTACCATGCTAAACTTTGATCTACTAGAAGGAGCTCGAAGGTGTTTATGTTGTGATCGAACCTGAGAAAGCGGTTGGAAGAACGATTGAGCAAGGAGGTCGTTTCCTTGCTGCAAAGTTGGCCTCACAGGGGACTACTGCTGCCGTTCGCTGCTACTGCTGCGCACGTTTTCGGCCGTCTCTGACGGCGGGTAGCGTGCAGGGTGTCAGGGAGGGTGGCACGCCGTCAGGTGGAGTGCTAGGTTTAGGGATTTTGATGTTTCGTTCCTTCCTCTCTCTCGTATATATATGAAACGGAAGAGGCTCAGGGTCTGTGCGGTTTTGGGAGCTTGGGGAATGCCAGGGCTCGGGCTCGAGCTGGCTGGAGTGGGTTTGCTACTGGTTGGGGCTGCTACTGGTTGGGTTTGGAGGGATTTAGCTCGCAGGTTGAGGTGTTGCTAGGCTTCTTTTGTTTCTTATTGGTAGTTAATATATATGTATCTATGTATAATAGTTCCTACACTATATGTATGTACACAATGATCCATAATTACTAATATAAAAACCATCCATACTTAAAACATAGTGTCTATATCTACCAACTTATTTTACATATATAAGTCTTCATACATATGTATGATACATATGTATGATAAATATATATATATATATATATATATATATATATATATATATATATATATATATATATATATATATATTTTTATACAACATATAATATATGTACAATCAAGATTTAGAGAATAACTAAAACATATATATATTTAGTAATTATAACCACTTAAATTATAAATAAAATATTTGGGTATAGCTGTGAAGCACTATGTCTACTTATTATGAATATATATATATATATATATATATATATATATATATATATATATATATATATATATATATTTTTGGGTATATATATATATATATATATATATATATATATATATATATATATATATATATATATATATATATATATATATATATATATATATATAAACAAGTATATATAGCCTAAATAAAATCCAAAATAACATTCTAAGAGGATTATTATCCTATTTCCAAGGTAATATAAATTTAAATAGCAAATAATACATGTATTATATTTAATATATAATTTATAGAAACTATTCACGAGACTATAAAAATGAACTACCAATATATATACACACACACATATATATATATATATATATATATATATATATATATATATATATATATATATATATCTACATAGACTTCGTTGGTCGTACTACATGACTACCAGGGCTTGGGTTGGGTTCGGGTCAAGTCCGGGCTAAATTTGTACAACCGGGTCTTCTAAAAGTTATAATATTAATAATTAATTAATTAAATCATTTATAGGGGTTATGTCACAACTTAGTCTGGTTTTTCTAGTTAGAACACACATATGGCTCAGCCTTTCCTACCATGGCTAATCCACTAGTCAAAGCACGCCACTGCACTATCCGTACCATGATTTCTTGTCATCTTGCACTCCAAAACTTAACCATGACTTAACGCATTCTACCGTAATAATTAATTAATTAAATATTTATAAAATTCTAAAAATCACCATTTAATTCAAATAAATTTTTTTTTTTTAAAATTTTGGGAAGAGGAGTTACAAATCTACCCACCTTAAAATAATTTTGTCCTCGAAATTTAAGGAAATGGTCCATCAGTGATGGTAGAAGACGGGGTCCCACTAGCTATCAATTATACTCATGGTCATTTCGTAACTACAAATCCTCGAGAACTTCTACCCACCTTTGGTCACACTATCCCTTCAAACACATAATAACATTTTATAACCTTGCATACTAGTTGCAAAAATTACTACCAATAGATATCTATGGCATATGGTCTCTCTAATCTCCTCCTATCTATCAAGCAACCAAAGTTCAATAATCAAATAACTTATACTGTAACTTAATTTTTTTTGATAAATTCTAGACAACATGATCATTCGTCACCCCGAAATAGGAAGGGACGAGAATCAATGGTACGGAAAGACAAGGAAGAATAATCGAGAGCAAATACAAAGTTTTTAAGGACGATAGAGAAATTTCTAAGAGAATTTTCAAGGCAGTATGGATTGAGATTTCTAAGGATTTAATCATATTCGTAGGCTCGTATCAATACAGTTACGTAATCGATACGATATGCTCTGACCTGCATGGGCCACAAAACATTGCTCATGGAACATTAGAGGTATTATATATGAAGCATCTTTTACAAGAACTAGGAGAAGACGCAGGATCTCAAGCGGCAAATCTGTGGTGTGATAACCAATCTGCTATCCATATTGCCACCAACCCAGTATTTTATGAAAGTACGAAACACATTAAAATTGATATCCACTTTGTTCGTGATGAGTATACAAAGAAAGTGATAAAATTTTAACATGTGAGGACCGACGACTAGATACCTGATGTCTTCACAAAGCCTCATTTGGGTCCTCGGGTTCAATATCTTTGTAATAAACTGGGCATGATAATATCTATGCTCCAGTTTGAGGGAGGGTGTTTAGTGTTGTATTAGAACTATAAGTTAGTAGGCTTTAGTCTCACATTACTTAGAACAATTGGAGAAGGGCTAGCATTTCTTATATATATGTCTCTCAATATCAATAAAGATCATCCATTATCATATTCTATATTGTGAATATATATATATAGGTTCTAGATCCACCGACATCCTTGAGCCCTAATACAGTCCCGAACATAACTACACATTGGGTCAATATGTACGCAGTCTTGAACGGATATGGGATTCATGATAGCAAGAGCTTACTTGATAGAGTTTATGTAAGAACTAAGCACGAGACCGTCCTTGTAGATAATGATTGTACTCGACAAAACTTGTGGAACCATCATGAGGTCGTCACCGACAACACGATTGTTCACGACGACCGCACCGGCTCCACCGGCCTCTAGTACTGCTTCACCCTCGTCCATCGTCGAGATTTCTCCTAAGCTGCAAACCATAATCTTTCCTTCAGTCTTTCTAGGGTCCAAGGATCCTATGTTGCATAATTCTCTGCATAATTCCAAATTTATCCGTTAGAAAAATTAATATTGTTGATTTCTATCTTCTTCAAGATAGTAGATACTTATGCATCGTGTGAAGATGTGTTAGCAGCCTTGGCATCTAAGAAAGTGATCAATGGATAAAACTTATTCTCCGGAAGGTGTTTCAATTAGAGGCTCTGTTCCTGAAAGAATGAATGAGTTGATTACTTGTAAACATATATCTACACGCAAATTACCACCGAGGAGTGGGTACGGGTAAGAACTCAGTTCAAAAAAAAATTGATTAAGTTGGAAGAGGTATTGGTGCCGGTAGTCCACGAGGATAAATTTTTCTTTGTGTCGGGCTCACCGTGTACCTTCCATGTCAACTGTTAGATTACATGGGGATATGTGCATGCATACGTCCCCATACAATCTAACGGTTGAGGACGAAGGGTGTACGGTGAGCCCGACACAGAGAATAATTTCTCATCCAAGAAAGAGACCATCATTAATGACTGGATTTATATCACAATAACGACTACTGACCTCTATGAGGTAGGAAGAGAACTCCCTATCCAAGGTTCTGGCTGCCACTGTTGTGACCCATGGTGTAGTGTTGATGACTGGCCTCGTTAAAAATCATTATTTCCGACAGAGCAGACCACCGAGATGCCCTGTGACACTGCATGGAACGAACCCACCGCCCCGCATCGCTCAGGTAGTTCCAGCTATACCCTCCAAGGGAGAAAGATATCACGTCCACCCCGTCGTGGATCGCTTTGTCGAACGCAGCCAGAACGTCGGCACTGGTACACTGTGGCCCTAGCGGCTCGGTCCAACACACTTTGTACATTGCGGCCCAGGTAGCGGGCGACCCTCCCTTGGCCATCCCGTTCGTGCTACCGAAGAAGCTGGCACCGACGACGGGACTGCCTACGGTCATGGAGAGGGTGTGGGTTCCGTAGCCATCATCGTCGTGAGTTGAGCTGCCATAGCCTTGCGGTGCACCGAAAGAAGCTTTATATCCGTTGTTGAAGTACTTTGCGCCTATTAGCTTCCTGAAAGGATCAGGGATATCATTACCATGTTGAATATCATCATGTAAGAGACTCGACTCCTCTAGTTTGAAATTTAATTTTAATTTCTAAATTTTTGAGGAACTCCTAAGCTCAATCCAATGGTGGCTTCAAAGCTGTTTGAAGTAGTTAAATAATAGTATAGATTCTCTTTGTGCTAGTAGCTAAATTAAAGCATACGTTTGTATGAACATGTTGAATATCATCACATTGCTACTTATATTGTTTTAGGTACTATTGATAATACTGATAGTATTAATCCATTTTTTTATTAATATAATCTTTCTTACTTAATTTTGTCTAAATTAAAGCATACGGTTGTATGAACATATGGCATACATTGCTACTTATATTATTTTAGGTACTATTCATAATACTAAGGATGATAACCATTGTTCAAAAAGGCGGTCTAGGCGGCTGCCTAGGATCTAGGCACCTCGTGTCCGCCTGATGCCCCCTACGCGTCCGCCTAATCCTCCCGACGTCTGATTATGCATGGTGCCCATCCGATGCCCTCTAGGCGCCCGCTAGTCCCCTCGACATCCGACTATGCATGTTTGTGGATTTTATGGATATTTTGTTCAATTTTTAGTAGGCTTTTTTGGATTTATTTTTATTTTTTTGAACCGCCTAGATCATGGCGACCACCTAGGCGGGCTAGGCACTAGGTGGCGGGTGCCCGCCCGACTAGCACCTAGCGCTTTTCACAACCTTGATTGTAATGACCCGCTCTGCGCAAGCGGAATGCTGATTCAAATGGTGCAAGTGCAATGACTCAAATCCCGCCTTGCTCGGCGAAACGACTCGCTCGAGGCAAAGGCAACAGACTTAGCCAATCAAAAGAATCTAGACTTAGAATTTCAAAGACGTGCCCAGAGTCTCGCTCGACCGATGCGATCATAGATAAGGTGGTTGGCTCCGATGAGCCTATTTTTGCTTAGCCTGGACACATAATAACATTGACGGTATTGCTAGATCGCTAGGCGAGAACCCCCTGCATGCTAATAAAAGAACTTAACATATCTAGCTAAGGGAATAATCCTATCTTGTATATCTTGTGTAGAACATGGAAATGAACTTGGAAATTTACTTAAACCTTCGCACCGCACTCCACGCTCGTGCCAAGGCACAACTTACATTTCGAGTAGATTTACTTATACGCTCAATTATGTCTGAATTGCTTGTCACTTAGATCGTGCCACGACTTGAAGCATGAAACAATTAATGGTTCACTGAATTGATGTAGGAAGACTATCAAAATAGTCGTTTTGTGTCGAGTATTGGAAATATGGAAAGTCTTCGAAACCGATGGGTCGCCAAGGCAGTTCCCGTACCGGAAGCTGCATAATAATAACAAAAGAATGAAAGAATGAACGAACGAATGAACGAACGAACGAATGAAGAAGTGAATGAATGGATGAAAGAAAGAAATAAAATAATGAATGAAAGAAAAAAAAAGAAAAGAAGAAAAGTATAATTAACAACAGGTATGTCGGGGACGTACAATGGGGATAGCTACCCACGATGCATGGATGCCGCCGCCAACCTAGTCGATAATCGGTTATGGGATCAGAGGGCTCGTTAAGTTAAAAATTAAAAGAGAATACGAAATAGTGCGGACAACTCGTACATGAGGAATGTGGATGAAGGATTCCTTGGACGATCAGAAGCTGGAAAGCCAGGGATTATGTCGGCCTAGGAGAAATTTATGGCTTATGGGTGACTTGGATGCGGGTCTGGCCACACAAGCGACGTAATGCCGGTATTACGTAACCTATTAGGGTGTACCGGCCAGCACGCCTGGTAGGTAACATCACTATGAATACCCTGTATGTAAAGTCCAAATGGCTTATGATGCCAGCGACCGGTGTATATAGATTTAAGTTGGCTCACTTACGGCAATCCGTGTGCGAGTCCTTGCATTGAAACAAGTGATCTGAGTAAGCTGAACGACTGAGTAACTGAATAAAATGCATCTGGACAAAGCTTGAGTATAACACATCTTGACAAAACTTGAGTACTTCGTTGACCTAAGGCAGAAACACGCTCATGACGCTCGTATTTTTTATGCAAATCCGTCAAGTCATTATGTATAAAATATTGGCTAACATGGTTTACCTTGGACAGGGAAGATCATATGGTAAGTAGGATAAGTTGCGCATGTTATCCTTATGCGACACTTGATACCTGTAACATGAGATAGGTTTTACATTATATGCCATAAAACTGATCCTAAGGCAAGATTAGAAAGATAACAACTGATAGTTGGTGCACGAAACTAAATTGAACATGTTTGGTAATGATAGTGAGCGGGCGAGCTAGCCTCTCCACCAGTGCATGCAATGTACTGATAACCACATAGACTGCTTGCAGGGTACGGAAGAACCTCGTATGGTGCAGAGTCTTCCCTCGAACGTGCTAATGCGGAGCTAATTCTGGAGCCTTGGAGCATTGCAAAAAGGAACTGAAGCACCATATATAGGACATAATGTATCGAAACATCGCCATGTATCATTCCATATTATAAGCCGCTTGGCATGTCCTTTTATGTTTCAGGAGAGAGAGCTTGAGCGAATTATAATCTCGGCCTAGCACCGCTTGTACTTCTTGAATATCAATAAAGAGCTTGGATTTTGAGCTTGTTTCAATTCTGTTTCAACTTATGATCTTTTATAGGAGGATAATTATAACATATTGTCTCTTTCTTAGTCAATTTTGTGTTACAAACAATGATATAATAAACATACTCCTTTGAACTTGGTGCTACAAAGTCTTATGGATTTATGCAGCTTTTAATACTGAAATTCATGATATGTTTACAAGAAAATTATCCACACTCATAACTCCAAAATCAATTGAGAAAATTGGTTCACTGATTAACATCAGAAGCATTTAAATCAGGATCACGAAAAGATGGGGGATAAAGAAGAAACCTATTGCAAGGAACCCCGTCTTTAGTGTTGTTATCACAGCCTCCTTTCCATCTTGATGGAACTGGTCCCATTCCTTTATCATTGAAGCTTTCTGATTCTGGCCACAACCCTTTAAAAGCAAGACAATATTCGCAAATTTTATATTTCATTATAAAAGTTAATCACTAATATACAATTTCCTAATGAATATAAAGGCATCATGCTTCCACGAGGCTCTAGCTAATGCAAGGTTAAGGAGGGTCTATACTATAAACTTAACCCCAATATGTTGGGAGTTTGTTAATATGACTCAAACAATCCTCCAGGATGTAAACTTTGTGTTGCGTCAAGAAACACCCTTCAACATTCAATGAAATTACTTTTATATATTTTTGAAATAAATGTAATCTAAGAAACATAGTGGAAGAAAAAAAGAGAGGTGAAAATACTAGCTAGAATCAAGACTTCCAATAATTGTATTTTTGCCGAACTTAGCCTCATTCCAGATCGATGTCTTATGGACTTTGCCATTCTTTTCTAGATCCATAAGCTCCCATGATCGTGCCGTGTGCCATTTCAATGCTTCGTTTGGAATTATTGAAATAACACTAGATGCCCTGAAAAACAAATAACAAATTATGGACAAATAAAGATGAAATACAATGGCATATACTCGTGTATTTGGAATTATTGCGTATATTTTAATCTTACTGGATATCTCCTCAACTTGGTCCTCTTGCAAGAATGCAGCGAAGCCATTGATGTGTTTTGTGTATGAGTAGAAAATCATGTTGCGTGCATCTCCTTGCTGCTCAAAATATTTTTTCAGGACCAAACTTGACAATCAGTAATGAAACTTGTTAAATTAATGAAACAACTTTGTTAAATTATAGGAGGATTTTACCTTCCAAAAATTGATGCCAAGAAATCATAGGAAGAGTTGGTAGCTTGTTCATAATCTTCTGGAGTAGCTTGTTTGCCATGAGGATGCCCTCTGAAGTACACAATATAAGACTTCCATCAAGAGAAACAACAAAAAGAAATTTGGAAACTTGAAAACTTTGTTTGTTTCTCTTAGCATTATATCATCATATATAGACATTGTCAATATAATGAACTTTTTCCATATCTTTATCATAATCAGTTTATTTCAAAGGTTTTACCTAAATATGTACATTCACTTTATCCCATCATTACAATATATTCAAAGAATATAGGGTAGTACTTGTACATTAGTCTCTTCCAACAATCTCAAATTTTCTTCTATAACCATCCATGCAAATATAAAATTTGCTAAAGTTATTGAACCCTAATACATTCAGTTCAAATCATCTCAGATAGTTAGTCTCGTCCAATAATCTAAAAAAATTCTTCATAAACATCCATGTTTAATATACATGAATATCCATGCTAATATAGAAAGCTAAAAATTCAAATAATAAAGTTTGCGACAAAACTATTAACGAATAGATGATAATATGTTTGAGAAGAAACCAAGAGAATGATGTGCCTTCTTGGTGCTTGCAAGTGCAGGAATCTTTGAAAGAGAAAAGGCCAGTACTATGGTAAGGCAGAGAAAAGCCTTCCTTACAAACTCATCCTTCTTGAGAACCTGAAAGAGAAAAGACCAGACACTCCAAAAAAGTGGGCCATGTCTGACACGGTCTTGACAACCTGAATACGCTAGGACACACCAAAATAGGTGTCGTGTCCTTATCGTTTCGTGTCATATCGGTGTCTAAACTTGTCTGGATACTTTCTGTCCCATTATATTTATTTCTCATCCTTTTCTTTCCTGAACCTAAACAAGTTTGAAATTTGGAGTACTCTACCTCAAACAATCATTATTTAAAAGTTAATCTAAATTCAATCTAAATGTGTAAGAATAGATTATGTTAATTTTAAAATTGTACAAGATTTTGAAATTATAACTTAAAATCATAAAAATAAAATTACGTTATAGTATATTCAAATTTTAATTTAAACCTTAGTTTGATTGTCCCAAAAACCAAAACGTTAGTATTGACGAATGACGATCCCCGTAGGAAGTGTCCGATAGCAATTCAGATACCGATAACCTTGATATAGATCCTCGTAGGAAGTGTCCGATAGCAAATCGGATACCGATAACCTTGATATGGACCTTGTTTATATAATGACTTTTTTTTTTTCCATCTAATCAGTTTGTTTCAAAGGTTTTACTTAAACATGTACATTCACTTTATCGCATCATTATACTATATTCAAATAATATACGATAGTACTTATACATTAGTCTCTTCCAACAATCTCAAATTTTCTTCTATAACCATCAATAGTTTGTCTCGTCCAATAATCTAAAACATTTCACCATAAACATCCATGCAGATATAAATATTTAAATTTTGCTTGAAATAAATGAACACCAATTTTCTTATATATGAAGTTGAACATGTAAACCATAAGTTCATATAAAGTTGGCGACAAAAATACATGATATCCATATGAATATAGAAAGCTAAACATTCAAATAATCAAGTCTGCGACAAAACTATTAACGAATAGATGATAATATGTTCAAAAAGAAACCGAGAGATGATGTGCCTTCTGTTGGAGCTTTTTCTTGATATGTAGAGAGAACTTGCTCTCATTACATGCCTAGTTTTTAGTCCCACATCAAAAATGCACCATGAAGTGTATCTCAATATATACATGGTGGGGTGTTGTGGTATGCACTTGGGGTGGTGATGTAAGCCCCCTGAATTTTAGGGCTCTTTTAAAAAAATTTAAATGAATTATTTTCCATGAATAATTTTATTATAACTAGTTTTGATCATTAAATGTACCTTTTCGTGACTTTGATTTTTGGAGTGCCAGAGATGTCAATCTCTCAAAACTTCCTTCATGAGTTTTTTAGTATACAAGATTATCTCCATTTTGATATATCATATCCCACTCAAACTTTCTCCCTTGCATTCTATTTACATCGCGCAACTTTCTGGCCAATTTAGACAATTTGACCATCTATCGAAAAACTTGACCTAACTTCCAATTTAATTTCGGGGCTCGACACCGATCCAATCTAATCAACCCAATGTATGGTTTTGACCTATTCTAAGTCTAGTACACGTATGCCACTTGTGTACCATCCAATTGAGCTCTGCCATGCTATTATTTCATCAATGATCATAAACGACTTAAATTGTAGTCATGATCATTCCAAGCCCAACCCTAAGCCCATATATGTTGCTTCTCCTTATTAATCATACTGACCTAGCCTAAAACTTTTATTTCTAATTAACCAGACAGCCCATGTACTAATTGTTAATGTTATTAGTAATGCTATCATTATTAAATGCCCCTTTGGAAATATTAGCACCTTGGAAGATTCTTTTATAGATACCAATAAAAGGATGTTAAGGTTAGGAGATTATATATATATATATATATATATATATATATATATATAAATATATAAATATATATATATATATATATATATATATATATATATATATATATATATATATATATATATAAAAAATATATATATATATATATATAAATATATATATAAATAAATATATATTCAAAAAAAAAAAAATATATATATATTCAAAAAGGGCATTTTATTGAAGATCTAAAGGGAGCTCAAGAAGAGCAATACAGACAGGTACAGGGCCAAAAAACACAAAAGGACCCTGTTGAGCAAGTTAATAAAAGCAAAAGGTAGAAATACGAAATTTTGAAATTTCGGAGAACCAAAATTTCGAAAAACAACGGTGTTTCAAAACATTTCAAAATTTCAAAAATCGAAATTTCAAAACATTTCGAAAATTCGAAAAATTCGAGAAAACGTGAGGGAGGGAACGGGAACGCAGCCCGATTGGAGGGGGAGGTGTGGGCTCGCAGCCCTAGGAAGACACGCTGCCCGAGGGTGGGGGGCGCTCTGCCCGAGGGGAGGGCGTACGGCTCGAGGAGCCTCGGCCCCCCAGCGCACTGCCCGGAGTCGGGGGGCTCCGACGGGGGAGGCCGAGAGGGAGACGGGGGCTCGGGCGAGGGAGGCCAGGCCGGAGTAGAGGGGGAGAGAGGGAAAACGGAGGATGGGGGGAGGGGGGAACGAAGCACCTGCGGCTGCCGGGGGGGCCGGACTAGGCGGCGTTCGGGAGAGATGGAGGGAGGAGAAGGGGAGGGGGTGAGGGGGCTCGACCTCCAGGGGGAGGGAGGGCGGCTAGACTGCCAGGGGGAGGGAGCAGGGTGCTCGACCTCCGGGAGGACGCTGGCCTACCACCGACAAGGGGGCGGGCCCTCCAGCATGCGGCGAAGGGATCGCCGGAGTCCATTGCTGGGAGCAGGGAACGCATCGCGGGGGGAGGACGGTGTCACTGCATGCGGGGATCCATCGATCGACGTCGGGGAGGGGGATAACGAGCGCACCGAGGGGGGCTCGCAATACGCGAGGGGCGGGGGCGGGGGACAACCGACGACGGGAAAAGGGCTTGGGCATACTCCGGAGGGGGAGCCGGAGGAGGAGGAGGGTGGGACGCCCCCGGGGGACCCGAGGCGAAAGGTAGGAAGAGAGGGGGGCTGCTCCTGAACCGCCGGGGGGGGGAGGGAAGGTCGGGGGGTACGAGGTGGACGCCGGGGGCCACTTTAGGAAGAGGAAGGTGGACGTCGCCGACGAGGGGGACAGCGCAGCGAGAGGAGCGGCGGGAGGAGGGAGCACGGTACTGGGGGAGGTTCGCCTGGCGAAGCAATCGATCCCAGCGGTGGAGGACCCTTCCTACGCCGACGAGGGGGTAGCCCCCCCACGGTGCGACGACGCCGACGATGGGGTAGCCCCCCCACGGTGCTCGGACGCCGACAAGGGGGAGGCCCCCCACTGGGGAGGCGGCCTGGCGTCCGGCCATCCGGGGAAACGAGGGCGGTGGGATGAGAGGGGACCTCCGCGTGGGGAGGAGCCTGGGGCCAGGCAGAGGAGGCCGGCCGGCTAAGGCATCCAACCGAGCACGACGAGCTCCGGTAGAGACCGGAGCCAACACTGTTGCCTTTCCATTATATATATATATATATATATATATATATATATATATATATATATATATATATATATATATATATATATATATAAAAGCATAAAACTTATTTTTCTCCAAAAAAAAAGAAAGAAAAAAAAAACCCTACATCCCAGCCTACAAATAAATCCATTTAATCTCATCCAACTTGAGCCCAAACCCTTAATGAAACCCTAAGCTAAGAATTCCTAAAAATCCTAAAAACCTGGCCTGGCCCCAAGCTCCTAAACCTTGGCCCAGAGTTTAGGGCAGGACTTAGCCCAACCAAATACACACCTAAACTTTTCTATTCCTTTTCTTTCTTAATGAGCCAGCCACCAACCCACAACATAATTCAAGTTTAAACCCAACGGTTACTTGAAGACCCTGTTCTTCTTCCCCGCATGAGAGAGAACTCTACTATTTCTGTATTAGCTGCTGGCATACGCGCATACGGTGCTAATCTAGCTCTTCCTTCTCTCATCTCCTTCCTTATATTTAACCACCAACTTCTCTTCACCTTCCTAATACAAAAACCTAGCCGCCTCTTCCATTCTCCTTCATCCTCCACGTCGAAGACCAAGCGCTGTAGGCGACACTCGAAGTGTCGACCGTAAAAGACCTCCAAGCCCTCGTCGCAGCCTCCCCCAGAAGTTCTACCACCGTGTGATAATATAGTGCATCAGCGTACGACAGCGTGTGCGTGCAACACTACAGCAGCGAGATTAGCAGCAGATCGTCGCTCACCATTGTGCTATGTGCTACCGCGTGTAGCCCTACCGTGCGCATGGGAAAGGATATGCAGCACAGCAGCAATGCCGGACTTGGCCGCATCGGCCACGCACCGTCGGGTAGTACAGCACCGTCCCATGCTTGACACAGCAACAGCACGCAACTGCGACTGCCAACTGCCGCAGGGATTATCCCCGTATGATTGTGCATCACCGATAAAACCCCCTGACAGCTATCGTCCACTATGACGAGTAACAGGGTCGATTTCTGCGTTTGAAAGTCGATCCCGTCGTGACGAACGAGATTTGAAGTCCAGAATCATGTTTCGTCGCAACAACTTTGGACATATTTTTTGGACCATTCGATCGTTGGATCGTTGAACTCTTTCTTCCTTGCAATCTTGGTATATAGCTCTATCTCCACCTAAATTTTTAGCCATTAATTCGATCGTTTGATAGATCAAAACTAACCACCAAGTTGCTCGAATAAATTATATTTATTTTGACAATTTTATGGAGCCAACTTTATGGATTTGTTTCTTCGCCATCGTAGTTTGGCATGCCACTAGTTCTTGTGTGCAGCAGGTATAACCACCTTCGTGCCATAAAAGTTTCAGTTTCATAGGATATCGTTTGATTGGTTGAAATCAACGCCAAAGTTGGCCTCTCGAAACATTAATTTCCAATTTGTCAAATTCTAATTTTGGACCCAGACTCTGAATTCCAATTTTGATGCCACCAGTGGACTCATGGCATCATTTTGGCCAAAATTGATATATAATTTGCTGAATTTGGAGCAACGTGGCCCTGACACGCATTTCGATGCAAATTGGGTCCCACTTTTTGGGTCAACAGGTTATTTTGAGTTCGGTTCATCAAAATCCAATTTTGGATATACCATTGGATTTGTATCTACATTCTGGACACATTGACATATACTTTGCTAGATTTAGTGTACTTTGGCATCGACATGCATTTTCGTGCAAACCAGATCCCAATGTCCTAGTCAACGGGTCATTTTGAGATCGGCTCATCGAAATCCAATTCTGGATGTACCGTTAGGTTCGTATCATCATTCTGGACTAGTGGACATATAATTTTTTAGGTTTAGAGAAATTTTATTCTGGCACATTTTTTGGTACAAAACAGGTCAAACGGTGGACATTATTTTGACCCAAAATTACTGTTTTATTCATGTGTCCAAATTGGATTTATGGATAAACTATCCTAGCTAATTTGACCCTTCTGGACACGTTGGTGATGTTTGTTTCATCATCTGACGATTTCTATAGATTTTCTTTTATGTATTACTATTAATTTTAATTAATTCTTATTCATGTTAGTATTTCGGAATCCGTACGTCGAAACTGAGACCAGTCGATTTCAGTGATCTCACATCGCTGAAATTGACTAGATGACCATGTGGATCACAAAGATAAGATTGTTGACCTTATAGTTTAATCTTGTCTCGATTTGTGTGACGTAGGTTTCACTATACGAATAACGAGGTACAAACTTTATATTTTAATAACCTACATTTTGTAATTCATATTATTGGCAATAATGATTATAGAGACTAGTGTGACCTAGTCCTAGACGATGTAATTACAAGTGTCTTAGATAAAAAGGGTAATAGGTGACTAGAACAATCCAAGCTCTCTAGGTGGGAGTTATGAGTTATACGTGTACTTTGGTGCATGATATATGTTTGTTTGTGATTCGGATTGATAGATTTTTGCATGGAGTATGGTCCAATGACTCAAGGATAGTGGTTTAGACTTTGGTATTGCAGTCTCAGCATAGATTAGATGAACTCTAGGCAAGTATACCTTGCCAATCTTGTACTTCAGTTTAAAATATTTAGCATTTAAATACCTGCTTGATTATAATATTGTAACACCTAAGGCCATGTTCGGTACTTCGCGTCCTAATCACATTCGGGTGCCGATGAACATCAGTGTCATCGGGTATCGATACTAGATGATTCACATTGTGTTACCGTGATAAATCGTTGTGGGGTATACTCTGACCCTAGGATATGTTCGTGTGACACTACATTACTGACGGATTCTCGTACTTGATTACATCTTGGTATACGGGAGTCCGTGTTGATTCTAGGATGATGAAATTGATATGCATGTATTGTTACTTTTCTATTATGACTCATTGTCCTAGTTAGAGGTTCTGGCCGAGTGTCTCGTGGATAAGATTTGTGAAGTCACATGGGCGGGAAGAAACATACACCGTGCGCTTGGGCTACTTTCCCACATTGTTACTGTTGCCTCTTTTCCAGAGCCTCGGATATTCATAGTTACCACAGTTCCTTATCGGAACTGCAAATTTTTTATAGTTATCGGAGTTCTGTATCTGATCTACGGATTACACCGTGACAGCCCGCATGTTCGAATGATGTTTCTTAAATTATATTTTCATACTAGTTGGTTATGTTAGTTTCACCTACTTCATCATTCTTACTATATTTATTTATTCATTTATTACTATCATACATTTGGCATGTATATTATGTATCTTGTTGCGTTCTTCTGAGGACCTGGTTTTCTTCCAGGTTGGCTAAGTAGGTTTTGGTTGTGCGCCCTGCTAGATTGTTGATGTTATTCATTCATTACAGGTATTCAATCTTCCAGAGTTATATGTTTTATTTACTGTTATTTGTATCTGCTTAGTAGCCTAGTATTTATAGACTCATAATATATTCTGAGTCTATTCGGGCAAGTATGATTATTGGGCTGCAGACTAGTATTCATATTTTTCTTGCTTATGTTTCTGTTACTTAGATTGAGATATAGAGTTGATGTAGTGATAGTTACACAATTTTGAATAGCTTATACGTATTCTAGTTGGACTAGAGTGTCACGACCTGCACCCGCTTTTCGGGATGCGAATGCGTGTCAATATTAAAAATAATTAATGGTTTAGAACAACTTACTACACTGTGACTCATAGCGTAGGCTGGATGTGTCCGACACGTATCCGAATATTTGGGTACGGGTCGTGACATATTTTTATTGGTGGCCCATGCAGGTCTGCTTAATAACACTTAGGACGTAGAGTGTTAATTAGGGGACTTGTTAGATTAAGAAGAAATATCATAGCATAGGACCGGTAGTATTTTACTTAGGATGATTATTTTAGTTTTTCTGCCTAGATAGATTACTTAGTACCGAGCCAGAGGAAGAGGTAGTAGCTGACATCATCATAGGTCTTATTTCGCTACATTCTTATCCATCTACTGCAATATTTGATTCTGGCGCTTCACATAGTTTTCTATCGCTTGAGTTTGTTCATAGACATAACCTTATCACTAGACCTACTAAAGAAATTGGTAGAGTTATGACTGGAGGAAGAGCAGTATCCATTAGTAATAAGTATAGCTGCTCTATCATCTTAGCTGGGAGAGAGTTTAGGGCACAATTCTTCGTAATAGCTCTTCTCGGGTACCATGTCGTACTGGGAATGGACTGGCTTAGTAACTCACATGCAGTCAGATTGTTTTGGGGGCAGTATAATGTTCAGTCCCCCCAGGGAATGAGGTGTTTAGAGTGAGAAGATCTATGCCAGAGATTATGGACAAGACCAACTTTGCTGCTACATTTAAAGAGCAAGTACCTCCCCGTCCTATCATCACAGAATTCATGGATGTCTTCCCAGAAGATCTTCTAGGTCTTTCGCCTAACGGAGATGTGGAGTTCTCTATAGATCTGATTCTGGGATCAAGATCGGTATTTCAAAGGTGCTATAGAGTGAACCCCAAGGAATCCAAGGAGATACACCCCGATCCGCAAGATGCCTTATGATGGATGGTTCGTTCGATGAAGCCTTATTGAACTTGGGAATATGTAAAGGATCGCTCGGAAGGCTATGTGATCGTGGCAGACATTGTCTTATAAATATGAGTAGTGTTGAACCTTTTGAAGATCCTTTAGCTTCACGCTTAATAAAAAGGATTGTATGCTATGTTGCTCGTTGAGTTGCTGAATAACACCTTGCATGAAAGTCGAAAAGATTGTAAAAGATAATTAATCACATAACCCGAGAATATTGCGTATCATTTCCATGAAATATATACTTGCATGCTTTACAATGAATTACTTGATAGGTGAAGAAAAATTCCCAAATACTTGGGCGGTGAGTATATCAAGCCTTAGCTCGATGAATATATGGTAACGTAGATAATAAGACCCAAGAACTAGGCAGTGAATATGCTTGAATTATGTCCGAATGAACGTATGCTAAACAGATGCTAAGTCTCAAGAATTGGGCGATGAGTACATTGAGTGTTGGTTGGAAAGATGTGGGAAAGGGATTGGGTAACAACATTCTATTATTCCGTCGTTGATGTAGAATGTTGATTACACCAAGACCCTGGAATGAAAAAGATGACAATACGAACGAGAACGGTGGCTGAATTACTTAGTTTTTCATGTCATGCATTATATGTTTCTTTATAGATAAGTTGCATATATTTGCATGGTCATGGACAACTTATCGACAAGGTAGTTGCTTGAACGGTAATCTGAGGCCACGGACCCGATTCATCCTAGGGGAAACAAGGATTGGTGCCGACGTACAGGCATCGATATGCGGGACCTTCAGTGGGGCTAGCTACCCGTACTGCTAGGGACACCGTTATACCTGGAAAACAGTCCAAGATGGCGTGTCGCTAGTGACCTTCATATAGATAGGTCCAGTGCTAATGATGTCTTATGCAGGAAGAGTAAGTTATTACTCAACTACAGGGAAGGATGTCGACTGTTGGTAAAAAATCACATGAATTGTGACAATTATATTGAATTATGATATTGTTCCTAACAATATCTTGTGCAGGCAAGGTAAGTATTATAAATGTACAGGGATGGCTACACGACCATGGATAAGAATCACCAAAGGGTGATACCATTTTGCATTACATTATGTCGGCTATGAGATTTGCATGCTTTACTTCTTGTCAGCTACAAACATAAAATTGACCCTAAGACAACGAGAAATACCACTTTTAATAATGTTCTATAACATGATTACTTAGTATTGTCTTATTAGGTGAGTTTGGCCAGCAACGCTCGCCAGTACATTGATGATGTACTGACCCACGTTGTGGGCAATATTACAGGTGCTCGTGCATGGGGGAAATCGTTTGATCAATGCTTGTCATCGATGAATCGGATAGGGGCGTAGAAGCTCTTCTTACAAGACAATATCTTCTACTATACGGGATATAATGTATGGAACAATGTAACTCAGATGTACCAGTAAGATTGTAGCCAAATTGGCAAGTTCATTGTAAGAAAAGTCGGCATGTTCGGTTGTAAAGCCTAAATGGCAAATGTATATTCAGTTGGCTATTCAAGAATCTTGTAATCAGTTGTAAACTTTGTATTCCGTTGCAAGTCTTGTAATCTATTGCAATTATCAATAAAGAGATACATTTCCTTATATCTTGTGTGACTTTAATTTATTTGCTTGGTTTTGCTGCGCTGTCGTTGTCTTCTGAGAAATACTAGAAACTATAATGGTTTTGCCTTGTACAAGTGCAATCTAGACTTGTACAACATCACACCCTGTGGCTAGTTTTCGATCCTCCGGGATCGGGGCGTGACATAATGGTATCAAAGCACGGCTTTTCATCCTTGGATTCTTATTTTGATTTGTTCAATCAAAGTTCCTCTTATGATAATTCAAAGCTGCTTCTGCGATGACTCAAACGATGCTTCCGCGATTACTCAAAGTTGCTTCCGTGGTGAATCAAAGTTGCTTCCACGAATACTCAAAGTTGTGTCCGCAATGAAATCAAAGTTGCCTCTACGATGAATCAAAAGTTGCTTCTGCGATTATTCTGTGTTACTTCCAAATTATTCTAAGTTGCTTCCTTGACTAAAAGTCCGTTGATCCTCATGGCCGCTCACAGGGTGTTCCATACAATAAGTCTAAATATGTGGGCTGTGATTTGTGTGTTGTAATGAATTCTTAAAGATATTAAAACGAATAACAATGATGCGATGCTATAATAAGTTGGTAATGTGTGCTTGATGTCTTAAGAGTGGGATTCATAGAAGTCAATTGTTATGTGGCAATTGACAGTGGATGATGGCTTGGTATGTTGGAACAAGAATTGTGCATGACTTCAATGAATGTGAATCTACATTATTTCGAGTTGGCTTATGCATGTTGGCTTGGGTATGTTTCTGTCACGACCCGCACCCACTGTGAGGGTACGAGAACGTAACAACGCCCAGCCTACGCCGTAGTGTCGGCGGTAGAACGCTGTCCTAGCTCAACAATCAACTAGCAATATATCTCTAAACAGTTTATACTCCCCGAATGGGGGTGACATAGCAGTAAAACTCAATCACAACTAAGGAAGAGATAGCACGATATGAAATAGAACTCAAGGAAATAAATAGATAAAAAGTAGTCTAAGATAATCCCAGTAATATCCAGAAGTACATGGTCTCAGATACAGAATGAAAGAATATATACAACTCTGAACTCCAAATAAAGTCTAGCTAAAACATGCCTCAAGACTACATAAAAGAAGATAAGCCTAACTAATCTAGTCTAGGAAATCGGGGTGATATCCTCAGCTAGAGCTGGGTCCTCTTGAGGGTCCAGCTCGCAGGTGTCATCTAAGGCTGCCCCGTAGAAAGTGTCCAGGCAGGCCTCCTCCTCGTCCTCTGTAATATTTCAACAGGTCCAGTCAGGACATGAGCGAGTACAGTACATCTCAACAGTTCATAGCAGGTTAGAAGATATAATCATGCAGTAAAGTAAGATACAAGTACTGAAAGACGTGCAGTATGTAAACAGAGAGAGAAAGCTGTAATAAAAATATCTACTATAAATAGAGAGCTAATATGTGACTAGTGAGTCAGAGTACAATATAGACATGTAAATGGCATAGGAGATTCTGATGCTACACTATGGAAGAGATTCTGATACTACACTACTTGGATAGTATTCACATGTCTATTTCTACTCCCCCGTACCCCCAATCAGTACACAAGGATCCAACCAGGTTATGTTATGATACTATGTAAGGCCCCCGAAGGGTGATAAGCCCCCGAAGGGTGATACATAGTAGACCCATAAATGGGATAAGGATTCCAGGAAGACTCTGTGATCATAAGAGTATATGTCACAAGTGATCGAAGAACCAACGAAGCATAGTGATACGCCATGTAAGTGAAACACACAGAACATAGAGTACCCGATGCTCCCTAAGGATAACATCTCAAGAAGGGATCCATATAGTACCAATCCGTGTGACCAACGTGACAGTACAAGTAAAGTAATCTACTGTAGGAAATAGTTCTAAGCAGGATATGAAATGATCAGAGAATGTACTCGCCTGGTATCTGAGTGTCCAATATGAAAGTACTGTCCGAGGAGCGGTGTCTGGCACCTAATCAGAACAACACAAGTTACAACAAGTCCAGAATAGTATAATGAAGTCCTACTATGCATTCTACATGATTCTAGGTCAAACTAGGCCAAAGTCAACTCTTGGTCAACTCTGGTCAACCCTAGAAGTCAAACTAGGTCAACCAAGTCTAATTTAGGTCAAACTAGTCTACACTAGACTACATTAGTCTATACTAGTCTAAACAAGTCAAACCTATATCTAAAACTTATCACTATATATATATATATATATATATATATATATATATATATATATATATATATTACATACCTATATGGTATCCATACACAAATAGATATTCACATCCCATGCACTCACAATACATTACCAACTTATATATGAAGCACAACTTTATATTATATATAGATACATACATATTAGAGTATACATTATATATATATATACTTACATTAGATAGGCATATAGGGGAACATGTGTAACTCTGTGTGTGTGTGTGTAGAATGAAAGAGTGAAGAGTGAGATGTGTGCTAGAGAGAGTGTACATGTGTGTGTGTGCAACATGTGACAGGAAATGGGAATAGGTGGCATGTGGTTGTGTGTGTAGCATTACAATAGTGTAGCAAGTGTCAATAGGAAATTAACAACCAAAGAACATTAAGTAGGTATCTCAGGATTTAACATATCAATGAACATTAAATAGGAATACTCAGCTTTCAAATCAACTTAACATTGATGAGGAAAAATCAGTAGCAATTTCAACTCAGGAAATCAGTGCATAGGCTAACATCAACTCATGCATCAATTCTTATTTTACTTGTGTGTGTGTGTCTAGTTGGATAAAATCTGAAAATAAAACAGTGTAACCCAGTCCACTGTTAACAATTGAGGAAAAATGGAGAGGAAACCATTACATTCTCAGGTTTCAACCTATACTCAGATATGAAAATACAACCAACAGTTAACATTCAACTGAAATTCTCAGGTTTCCTATGAATCTCATGAAAACATAACCCAACAATTTCAGATAATTTATGATAAAAACAGTGAGCTATAACTGTGGGGTGTGTTCAGAATCAAGAACAGTGTATGTGACAGTGTATAGGAATGGAAATCAATTTAGTAATGAATCATTCTCAGGAAATTAGCATTCTATTCTCAGTTTAATATGCCACTGCCCAATTTCGAAATCAACTCAACATGTCAAAATCCTCATAACACATCCCAAAACCCATTTGAATCTAAATGTTTCATTAATATATGCAAACAAACATGTAGGAAGAATTAATCAATGATAATAGCAATTAAACCAGGATCAATCAGTTGGGAAAAGAAAACTGGAAACAATGTATCAGTTATCATTTTACAGTCAACTATCACACATTGCCAAATCCCATATCATACTATAAAACCCAATCTCGAATGTAATCTGGCATTAACCCAAAACAGCAATATGTGGGGCATTATTAGAAGTGAAAATGTTACTAAAACAGGGGTTTAATTGGTTTAGGAACTAATTGAAATACTGGTATCAGGACAGTATCACCCATGTATCAGAAATATACAGTTCAACCCCAATTCGAGCCAAAACTCTATCAAAACTAATCCAACTAGTAAAGTCTAATTAAACAGAGATTATACAAGATATTTAGGATCTATTTAGCAATTAAAAACACCATTAAAAGCATATAAATCGAATAAAAATAGAACCCAATCCTGTGCACTGAACCACACAGTGAAATGCACGTGCACACGCAAATACGTGTCCGATACGACACGAGGACTCGTGAAACTTGGGGAGCCTCGTGTCAGTGTCTGCCCCGACGTGTGTGTCGAATATCTCGTGTCCAAGTGTCGTATCCAAGGAGGATTTGCCCCCTAGTAAGAGGGGACTGCTGTGCGTGCGGAAACGTGCGTGTCGCGTGTCCAAAATGACCCGACACAATACAATCATCAACTCAGTCCACCAAAAACCAATAAACAATACAAAAACCTAATTTTCTATTCAAAGGTTTTCCAAAAACCAGATCGAAATCCCCTTTTGGGCATTTCGACAAACACCTAGACACTGCTACTGATACGTGTCCAAATGGACACGAAACCCATAAAACTCGATACGACACCAATGCAGACACTTAGGGGACTCCTAGGGCTTCCTAATCATGAAAAGAAATTGAAATTTTATGGAGATTTGAGAGAGTTACCTGTTACGACCCGCACCCTAGAGTAAGGGCACAAGAACGTAACAACGCCCAGCCTACGCTGCAGTGTCGGCGGTAGAACGCTGTCCTAGGTCTCATGCATCTAACAGTATAAGGCTAAGCAGTTTATACTCCCCGAATGGGGGTGACATAGCAGATACAGTCTCAATCACATCTAAGGTAGAGCATGATAAAGATAGATAAAACATGAAATCCAAAAGAGATACAGGAGATAGAAGTCTAAGTATCTAAGATACATAAACCCAGAAATACATCTCAAAACTCAATACAGTAATCTACAAGTAAATACAACTCCCGATAAAATAAAATAACTATCTAAACAACCTCTACTGTGTCTCCTCTAGGCTAGCAGGCAATCCCAGGCCATCTGTAAAATTTATCAACAGGTCCAGTCAGGACAGGAGCGACCACAATACATCTCATGTAGTTCATATCATGTCAGGAAATATAAAGTAGGCAATAGAATAAGATACATGAAACGCTGTAAGAAGATGTACATGAAAACAGGAGAGATATTTGATAACTGGAAATATATACATGATAAGTAAGAACTGTAAGTGACTAGTGATTTAGAGTACGAGATGGCATATAATTGGCTTAGGTTGAACATGATGTACATGAGTGAACATGTAGGACATCAGCCAATAAGGCTGTGTTGTACATGATAAAATATGAAAAGTAACAGAGTGAACATGATGGGTAAATCACATGACCATTTATACTCACCCCTACCCACAATCAATACACAAGGATCTATTCAAGTTACGTTACGGACATGATATTTTGGTTATACAAGAAACACATGAGAAAACATGAGCGTACATGAAAGAACATGAGAGTACATAAACGTACATGTAAGAACATGAGAGAACATGAGTGTACATGAATAACGCAGAAGCAAGGAATACATGATGTACATGAAACACATGTCATAAAGTATCCGATGCGCCCGCTAAGGGGGATAACATCACAAGAAGAGATCCATATAGTACCAATCCGTGATGATAACGTGACAGCATCAAGTAAAAGTAATCTAGAGCGAGAATATAAGTCGTGACAAGTATGAAACGATCAGAGAATGTACTCGCCAGATATCTGAATGTCCAAGGTAAAGATACTATCCGAGGAGAGGTGTCTGGCTCCTAATTAGAACAGCACAAGTCATAACATGTCCAGAAGGGTAATATAAAGCACTACAATGCATTCTACATGAATCTATGTCAAACTAGGCCAAAGTCAACCCTTTGTCAACTCTGGTCAACTGCACTAGTCAAACTAGGTCAAACTAGGTCATGTCCTAACCCAGTAAGTCTTACTAGGCCTAACCAAGACTATCCTAGCAAGCACACATCAATACAAGGCTATACAAGCCAACATACACCCAACTCTATATAGCATGCAATTATTCGATACTCAAATAGACAAGAATTCATATTGGATATACACTAGGTAATCTATTACTTTAAGCTATATATGTCTACACATATATACATATGCATATATTGGTATTCAACATTAGGTCTATAATCATGGCATTTCAAATGGTTATATAAACTTATATATTACAACACAATATGCTAACATATATATAATATACATACATAGCTAAGTTAACTATATTCATAAATACTTATTTAAGAGGCTATGTGTGTGTATGTGAACATGGCAAAGGGGCAAGTGAGGGTTAAATGGGCATACATAGTGTATACATATCAAAGAGTGTCAAAGTGTAAGTAAACAATGTGTCAAGTGTGATAGTGTCAACATAGTGTAAGGGGGTACATGAGGTAATATAGGATTTGTGTTAACATAGAACATTACATCTCATTAACTTGTATATTGCATACATTACATCTATTATTACATTACATTCATGCTTGCATTCATTCATCATTCATTATTCTCTTGCACCACTATATGCACCATACATTACATACTATGGAACCTACATATTCATTACAAGCCATACTTATACATGCTTACATTAGATAGGATACTTACACCTCATACATCATTTATTTAACCATTTACTCATGCTTGCATTCTCTATTTAGTTACATAATGTATATACATTAACATGGGTTAAAATCAAATAGAACATTATATTACACACAAGGGTGCACAAAATGCATATGCCGAATAGTAACTCCTACTAATAATCAATACTGTACCAACTCAGCATGAATTAAATTCTAGGATTAAAGTATGTTATAGATCTATGTGTTAGCTTTTCGAAACTTCAAACGGATCGCATTTTTGTTTCCGGAAACTCCCGAAATCGCGAAAACATCGAGAACACGTTTGTCTTTCGTACAGCTGACACTCAAATAATTCTCCAGAAAGTTACAGAAAGAATTAGGCCTATTATTACATATTTTTCGAAATCTAACTTCAATACGCTTCTTTTAAAAAAAATGGGAGATTAAACCGAGCTTTGAGCTAGAAGTTATGACATTTCTAAGTTAGGGCTGAAATTAAAAACGTGGATAAAAATCATGACGGATTTAGATAGTTTGAGCCAAAAGAATACACAATATATATCCTAATTATCCACAACAATAATAGCAATAATAATATGAGAAACCATACTCACAAACTTGATTATATAATCATCATGAACCATTTATTACATATATAAATATAGATACACTCTCATTACAATATATATATATAAATCTATATATGTAACATCAACACATCCACAACACAAAGGACACTCCTATGACCTCCAAATGGACACAAAATGGACACAAATGGAGATACAACCATGGGGGTCATTCCTATGGGTTCAAAATAGACCTATATGCATGAGGAAATAAAAAAAAGAAGGGATTTATATCTCCCGGTAGATCGAATCGAAGAAAAACCTTCCCGGAGCGACACCGACACGTAGAGATTCCAAAAGGATACGAACGAGCTCCAAATCCTCCCAAACTTGGGTAGCTTCCTCCTTGTCTAGAATGGAGAAGGAAAGAAGAAGATTTGGTGGAGAAATGGAAGGATTTGGTAGAAAAATTGTTAGGGATTGCTCTCTAGGAATTTGGGGAAGAACAAGAGAGAGAAAAATAGATGGATAATGACAAATGGGAGGCTCAACCCTATCCTTATTGTGGCTGGCCATAAAGGTGGTTTTGTCCTATTAGGAAAAGTCCAAAAGCCCCCACTAACCTATTCTATGAGTATTAGGAAAGGGCTAATTGGTTGGGGCTAAATTAGTCATTCTAAAGTCTCTAATCACACTAACCTTATCCATAATAATTAGTCTAACCTCTAACTAAAATTAATATCATGTGGACTTAAATTAATATTATGTGGGCCATGCCTAACTAGTGTGTGGGTCCCACTAGAGTCAAACTACCCCCGGGTCCCCGTTACAAGTCAGATTGAGATAAAATTCGAACCCGACTCAAATAATCCCAAAACAATATCATAAATAATAAAATAATATCAAAATAATTCAAAGAGGTCAAATACAAAAAATATCCTTAGGCCAAAAATGATATTAAAATATCATAATCACATGGTTAGGCTCTAGGTCAAACAGTCTCTAGGGTTTCACTAGCAAAACGTCAAAACCACAAGTCATTGATTTAAATAATTTTAAAATAATTTAAAATCTGCAAAAATCATATCATAAATTAGATATTATTATTAAAATAATTATAAACACGAAATTTCAAAATTATCCTCATTTGGGAAACTGGGTGCTACAACTCTACCCACCTTAGAAAAATTTCATCCTCGAAATTAAAATGTCCATACTCCCTATAGGTCAAACCCCCACAATCAAAGTCCCAGATTAAAACAAATCATGTGATCAAAAGGACGACATACAGGGTCATGGCATACGGTGGTAGTGAAAGTCTCATCTAGGTATACTAGTCATGCTAACCGAAACGGTCATAGGGTATCAAAACATACAAGCAATCTAGGGTGCTAAACTTGAGAATTACAGAAACAACAAACAATCAAAACTGTAAGGCGGTCTACCATCCTATATAAAACTGGTACTTATCAAAACAAAATAAAGGCAACTACCAATTATCTGAAGAAGGGTACAGAAAATCAAATCCAAAAATTAAGGAATTGAAAATCACTTGCATTGTAATCCAAATCACAATATATATATACAGAGAGAGCGTTAGAGAGGAAAAACTAGCATTATGTAATGTTATGTGGTTTGTGTGTGTATGGGTGTATGTGAAATATACATGAAATTGTATATGAGCTATCCTGTTACACTACTCATTGCATATGGGTTAACAACCT
Organism: Iris pallida; assembly: GCA_029216955.1. Lineage (NCBI taxonomy): Eukaryota > Viridiplantae > Streptophyta > Magnoliopsida > Asparagales > Iridaceae > Iris > Iris pallida. Next base: position 16,323,031 of record JANAVB010017999.1, on the reverse strand, counting down.
ACAATACACAACCTATTTAATCATAACATGCATGGCTAACCATAAACATCTATAAGAGGTAGAGATTTAGTTATGTATATACATATATTATAACATGTATGCCTAAGCTCTATATATATCTATACAAGTATGTGATCATAACATAGAGAGGAAAGGTTAGGTTACATGACAGCGTATACTAAGTTAGGGTGTGTGTGTGTCCTTGTACAGGGTTATAGCTTAGTATTGAAAGGTTAAACCCAGTTTTAGTTCAGCATTTACATACAAAATCTGAAAATAAGCTAACATTTAAACCAGTATAATATTAACATAATGCAGTCTCAGATTTTATAAATTTAACATAACTTAACAAATTTCTCTAAAAATTGAAACTCTGCAGATATCATACATGTGCAGTTATGTAGACAAAACTAATAACATGAAATTTATATTTAAATTACGAATTTAAACTGAAAAAGCAGAAAACCAGAAATATTGGGGTTTTGAAAATTTTAACATTAACAACATATTAATATGTATTTTAGATAGGTGGAAAATCAAGTGTAGCATGCATACGTATCAGGCAAGTGTCCACTATGTAAATATACTCATATATTCTCATGTCCCAAAAAAAATTAATTCTACGTTAAGACCAACATTTAGATTCCTACCAAGATCGCAAAATAGGTGATTGACGAAATCAAGGCAGTTTTATTATTATTATTCAATACTAGAATAATAGCAAGAAGGAAATAACGATAAAAGCTGTTTGCTTATTTGCCTAAAAGAAGGAACCATTTTGAAACCAGAGCTAAATATCAAATCCAAGATAAAGTCTAGCAAAATCATCGATTCATTGTATTAAGAAGAAACTCATAGCAAGAAGTTACACAAGCTACTCCTAAGTTAAATAATTAGAAGCAAAACAAAGCAAAACAAATAATAATTCTTTTTGAAGGACTGCATCAAAGTAGAGAAAACATGCTTGAAAAATATTTAAGGTACAATCTGATAATCATATGTGTCTATCCAAAATCATGGTACTCTAAATCCCCGTCATACTAGTAAGCAAGGCTACGATAATCACAGAGTCCTTGACTTATGCACATACCTCTAGAATCATGGTATTTAACATTTTTGCGGTGCCGCTAGCTTAGCTGCGAAAACCTTAAATTCCCACACCCAAGAAATATATCCAGAGTCAGACTATATGTCCTCACCATGCTGGCTAATATGACTATAGAAGACTAGATTCCATAACATAGATGACCTAGCCCATATAATTTCATCTTGTCAAAAAAAAATTAAATTAAATTAACAATGAATACCCATAAATCAAATCAAATTTATCAACGAACTTCAAAATTCAAAATGAACAAAAATCCATCAAAATACAACTCGGATGCAACATCTATCATCAAGATTCAAAATTCGACAATCATTCATCAAAATCAATGAATACAACTCAAATTCAACCATAATCCATCAAAATCAAATTTAACAACAGTAAGTAAAAATAAATCAAATCAAGGGAAAAAGAGTTCTCAAATCGAAGTTAAAATAAGATTCTCAAGGGTCGTCCCAAGAATCTCTCAAGGGTTTCTAACTGTGATTGAGTACCTTCAAAATATATCCTAATCCTACTGCAGGCTGTAGTGGTACTCAAGTTCGAATACCACTACATAAACTCGACCTGCATGGGCCACCACTAAAAACGTGTCACGACCCGCACCCTAGAGTAAGGGCACGAGAACGTAACAACGCCCAGCCTACGCCGCAGTGTCGGCGGTAGAACACTGTCCTAGGTCTCATGCATCTAACAGTATAAGGCTAAGCAGTTTATACTCCCGGAATGGGGGTGACATAGCAGATACAGTCTCAATCACATCTAAGGTAGAGCATGATAAAGATAGATAAAACATGAAATCCAAAAGAGATACAGGAGATAGAAGTCTAAGTGTCTAAGATACATAAACCCAGAAATACATCTCAAAACTCAATACAGTAATCCACAAGTAAATACAACTCCCGACAAAATGAAATAACTATCTAAACAACCTCGACTGTGTCTCCTCTAGGCTAGCAGGCAATCCCAGGCCATCTGTAAAATTTATCAACAGGTCCAGTCAGGACAGGAGCGAGCACAATACATCTCATGCAGTTCATATCATGTCAGGAAATATAAAGCAGGCAATAGAATAAGATACATGAAATGCTGTAAGAAGATGTACATAAAAACAGGAAAGATATTTGATAACTGGAAATATATACATGATAAGTAAGAACTGTAAGTGACTAGTGATTTAGAGTACGAGATGGCATGTAATTGGCTTAGGTTGAACATGATGTACATGAGTGAACATGTAGGACATCAGCCAATAAGGCTGTGTTGTACATGATAAAATATGAAAAGTAACAGAGTGAACATGATGGGTAAATCACATGACCATTTATACTCACCCCTACCCACAATCAATACACAAGGATCTATTCAAGTTACGTTACGGACATGATGTTTTGGTTATACAAGAAACACATGAGGAAACATGAGCGTACATGAAAGAACATGAGAGTACATGAATGTACATGTAAGAACATGAGAGAACATGAGTGTACATGAATAACGCAGAAGCAAGGAATACATGATGTACATAAAACACATGTCATAAAGTATCCGATGCGTCCGCTAAGCGGGATAACATCCCAAGAAGAGATCCATATAGTACCAATCCGTGATGATAACGTGACAGCATCAAGTAAAAGTAATCTAGAGCGAAAATATAAGTCGTGACAAGTTTGAAACGATCAGAGAATGTACTCGCCTGATATCTGAATGTCCAAGGTAAAGATACTGTCCGAGGAGAGGTGTCTGGCTCCTAATTAGAACAGCACAAGTCATAACATGTCCAGAAGGGTAATATAAAGTACTACAATGCATTCTACATGAATCTATGTCAAACTAGGCCAAAGTCAACCCTTTGTCAACTCTGGTCAACTGCACTAGTCAAACTAGGTCAAACTAGGTCATGTCCTAACCCAATAAGTCTTACTAGGCCTAACCAAGACTATCCTAGCAAGCACACATCAATACAAGGCTATACAAGCCAACATATACCCAACTCTATATAGCATGCAATTATTCGATACTCAAATAGGCAAGAATTCACATTGGATATACACTAGGTAATCTATTACTTTAAGCTATATATGTCTACACATATATACACATGCATATATTGGTATTCAACATTAGGTCTATAATCATGGCATTTCAAATGGTTATATAAACTTATATATTACAACACAATATGCTAACATATATATAATATACATACATAGCTAAGTTAACTATATTCATAAATACTTATTTAAGAGGCTAGGTGTGTGTATGTGAACATGGCAAAGGAACAAGTGAGGGTTAAATGGGCATATATAGTGTATACATATCAAAGACTGTCAAAGTGTAAGTAAACAATGTGTCAAGTGTGATAGTGTCAACATAGTGTAAGGGGGTACATGAGGTAATATAGGATTTGTGTTAACATAGAACATTATATCTCATTAACTTGTATATTGCATACATTACATCTATTATTACATTACATTTATGCTTGCATTCATTCATCATTCATTATTCTCTTACACCACTATATGCACCATACATTACATACTATGGAACCTACATATTCATTACAAGCCATACTTATACATGCTTACATTAGATAGGATACTTACACCTCATACATCATTTATTTAACCATTTACTCATGCTTGCATTCTCTATTTAGTTACATAATGTATATACATTAACATGGGTTAAAATCAAATAGAACATTATATTACACACAAGGGTGCACAAAATGCATATGCCGAATAGTAACTCCTACTAATAATCAATACTGTACCAACTCAGCATGAATTAAATTCTAGGATTAAAGTATGTTATAGATCTATGTGTTAGCTTTTCGAAACTTCAAACGGATCGCATTTTCGTTTCCGGAAACTCCCGAAATCGCAAAAACATCGAGAACACGTTTGTCTTTCGTACAGCTGACACTCAAATAATTCTCCAGAAAGTTACAGAAAGAATTAGGCCTATTAATACATGTTTTTCGAAATCTAACTTCAATACGCTTCTTTTAAAAAAAATGGGAGATTAAACCGAGCTTTGAGCTAGAAGTTATGACATTTCTAAGTTAGGGCTGAAATTAAAAACGTGGATAAAAATCATGACGGATTTAGATAGTTTGAGCCAAAAGAATACACAATATATATCCTAATTATCCACAACAATAATAGCAATAATAATATGAGAAACCATACTCACAAACTTGATTATATAATCATCATGAACCATTTATTACATATATAAATATAGATACACTCTCATTACAATATATATATAAATCTATATATGTAACATGAACACATCCACAACACAAAGGACACTCCTATGACCTCCAAATGGACGCAAAATGGACACAAATGGAGATACAACCATGGGGGTCATTCCTATGGGTTCAAAATAGACCTATATGCATGAGAAAATAAAAAGAAGAAGGGATTTATACCTCCCGGTAGATCGAATCGAAGAAAAACCTTCCCGGAGCGACACCGACACGTAGAGATTCCAAAAGGACACGAACGAGCTTCGAATCCTCCCAAACTTGGGTAGCTTCCTCATTGGTTAGAATGGAGAAGGAAAGAAGAAGATTTGGTAGAGAAATGGAAGGATTTGGTGGAGAAATTGTTAGGGATTGCTCTCTAGGAATTTGGGGAAGAACAAGAGAGAGAAAAATAGATGGATAATGACAAATGGGAGGCTCAACCCTATCCTTATTGTGGCTGGCCATAAAGGTGGTTTTGTCCTATTAGGAAAAGTCCAAAAGCCCCCACTAACCTATTCTATGAGTATTAGGAAAGGGCTAATTGGTTGGGGCTAAATTAGTCATTCTAAAGTCTCTAATCACACTAACCTTATCCATAATAATTAGTCTAACCTCTAACTAAAATTAATATCATGTGGACTTAAATTAATATTATGTGGGCCATGCCTAACTAGTGTGTGGGTCCCACTAGAGTCAAACTACCCCCGGGTCCCCGTTACAAGTCAGATTGAGATAAAATTCGAACCCGACTCAAATAATCCCAAAACAATATCATAAATAATAAAATAATATCAAAATAATTCAAAGAGGTCAAATACAAAAAATATCCTTAGGCCAAAAATGATATTAAAATATCATAATCACATGGTTAGGCTCTAGGTCAAACAGTCTCTAGGGTTTCACTAGCAAAACGTCAAAACCACAAGTCATTGATTTAAATAATTTTAAAATAATTTAAAATTAGCAAAAATTATATCATGAATTAAATATTATTATTAAAATAATTATAAACACGAAATTTCAAAATTACCCTCATTTGGGAAACTGGGTGCTACATTACCTAAGGTTGAACTTTTCAAGAAAACCCCTCTTTGTGAGCTCCTCTCTTGATATCCCAATCCAATCAAAACAACCTCAAACTGAGAAGAGACCTTAGCAACAGCAAGAATAGTCATATTAGGACCTAATGGAATAAATTAGAAAAAAAAAGGAAGAGGAAAGGAGTTCTAGGGATTAAAATACCATAGGAAACTAACCTTTCTAAAACTTGAGCCTTCCTAAGAAAGAGGCAACCCTAGATTTTAGGAGAGTATAAATATGGTGGTGATCCCAATGTAGATAGGTGGCTGGCCATCACTTCCTATGGATTAGGGTTTGCTAATTTGGGCTTTGGGCCAAGTTACATAGGCTATGGCTAAGTTGTTTTATTAATTGGTTCAAACCATAAGTCATGACTTATGACTTATCTAATTCCTAATGCTAACTAGGGTCTAATGACCAAACCAAGGATTAGCTTAGGCTAGACTAGGGTCATATAACCTAACCAAGTCCATACTAACTAGGGTTAGCTCATAGGTTGGTCTACAAGGGTCAACACTAGTCAAAGTCAACCTAGTCCAAATAATTCCAAAATAATTCCTAAAAATTCCCATAAATTCAAATAAATTCTAATAAATTTAAATTATCCCAAAAATAACAAAAATACCCTCATACTAGAAATGTGGTAGTGACAAATCTACCCTCCTTAAAAGAATTTCGTCCTCAAAATTGAAAAGCGAAATACAACTGATGAGAAGGATAGAAAGCATACCTCACGGTCCAAAAAGATAAGGGTAGCGCTCGCGCATCTCATCCTCCCGCTCCCAGGTAGACTCTCCTGGAGAATGATGCCTCCATGCGACGCGCACCAAGGGTATCACCTGGTTCCTCAGAACCTTCTTCCGTCGATCCAGAATCTCCACTAGCTGCTCTGGATAGCTGAGAGAAGGCCCAACCTCTATCTCTGAATGATCGAGCACATGGCTAGGGTCAGCCACATACCGTCTCAACTGTGATACATGAAATACATTGTGGACCCCCACAAGTGCAGGCGGTAAGTCTAGCCTGTAAGCAACGTCACCGACTCTCCCGCTGATAACGAAAGGGCCGATGAAGCGCGGGCTAAGCTTTCCGCCTCCACCAAAATGTATCGTACCACGAGTCGGAGATATCCTCAAGAAAACCTGGTCTCCGACCTAATCACAAGTAAGGTCTCAATTAAAATAATAAACAAACATGATCAAAAATCATAAACAAACAAACCTAAATCTAATCCTACTCTAAACTATACCTCAAACTCTAATGGCCTCCGGTGGCTATCGGCCCAGTGCCGATGTCTGTCCTGCGCCACGCAAAGTCTGTCCCTGATGAGCTTCACCTTCTCGGCCGCATCAACAACCATCTCTGGCCCCAATAAAGCTCGCTCACCAACATCATCCCAGGATAAGGGTGTACGACACCTACGCCCGTACAGAGCCTCGAAAGGTGACATCCAAAAGCTGGCCTGGAAACTATTGTTGTAGGCAAACTCCACCAAATGAAGATGATCCTCCCAGGAACCTCCAAAGTCTAGGATGCATGTCCGCAGCATATCCTCAAGGGTCTGAATAGTCCGCTCTGACTGTCCGTCCGTCTGGGGGTGGTATGCAGTACTAAACTTGAGCTGAGTGCCCAAGCTGGTCTGCAGACTCCTCCAGAAATGGGAAGTAAAATGGCTATCCCGATCTGATACGATACTGACTGGAACCCCGTGAATCCTAACTATCTGCCGCATATACATCTCCGCCAGCCTCTCTGTAGACGTACCCACCTTGAATGGCAAGAAGTAGGCCGATTTGGTCAACCTGTCAACGATGACCCAAATCACATCTTTCCCTCCTGGTGTGTGCGGCAATCCTGATACGAAGTCCATAGTGATATGCTCCTATTTCCACTCGGGAATGGGCAGCGGCTGCAACAATCTACCGGGCCTCTGTCTCTCTGCCTTGACCTGCTGGCAGACCAAACACCTAGCCACGAAGCGAGCTACCTCCCGCTTCATCCCTGACCACCAAACATGCTTCCGCAGATCTCGGTACATCTTGTTGGCACCCGGGTGTATAGAGTACTGAGATCTATGGGCCTCCTGCATAACCTGCTCTCTGAGATCTTCGCTGGGCATACATAACCTGGAACCGTGCCTCAAGGCACCATCCTCTGCAAGAGAAAACTCGCCCTCCAGCAATCCTGCTCGAACCTGCTCTCGGAGACACCGCAGAGCAACGTCCTCAAACTGTGCCGACTTGATCCTCTCCACCAAGCCTGACTGAATCTGTATCCCCCATAACTGCATCTGCACTCCGGGCACGATCACCTCAATCCCAAGGCTCTCCTAGTCGGCAAGCAAATGCCGATCCATGGTCAAACACATGGCTGTCGGATACCTACTCAAGGTATCGGCAACCACGTTGGCCTTTCCGGGGTGGTATTGAAGTAGGATGTCAAAATCCTTCATCAGCTCTAGCCATCTGCGCTGTCTCATGTTCAACTCCTTCTGAGTGAACACATACTTTAAGCTCTTGTGATCTGTGAAGATCTCCACCCTCTCACCATACAGATAATGCTTCCACAGCTTCAGAGCAAATATCACTGTTGCCAGCTTCAGGTTGTGGGTAGGGTAGTTCTTCTCATGGGGACGCAATTGCCTGGAAGCATAGGCAATCACCTTTCCATGCTGCTGCAAGACACAACCCAGCCCCTTCCCTGAAGCATCACTATAAATAGTGAAACCACCCGATCCTGAAGGCAATGTCAGAAACGGAGCTGTCGTAAGCCGCTTCTTCAACTCATCAAAAGCTGCCTGACACTCCTCTGACCAAACGAACTCAGCATCCTTCCGGGTCAACCGAGTCAACGGCTCTGCAACCTGGGAGAAATCTTGCACAAATCTCCGATAATACCCTGCCAGCCCCAGGAAACTCATGATCTCTGTAACTGAAGTCGGCGCTGTCCATGCCTCAACTGCTACAATCTTCTTGGGGTCAACTGAGATACCATCTCCAGTCACCACATGCCCCAAGAAGTCCACCCAATCCAAAAAGAACTCACACTTGGAGAGCTTCCCGTAAAGCTGCTCCTTCCTGAGAGTCTCCAGCACGATCCTCAAATGCTCCTCGTGCTCCTCCTCAGTCTTGGAATATACCAAGATGTCGTCAATAAATACCACCACAAACTGATCCAGATACTAGTGGAACACCTTGTTCATAAGGTTCATAAACACTGCTGGTGCATTGGTTAGCCCAAACGGCATAACCAAAAACTCGAACTGCCCGTACCGCGTCCTGAAAGCGGTCTTAGGAATATCCTCCCTCTTCACCTTCACCTGATGATATCCTGACCTCAGATCAATCTTAGAAAATACCCGAGCTCTGCTCAACTGGTCAAATAGATTGTCGATCCGCGGCAGTGGGTATTTGTTCTTGATCGTGAGGTTGTTGAGTGCCCTATAGTCAATACACATGCGTACTGACCCATCCTTCTTCGGTACGAACAACACTGGTGCACCCCATGACGACGAACTCGAGCGGATGAAACCCTTGTCCTGTAGCTCATCCATCTGCTTCTTCAGCTCCACCAGCTCGCTATTGTTCACCCGATAGACATGCTGAGAGATGGGTTCCGCTCCTGGAACCAAGTCTATCGAGAACTCTATTTCTCTATCTGGTGGCAATCCCGACAACTCCTCTGGGAAAACATCCATATACTCTGCTATCAAGGGGTGTGGAATCGTCTGCTCCTCAACCGAGACTCCACAAAAGACTCCACTGCTCTGCTCTGCCTGACGTCTGGAGTACTCGAACTCTGGCTCCCCCGGTGCTCTGAAGAGAACTCTACCCCCTCTGTAATCAATGCTGGCGTGGTGCCTGCTCAACCAATCCATGCCTAGTACTATATCGTAGTTCGGCAATGGCATTACGAGTAGGCTCACCTCCAATTCACGGCCTCCTAAAACTACTCTCCGACCCTTACAAACATCACTCACGAGGATAATGCCACCCCGGTCATGATCTTGTAAGTCCTAGGCAATGATTCAGCTATGATACCGTGTCTAATCACAAAAGATACTAATATGAAGCTATGCGAAGCACCGGAATCGAATAATGCAAATGCTGGACTGGAGTCGAGTAGGATCGAACCTGCAATCAGCTCTCCTATCGCCTCTGCATCCTCTGCTGCCATGGCAAAAGCTCGCCCCTGCTGGCCTCCCCTGACCTGCTACTGGTGCTGGACGAACCTCTGCTGCTGCGTCGGCATGGCTGGTCCCCTCTGCTGGCCTGCTGGAGCTCTGACTGCTGCTCCCTGGGCTGCTCGACCCATGCGGTACTCCCTCATCTGGTAGTCTGCTGAGCCACACGCCAGGCACTGGCCCAGCCTCTTCCGGCACTCATTGAAGACGTGCCCAGGCTTCTTGCAGTAGGCACAAGTACCATCCTGCCTCTGACCCTGCTGGTGCTGCCTCGGCTGCTGCTGCTGATGAACTGGCCTCTGCTGAATCGGCTGTGGCTGGAACTGCCTTAGCTGCTGATGCTGAAAGTGGGGCCTCTTGGCCTGGCCCCCGCTGCTGCTGCCCCCAACTGGGTCTCTCCCTCTCTTGAGCCTAAGCTCAAGATCATCCTCTGCCAACAAAGCTCCTGTCAAGATCTCCTCGAACGTAGCATCCCGGTTGCCCTTGGTCAAGGACTTGACCTCCTTGACTAGACCCTTCCAGAACCTCTGTGCCTTCGTCGTCTCGTTCAAGCCCTCTACAAACCTGCCGAGGCGGCCAAACTCCCCGGCGTACTCCTCCACTGAGAGACTCCCCTGGACCAGGCTCTCGAACTGCGTCTCCAAGGCTCTGAGTGCTGAATCTGGGAAGAACTTCTTCTTGAAGAAGCCCTTGAACTGCTCCCAAGTCTGCCCCGGTACCCCCATCCTGGGGTCTGACTGATACCAGGTGCGAGCAAGATCTCGCATCCGGCTAGCTGCGGCCTCGATCTGAAGATCTGCTGGAATCCTGGCCAAGCGGAAGATCTCCTCTATATGCTCGATCCACTCATCGGCATATAGGATCCCCTCTGTCCCCAGAAAGTCTCTGGGGCTCATCTTCTGAAACTGCTCGATCCCCGGTGTCCTCGGCTGCTGAACTACCGGTCGAGCTGCAACCGTCGTAAGGGCCAACTCCATGCCCCTGTCCTGTCGAGCCTGCTGCCTGTCCATGAACTGCTGGAAGTACGTGAACATCTGCACTACGTCCACGTATCCTGGAGGCGGTAGCTGCTGAAAGGGATCCTCTGGAATGACCAGGTCCTGCCTCCGAGTCGGTGGATGCATACCCCCTGCTGCGGCTGCCGAGGTCTCAATACGAGCAGAGGTGGCAGGAGCTGTAGTCCCCTGGCCTCGCTGTACTGGCTGAGAGGTAGCAGTCCCCTCTATAGCATCCTCATGAATGGCACGCTGCGAACTTGTCTCTACCATCCTGAAGATAGACAAACAAGAGTATCAATTTTCGAGGAAGAAGCGAAATAACAAAGGCGGACAATTATAATTCAAAGGATCAGCTGACAAAAAGGATTTAGATGGCAATAAAAGAAATTTTCCTAAAGTGATTGAGTACCTTAAAATTAATGTCCTATATCCTACTGCAGGCTGTAGTGATACTCTAATTCGAATACCACTACACTTCTAGTCTAGACCTGCATGGGCCACCACTAAAAACGTGTCACGACCCACACCCACTGTGAGGGTACGAGAACGTAACAACGTCCAGCCTACGCCGCATTGTCGGCGGTAGAACGCTGTCCTAAGTCAACAATCAACTAGCAATATATCTCTAAACAGTTTATACTCCCCGAATGGGGGTGACATAGCAGTAAAACTCAATCACAACTAAGGAAGAGAGCACGATATGAAATAGAACTCAAGAAAATAAATAGATGAAAAGTAGTCTAAGATAATCCCAGCAATATCCAGAAGTACATGGTCTCAGATACAGAATGAAAGAATATATACAACTCTGAACTCCAAATAAAGTCTAGCTAAACATGCCTCAAGACTACATAAAAGAAGATAAGCCTAACTAATCAAGTCTAGGCAATCGGGGTAATATCCTCAGCTAGAGCTGGGTCCTCCTGAGGGTCCAGCTCGCAGGTGTCATCTAAGGCTGTCCCGTAGAAAGTGTCCAGACAGGCCTCCTCCTCGTCCTCTGTAATATTTCAACAGGTCCAGTCAGGACATGAGCGAGTACAGTACATCTCAACAGTTCATAGCAGGTTAGAAGATATAATCATACTGTAAAGTAAGATACAAGTACTGAAAGAAGTGCAGTATGTAAACAGAGAGAGAAAGCTGTAATAGAAATATCTACTATAAATAGAGAGCTAACATGTGACTAGTGAGTTAGAGTACAATATAGACATGTAAATGGCATAGAAGATTCTGATGCTACACTATGGAAGAGATTCTGATACTACACTACTTGGATAGTATTTACATGTCTATTTCTACTCCCCCGTACCCCCAATCAGTACACAAGGATCCAACCAGGTTATGTTATGATACTATGTAAGGCCCCCGAAGGGTGATAAGCCCCCGAAGGGTGATACATAGTAGACCCATAAATGGGATAAGGATTCCAGGAAGACTCTGTGATCATAAGAGTATATGTCACAAGTGATCGAAGAACCAACGAAGCATAGTGATACGCCATATAAGTGAAACGCACAGAACATAGAGTACCCGACGCTCCCTAAGGATAACATCTCAAGAAGGGATCCATATAGTACCAATCCATGTGACCAACGTGACAGTACAAGTAAAGTAATCTACTGCAGGAAATAGTTCTAAGCAGGATATGAAATGATCAGAGAATGTACTCGCCTGGTATCTGAGTGTCCAATATGAAAGTACTGTCCGAGGAGTGATGTCTGGCTCCTAATCAGAACAACACAAGTCACAACAAGTCCAGAATAGTATAATGAAGTCCTACTATGCATTCTACATGATTCTAGGTCAAACTAGGCCAAAGTCAACTCTTGGTCAACTCTGGTCAACCCTAGAAGTCAAACTAGGTCAACCAAGTCTAATTAGGTCAAACTAGTCTACACTAGACTACATTAGTCTATACTAGTCTAAACAAGTCAAACCTATATCTAAAACTTATCACTCTATATATATATATATATATTACATACCTATATGGTATCCATACACAAATAGATATTCACATCCCATGCACTCACAATACATTACCAACTTATATAGGAAGCACAACTTTACATTATATATAGATACATACATATTAGAGTATACATTATATATATATATATATACTTACATTAGATACGCATATATGGGAACATGTGTAACTCTGTGTGTGTGTGTGTGTGTAGAATAAAAGTGTGAAGAGTGAGATGTGTGCTAGAGAGAGTGTACATGTGTGTGTGTGCAACATGTGACAGAAAATGGGAATAGGTGGCATGTAGTTGTGTGTGTAGCATTACAATAGTGTAGCAAGTGTCAATAGGAAATTAACAACCAAAGAACATTAAGTAGGTATCTCAGGATTTAACATATCAGTGAACATTAAATAGGAATACTCAGCTTTCAAATCAACTTAACATTGATGAGGAAAAATCAGTAGCAATTTCAACTCAGGAAATCAGTGCATAGGCTAACATCAACTCATGCATCAATTCTTATTTTGCTTGTGTGTGTGTCTAGTTGGATAAAATCTGAAAATAAAACAGTGTAACCCAGTCTACTGTTAACAATTGAGGAAAAATGGGGAGGAAACCATTACATTCTCAGGTTTCAACCTATACTCAGATATGAAAATACAACCAACAGTTAACATTCAACTGAAATTCTCAGGTTTCCTATGAATCTCAGGAAAACATAACCCAACAATTTCAGATAATTTATGATGAAAACAGTGAGCTATAACTGTGGGGTGTGTTCAGAATCAAGAACAGTGTATGTGACAGTATATAGGAAAGGAAATCAATTTAGTAATGAATCATTCTCAGGAAATTAGCATTCCATTCTCAGTTTAATATGCCACTGCCCAATTTCGAAATCAACTCAACATGTCAAAATCCTCATAACACATCCCAAAACCCATTTGAATCTAAATGTTTTATTAATATATGCAAACAAACATGTAGGAAGAATTAATCAATGATAATAGCAATTAAACCAGGATCAATCAGTTGGGAAAAGAAAACTGGAAACAATGTATCAGTTATCATTTTACAGTCAACTATCACAAATTGCCAAATCCCATATCATACTATAAAACCCAATCTCGAATGTAATCTGGCATTAACCCAAAACAGCAATATGTGGGGCATTATTAGAAGTGAAAATGTTACTAAAACAGGGGTTTAATTGGTTTAGGAACTAATTGAAATACTGGTATCAGAACAGTATCACCCATGTATCAGAAATGCACAGTTCAACCCCAATTCGAGCCAAAACTCTATCAAAACTAATCCAACTAGTAAAGTCTAATTAAACAGAGATTATACAAGATATTTAGGATCTATTTAGCAATTAAAAACACCATTAAAAGCATATAAATCGAATAAAAACAGAACCCAATCCTGTGCACTGAACCACACAATGAAATGCACGTGCACACGCAAATACGTATCCGACACGACACGAGGACTCGTGAAACTTGGGGAGCCTCGTGTCAGTGTCTGCCCCAATGTGTGTGTCGAATATCTCGTGTCCAAGTGTCGTGTCCAAGGAGGATTTGCCCCCGAGTAGCAGGGGACTGCTGTGCGTGCGGAAACGTGCGTGTCGCGTGTCCAAAATGACCCAACACAATACAATCATCAACTCAGTCCACCAGAAACCAATAAACAATACAAAAGCCTAATTTTCTATTCAAAGGTTTTCCAAAAACTAGATCAAAATCCCCTTTTGGGCATTTCGACAAACACCTAGACACTCCTACTGATACGTGTCCAAATGGACACGAAACCCATGAAACCCGACACGACACCAATGCAGACACTTAGGGGACTCCTAGGGCTTCCTAATCATGAAAAGAAATCGAAATGTCATGGAGATTTGAGAGAGTTACCGAAGCTTGAACTTTTCAAGAAAACCCCTCTTTGTGAGCTCATCTCTTGATATCCCAATCCAATCAAAACAACCTCAAACTGAGAAGAGACCTTAGCAACAGTAAGAATAGTCATATTAGAACCTAATGGAATAAATTAGAAAGAAAAAGGAAGAGGAAAGGAGTTCTAGGGATTAAAATACCATAGGAAACTAACCTTTCTAAAACTTGAGCCTTCCTAAGAAAGAGGCAACCCTAGATTTTAGGAGAGTATAAATATAGTGGTGATCCCAATGTAGATAGGTGGCCGACCATCACTTCCTAGGGATTAGGGTTTGCTAATTTGGGCTTTGGGCCAAGTTACATAGGCTATGGCTAAGTTGTTTTATTAATTGGTTCAAACCATAAGTCATGACTTATGACTTATCTAATTCCTAATGCTAACTAGAGTCTAATGACCAAACCAAGGATTAGCTTAGGCTAGACTAGGGTCATATAACCTAACCAAGTCCATACTAACTAGGGTTAGCTCCTAGGTTGGTCTACAAGGGTCAACACTTGTCAAAGTCAACCTAGTCCAAACAATTCCAAAATAATTCCTAAAAATTCCCATAAATTCAAATAAATTGTAATAAATTTAAATTACCCCAAAAATGACAAAAATACCCTCACACTAGAAATGTGGTAGTGACAGTTTCAGATGCAGATGTGAAAGAATTAGTTGGTATTTTGTGGTCGACAGAGCCACTGCGGGATGGATAGTCCATAATAGATATTGGTTTGGTATGAAGGAAAGGAATATCGTGTTCATAATATAGTAATTACTTTACCTATAAGGTAGTGGGTAGTATTAGTGATATATGACGGCTAGACGTGTTCCTTGATTATTAAGTTTGGATAGCTCGTTGTGAGATTTTGATGTGTTCAGATGAACCATCGCTAGACTCTGATAGTTAGTATTGCGCTGGGTAATAAGAATTGGAAATATGAAATAAATGCCTTGGTTGGGAATGGTACGAATTATAGATTTATGCGATGACTTGAATCAGTTGGATAAGAAGAATTGTAGGCTCAGTGACGATGTTGGGGTGTTGCTAGTCAAAAGATTTGGAAGAATAATATAGACTGAATATCGAATGATGTTAGAAATTAAGTAAATGAAATTGTATGATAGATATCGACAAATTGATGGTAAGATATTAGACGGATATTGAGATGATACAAATGATTTAGAAGATGCAGATACTTGCATCAACGACCGAAACATAGAGAATGGACTTGAGAAAATAGACGACCTTAGCACGTTGTACAGTTGTGCTTGTGAGAATTTGACGTGTCCCGAATCAACAAGTTATGACCCTTGATTATTTTGAGGCATAGAGAATGAATACTTGTCCCTTGATGGATGAAAGAACAGATGTTATTTATGATAGGTTGATGGCTAGAATACAAATAAGTATCGAGGTGCAGCGATATATAATAGACCCTATCGGTAGATGATGCTGTCGCATGAATAACAAATTTGGGTGGAATATAGAATTTGTTGGATCATGACTTAGCTAATGAGTTATGTCATATCCACTAGATGGCCGAGATGTGAAGGCTAGATGGTTGGTACCATAGAGATTGGATCGGTGCATGAATAATAAAATCTTCTTATGGAATCACAAGAAGATGATGCAAAACGAATATTGATGGTTAACGTGAATTGCTAAGAGATGACCGTGTTGGTGCTAGTGAAAAATTTATAAAGGATGTCTTCGAAAGAAAAACTATTGTAGGAGCTCAAAAATAATTAGGCGCTAATCATAAGATGGCGTCAGGATTCAGAATGACGTTGGTCACTGGGTTGTGCGAGGCTTAGGTGGCGCTAGGGTAATGATAACTGACAGCTCGTCAATCAAAGGAAATCTCTTCGAATCCTGGGAAGCGGGGAGCCCGAGAAGACTATGTCATCTTTGTAATAAATGCTGATAGCTAGCTTGCGCCAGCTATCAAGTGGTACGAGGTAGTTAATAATGACAGAATTGGCAGACTAATTAGTAGGCGCCAGTTATCAAATTGGGCCTAGCAGCACCTATCAAACTGGTGCCACCTAATCAATTTTCAACCAGAAGTCAGATGACATGGCGATGCATGCCACTAATTTCGAAGAACGTGTCCACTACACTGCCCAGGACCACGTACATCTCTTTCACAGAATGCTACGTGTCCTTAGCAGTTCGAGTAACCGTTCACGCAACAGGATGAATGGCACGCAAAATGTAGTACGCGCCACCCAGAATAACTACTTGACAATTGTCATGACCTGTACCCGGTTTAGGGGCACGAGTACGTGGCTACGTCCAGCCTACGTCGCAGTGTCGGCAGTAGAACGCTGTTCTAGGTCTCAATCAACTTACACAGTATAAATAAACCTGTCCAGAATATACTCTCCAATCGGAGGATATCTCAGAAGATACAACTCAATCACATAAACTAGAGGTAGATAAATGGTACGATAAGGTAGATGTAAAATCCACATAATGAGATACAACTAGAAATGAAATAAGTCTAAGTGTTATCAACACTTCAACATAACATTTGAATAATACAAACTCAAGACAACACAAATAAGTAAGATAAAGCCCTAGCAATCTCGCCAAGGAACTAGGGTAGTCTCCTTAATGCAAGTTGGATCCTCCTGAGGGTCCAAGTTGCAAGTGTCATCTACGTCAGCTCCATAGGGTAGTGCAAGAGGTCCTCTAGGTTATCTGTTATTTTGTCAACGTGTCCAATCAGGACAGGAACGAGCACATATCTCCAAAACAAATCCAAAATATGGCAGAAAATATAGAACAAACTATAGAATAAAATATATGAAACACTGTAGAGAGATGTACATGAAGAACATGAAATACATGAAACTCCATAGAGAGGGATGTACATTAACAGTTAAAATAGACAAATCTGAGTACTTGAAAGTTGTATAGAAATAAGAACTGTAAGTAAATACAAGTGATTTAGAGCAAAAAGACGGTTATGTAATCGGGTTAGGTTTGTACATGATTATTCTAAGGTAACTCTATTATATATGAAGGTATAACAGACATGTACATGATTACACTAATTGAGAATTAACCACATAACCACTTCTACTCAACCCTACCCCAATCAATACACAAGGATCTGGTCAAGTTACGTTACGTACATGATAGTTAGTTTTACATGAAGCATATATGAACATGAGAGCACATGAGTCTACATGAAAAGATACGAGTACAAGGAGTACATGATGCACATGATAATGTACATGAACATAAAATACTCGATGTACCCGCTGGGGGATAACATCTCATGAAAAGATCCTTATAGTAGCAATCCGTGATAAAGACGTATCAGCATCAAGTAAAGTAGTCTAAAGCAGGCAATATAGATACTATCATGAATGAAAATGATCAGAGAATGTACTCGCCTGATAACCTGAACAACTGATGTATATAGATGTCCAAACTGGAGCCACAGAGTCCTATTAGAGCAATACAGGTTATAATGTGTTCAAATTTGAATAATTGAAGTGTATAATGCAATCTACATGATTCTAGGTCATTCTAGGCCAAAGTCAATCCTAGTTAACTAAGTCAACATCTAGGATTTGGTCATGTAAACCCCCTAATTTTTTCCTAATAATATTTTTTACTATTATTATTTTTATTATTTATCATTTAGAAATGTTTCGGTAAGTATCTTGATTAATTAAGTAGATAGTTAAATGCAATTTTATTACCAGTATGTACTAATCAGAGCCAATAAATATATTTATATATGACTTCTGAATTGAGTAGATTTTTTACAGAAACAATTATAAGATTATTAGTTTTTATTTATTTATTAGAAATTTTAAAAAATTTAATATATTAATATTGATCAAGTATGTTACATGATTTGTGAATTTGGTAGCTTTCCAAGAAGTATACATCATATATATTTCGTTATTCCAATATTTTATTTATTTTGATTTTAGAAATTTTATTAAGAATTTTTCTGTTATTAAGTAATTATTATATATAAACCAAAAATGAAAGGAAAAAAAACTTTGATAGATATATATATGATATACACCCTATTATTTCAATAATTATTCTAAATTTTTAGGTTTTATTCTTATTAAGAAATGTGCTGTTATGAGATACTTATACATATTACTCATTAAACAAAACAAAAAACAACTTTGAATAACTCGCGAGAATCTGAATATCTCGTGAGTCATGAAAACCCATATTCCTCCAACCCCCGTATTCTACTAAGGAGAGATTCTTCTCAAGATTTGATTCATTCAAATCCACAATCTTCTTCAAATTTCCCTCATAACTTATTAAATCTTTTTTCTAAATTGATGCTCAACTAGTCTCGATCATTCTGATCAAATCCCGATCTAATTCTTGCTGTGATTGATCGAGAATTCAATTTTTAAAACCCGTATATAAATGAGGATTGAGCGAAGGAAAAACCTTTTCTTCCTGAAACCGCACAACACTTACCTTCCCTAGCACGTGCATCCTGCTTGCAGGCACCCTGCAACCACTCTGACCTACCTGTGTTGCTGTACGAGTGATCGGAGCATCGCCGGAGGCCGTCGCAGTGACAGTCGGAGGAGGCTAACCCACAGTGCACCCAGCAGCAGAGCTTGCGAGGTACCCACCTTTCCATCTAAATCGTTGTTCGCATACTCAATCGATTTACGAACCGTAAAATCCTATCGAGAGCCTACATGACTCTTTTCGAACCGTAGAAATTAGATTCGGGAAATAAGTAACTAGGATGCTCGAGAAATTGACACGAAGTCGTGAGAAATCTGTTTAAAATCAGAGCAACAGAGCAGTCTAAAACCTCGATTTGGAAGGCAAAAATTTGTCGATCCCCGTACAGTTTCAAAAATCTGTTTGAACATATTCATTGACAACATATACGAGACAGAAAGCCAACTTTTAGTTTTAATTTATATTGAATATATCATTGTGAAAACAGTCTCAAAGTTTAGGAAAAAATCGATTTTAAAAACAATGATTTCAATAGAAACTTTTCGATATAGCGCGTGTCCGACAAACTGGGCGACGTGGTCGTGAACCAAAAGCATCAAAAGCTGCTTATCGACTTTGCAGACGTGTGGGATTCGACGAAACTCGATTTTGTTGTGCGTGTGCGACAAAATTGAAGCGTATCCGTCGAGATACCCCGTATCGGTCACTTTGCAAACTAATCTATAACCTTGTGCACGTTCGTCGTATCGAGAGAAACTTATGCCAATAGGATCGTATCTTTTTTTGGTCCTGTATGCCATGTTTGGTCTGATTCTGAGAAGGTCGACCGAAACGTCTTTTTGGCGGTCCTGTGACACGATCCAAGGGACGAATTTGTGTACGGCCCACCGGAATCCAATTTTGGACATACGGTTGGGTTCATCTCCTCAAATCGGACCCGTAGACATATAGTTTGATGAATTTAGAGACCAAAGATAGTGGCACACATTTCGGTGCAAAATGGGTCAAACGACGAAAATTGTTTTGACCCAAAATTACGATTTTGCCCCTGTGTCCATAATTGGACTTTTGGACAAGCGTTTCTTAGACATATCTTTTATACCAAACACGTTCGTGATGTTTATTACAGCATCCAGAGTCATTTGTGGGATCTGACTTTTCATAGCGACCGATTCTGATCACTGGACTTGCTTTTTCTGTGCACCACCCTCAGACAAGATACCTTGCCATCTATTTTCTATGTACTTTAGCTGATATATTGCATGCATTTATTTTTTATTTATTTACTGCAAGATAAATTATGCTAAATAGTCTTATCTTTATGCAATTCTTCTGCTTATTTATAGTTCATGTTGCTTACAATATTTTTATGCCCATTAAACCTAGATTAGAGAGACTACCTGCTTTCATTGGCCTTGACACAGGTTTTCTATGAGTCACGAGTCGCATATAAGTCTCGTACTTGCGTGGTCGACTGGCCACCGATATGTGGGGACGTTCGTTAGGCTATAACTACTATTAGGATTGCATAATAGAAGACTAGTAGTTATTAGAGTTAGAGCATTGGGAGGAGAGAATACAAGTGGACGTTGACCTCCTCCCTATCTATCGTAGACTCGCTCGACACTGAAGAACGATAGGTAGACTATATTCTATAGATTCGCTCGATACTGAGGAATGGTATATAGTGTTTAGACTCTCTACTGAGTATTGTATTTTATTATTTTATCTTGACTTGACTTGGAGGTTATGCGACCATGCACTATTCTCAAAATGCGTTTCCCCTTAGAGTGGTTAGGTGACCCTTATCCGTTGGGTGTAGGTACCTTTGGTTTGGGTACTTATATCTGATCGTGGCTTGGAACAGTAACTTGTCGCGGACTAGTTTGCCATATGTCACACCCTAGAACCAGAATGCTGGAGAGCGGGGGCAGACACAGCCAGCTACGTATATTGAAGTGCAACCCACCTCCCTATACGGTCACGGCTGTCTAGATACATGAGGGTTTAACTACAAGCCATCAGTCTCTTATGGTCATGAGCAAGCCTATTATCTCAATCTCAAGCAAGTAATAGCAGTTACAAGATGTCAGAGCACCAAATATACAATAGTAAGGCGTCCCATACATTACATATTTGGATGATCATGAAGCTAGTCATACAAAATGTGGAGACTAGCAAGAGTTTTAGTCATACATGATCAACCCTAGGATTTGTTAATCATGCTACAGCCCGTAGGCAGACAGTAAGTAAAGTACAATCAAGCTAACACGTGCTCGTCGGCTAAATGCCTCAAAAGATTACTTTTACAATAGAATAGGAGAGCAAAAATAGAACCCACTCGTTGCCAGGGTTACGTCTGGTGGTCACCATCTGGCTGGAAGGTAGGGAGATCCTCTGAAGCTGCTATGGTATCTGGCTATACAAAACCAGCTGGATTAGATCCCAGAAAGAGCAAGTGCCATAAAGGAGACTTCACTTAAGAACTAAAACCAGCATATCAGAACATAAAATAAGAAAGATAATAATAAGACATGAAATCTAAATAGAGCAATTGTGTCATGTGGATAAGAAATCATTCTGATCAGCTATTGATAAGGTAAGCATGAGTAATCAGGTTCCGAAGTAACCAGGTATTGGAACAATGACAAGGCTTGGACTAGTTAAACTCCATCCGACATTAATGGCCAAACAATAAGTATGGCTTGATACTTTAACTAACTAGGGTTATCACAGGCCTAGTTACTAACAAGATGCAATGAGATTGATCCAACAGCCACAAGCCCTGCAGACCATCCAGGTTATCCAGACGACATTAGGGGTTGAGTTCATGTGGGTACATCGTCCAAGAAACGTATGTACCCTTAAGTAGCTTAGGGGGGTGCAACACATGACAGTGTGCTGGAAATATGCCCTACTCGACGGCAGGCTACAAATCCCATGATGGGGCGTCCAGATAACGGGATTGCCTGTAGCTGGGAAATTTTTTCATGACTACTGGATTATCCTAGTTATTTAGCCTTAATCAGTTTCAGTAGGTACCCCTGACCGTGGTACTCAGGGGCCCCTGTCCTAGATATGAAACAAGACAATACTGGTTCATTTGTACAAATATAATCGTATGCGGTGTCCAGGCCATTCATTCTTGTCATGTCAGGCTAGCCGTCGTAATAGCATTCAATAGTTCCCATCATGCTTACTTGTCATATCATGCCATGTCATGTCACGTCAATTACTTGTTATACCATGTCGTGTACAATTACCATTCCAACTATACTAACCAATTCGTGATTATCAAGCTCATCCCAAAGGTGCAAGAACATAAAGGACAAACGGGGTACACCAAGGGGCTCAAGTCTCTATGCTAGCAAATTTATGCTAGGCCAAGGGGCCCCAAGCGTAAAAATAGCTTTACGAGGGCAAGACCAAGGAAAGACCGCTCTACGCGAGCAAGGCTGCACGCGAGTAAGACTCTACGCGAGCAAGCACTCTACGCGTACGAGACTCTACACGAACGAGACTCTACGCGAGTGGAACTCTACGCGAGCACTCCACGCGAGCGGGAGAGTCTACGCGAGCGAGATTCTACGCGAGCGGGAGCGTCCCTGCGTAGAGTTCAAATGAACTCGGCGAAGAACAGATTACGCTGGCACGCAAATGCGTGTACGTAAAAGGAGAAACACTACGCTGGCACGTAAAAACGTGAGCATAAAGGGAGAACACTGTGCTGGCACGCAAAACGTGGGCGTAAAGGACTCGTCTTCTCCCCAAGGCCAAGACAAGCAGCCATGGGACTCAAGAACTCAAGAAACCCTATCTCGGCCAAGTCTTGGTGAAATCCAACCATTTAAAAGCCAAACTTGCGTAAAATTGAGATTCCTACTGCATGGAACTCTCAATCTCCGAAAACAACCAAGTTTAGTAGATCAAAACCCAAAAAAATCTGAAAATGCATTAAACTTAGATCTACAAGAAATAAACCATAGAAATTGAAAATGCTAAGTACTAAAGTGTCATAGAATCTCGTGAGGAAGGCAATGGAACAACAAAAATGGAGATCCTCCATGAAGCAATTGCACTTGCCTAAGCCTCTCTCTAGGTAGGTGGAGAGAGTAATGAGGAAGAAGAAGGAGTTAATGAGAAAATAAATGACGAGAGAGAAGGGTTGTTGGGTTAATAAATGATGGATGGTTGTAGGTAGGGGTTTGCATGCTAACCCAAACCGAACCAAACCAAGCCGAACCCAACCGAACCCGATGCATGCCCAAGCCCAAATAGGCCCATGAAATGCTAATTAACCCATGCCAATGCAAAAAACCCAAAGCTAGCCAGTTAGGACAAGTCGAAATACGGGTCCGAGATACGTATACGTATACCAAAATACGTATAACGAAATCCGAGGGTGACAACTCTACCCACCTTTAAAGAATTTCGTTCTCAAAATTTAATCAAGAGGCTAGAGATGTTGAACAAGTTATACTAATCACAAGCAATATACGACTAAGCAATCAATCATACAATCATTCATGCAAGCAAGGAATTAAAGCATAAGGCATAAGAAAGACAATATACCTTATGAGTCAAACAGGTCGGGATATCGCGATCGGATATCATCCTCACGCTCCCACGTTGACTCACCCAAAGAGTGATGACCCCAAGCAACACGTACTAACTTGATAGTCTTGTTCTTGAGTATCTTCTCTCTTCGGTCCAATATGGATACGGGTCTCTCCTCATACGAAAGGTTGGTACCAACAACCAATTCCAAATGATCAAGGATATGACTCGGATCCGGGATATACTATCATAATTGGGATACATGAAAGACATCATGCACCTCACATAACGACGGCGGAAGAGCGAGACGATAGGACACGTCACCTACTCGCTCTAGAATGTCGAACGGTCCTATTTACCTAGGACTAAGCTTTTCCCGTACGCTGAAACGAATGACGCCACGGGTAGGCGAGATCCTAAGGAATACATGGTTGCCGATAGAAAATTCAAGGGGTTGCCGATGAGAATTGGCCTAATGACGCTGGCCATCTTATAAAACTCGAAGATGATCTCTGACTTGACTGACCACCTCAGTAGTCCGGGTCACCATTTCTGGTCCAAATATCTGCCTCTCGCCTATATCATCCCATGCTAACGGAGATCTGCACTTCCTGCCGTACAAGGCCTCAAAGGGTGCCGTCTGGATACTGGCCTGGAAACTATTGTTATAGGAGAACTCCACGAGATACATGTGATCTTTCCACGAACCACCGAAGTCGAGTGTACATGACCGCAACATATCTTTAAGAGTCTGGATCGTGCGCTCTGACTGACCATCTGTCTGTGGATGATAAGCTGAACTGAACTTGAGACGAGTCCCCAAACTTTTCTGAAGACTCTGCCAAAAGTGCAATATGAATCTTGAATCTCTATCGAATACAATACTGACTGGTACTCCATGCAACCTGACTATCTGCGTGAGGTACCCCTGTGCAAGCTGATCCGTCGACTGACCAACCCTGAAAGAAAGAAAATGAGCTACCTTGGTGTGTCTGTCGACTATAACCCAGATAGCATCTCTCCCAGTTGGGAATCTAGGTAATCCAGTTACAAAATCCATGGTGATGTGCTTCCATTTCCATTCTGGGTTCGGTAAAGGCTGAAGAAGTCCAACCAGTCTCTGATGTTCAGCTTTAACTTGTTGGCAAACTAAACATCGAGAGACAAACCGGGCTATCTCCCTTTTCATGCCATTCTACCAAAAATGCTGTCGGATATCACGATTCATCTTCGTACCGCCCGGATGAATCGAATACTGAGAACTGTGAGCTTCTGCCATGATCTTCTGTCTGATATCACCACTAGGTACACAAAGACGCCTCCCATGTTAAAGTATACCGTCCTCATGGATAAATAACTCTAGTCTTCGTCCTGCTGCACATTCTGCCCTTGGCCGCTAAAGCTTAGAATCTGCTGACTGAGCTAACTTGATCCTCTCAACTATACTGGACTGAACTTGCATACTGGCCATCAATACCACATTGGTAGGAAGGACAACTTCTATACCCATCTTCTGAAGATATGCTAACAACCCTGGTTGTGCTATTAGAAAATAAACTCTGGCACTTCTGCTCAATGCATCTGCAACAACGTTGGCCTTCCCAGGATGATACTGCAGGTTGATGTCATAATCCATAAGTAGCTCTAGCCATCTCCTCCGACGCATGTTAAGATCCTTCTGAGTAAACACATACTTCAGGCTCTTGTGGTCGATAAAAATCTCTACCATATCTCCGTATAAATAGTATCTCCAAAGCTTTAATGCAAAAACTACTGCTGCCAGCTCCAAGTCGTGGGTCGGGTAATTCCTCTCATGATCATGAAGTTGACGTGACGCATAAGCTATTACCTTCCCATGCTGTATCAAAACACATCTTAAACCTCTGCCTGAAGCATCACTATATACTGAGAATCCCCTGGTCCCATCTGAAAGCGTGAGAATGGGTGCTGTCATCAAGTCCTGCTTCAACTTCTCAAAAGAATCTAGACATTCTGCTGTCCAAGCAAACTGCACATCCTTGCGGGTCAACTGGGTCATAGGTGCTGAAATCCGTACAAAGTCTGAAACAAACCGTCGGTAATAGCCGGCCAAGCCAAAAAAATTGAGAACTTCTGCAACTGTGCTGGGTACTGGTCACGACTCTATAGCCACTATCTTCTGGGGATCCACTTCCACTCCACCTCTGGTGATGATATGACCCAAGTATGAAATACGATCGAGCCAGAACTCGTATTTACTGAACTTCGTATACAACTGGTGTTCTCGGAGAATCTGGAGGACAACTCTGAGATGCTGCTCATGCTCCGCTTCACTCTTACTGTAGACCAGGATGTCATCTATAAACACAATCATCACTACCAAAATATGCTCATTTAGCGACGGAGGTTTAGCGACGGAATTATTCCGTCGGTATTAGCGACGGTTTCGTGGCCGCTCAGCGACTGATTACCGACCACAAACATTTGCCATTTTTATTTTAATTTTAGGGGCAGGAAAGGTCGCACATCTGTCACTAGTATGTCGGTGTTATAGCGACGGATCTTCGGTCGTCGCCACGTAGTCGTTTATTTGGCGGGAATTGTGTATATAATTGGCGGGACATATCTTCAACTACGTAGCGACGGATATTCAGTCGGATAATCAATAATAGTGACTACCTGGCGACGGATTATTCGTAGTCGCGATTCCGTCGCTAAATGAGCGTTCCAGACTTAAATGAAAAGGCGAGGGGAACTTTTGGCATTTCCCCCAAATTCAATCTCTCTCCTCTCTCTCTCTCGTGTGGCTTCGTGAACGGCGACGGCGTCCTCTCCTCTCTCTCTCCCGAAGGTAATCTTCTCTCTTTCTCTCTCTCTCTCTCTCTCTCTCTCTGTGTCGCGGTGTCGACGTAGGGACAGCGGGGGCGGCGGGCTTGGGGACATTCGGGCTTGGGGCGGGGGCGTCGGGGGCTGGGCGGCTGGCTTGGGGCGGGGGCGGCGGGCTTGGGGACATTCGGGCTTGGGGCGGGGGCGTCGGGGGCTGGGCGGCTGGCTTGGGGCGGGGGCGGCGGGCTTGGGGACATTCGGGCTTGGGGCGGGGGCGTCGGGGGCTGGACGGCTGGCTTGGGGCGGGGGCGTCGGGGGCTGGGCGGCGGGCTTGGGGCGGGGGCGTCGGGGCCTGGGCGGCGGGCTTGGGGCGGGAGCGTCGGGGGCTGGACGGCGGGCTTGGGGCGGGGGCGTCGGGGGCTGGGCGGCGGGCTTGGGGCGGCGGGCTTTGGTCGGGGGCGGCGGGGGGCTTTGCTTATCAAATTCATCTAATTTATATATTGGCTAAATAATGTGTTATCCATATTGGGTGTTATCCATTAGTTTGGTGGTGTTTGGATTAGTAAATGTGAATATGGCATTTGGATTCATGGTGTATATGTTCACTGTGTCAAGGACAGTGCGAGTTCTTCATCTGCATAAGTCAGTGTTTGGGTTCATGGTCTATACATCTAACTGTGATATACATATATATATGTGCCTATTATAATTAGCATGCAGGACGGCTTGGGGTGTAATGTGTGATTGTAGACATGGTAGGAATTATAGGTAATTAACGCTAGTGTGACTAGACTAAGGTAGTGCTTGCTAGATAATAAGGACACTCTAGTATCCTAACCAAGTTAATTTAGACTAGATATTTAGGATATAGCTCCCATATCCTAGAAGTGGACTCTTGCAATTTAGAAATAGATAGATTGACTTAGTTTGGTATCGGTATCACACTATCGGTATCGATATCGGTATCGCACTATCGGTCAAGGTTCACAATCATCGGAATCGGTTTCGGACTATTCCTATGAGTATTGGTATCGACGATATCGGTAGTATCGGCGGTATCGTATCGGAGTATCGGACTTTGGTATCGGAAAACAAATAATTATTAATAAATTATTTACATTTAAAAACATATATTTTATACATTTAGGCATAATTTTAAGTATTTCAGCGTTATTTCTTAGTAGTTTTGAAATTATATGAAATAGTAGTCACCCTTACCGATTGGTTTTGCCGAATTGACCGGAATAAAGACCCCCATAGTCGGTATCGGTCAATATTTGGTATCGATCGGTATCGGATCGGAACATGCCAAACCGTATCGGTATCGGCCGTATCTTTAAACCATGCTATCGGTATCGAACTATCGGTATCGGTATCGCACTATCGGTATCGGTATCGCAGTATCGGTATCGAACTATCGGTATCGAACTATCGGTATCGGTATCGGTATCGCACTATCGGTATCGGTATCGGTATCGCACTATCGGTATCGAACTACTAGTAACAACTGTATTTATATTTTTCTCTTCTCGAGCTAGAATACTAGCGGATCCACCAGTTACATGATTATATACTAATTCTGTTTAGTTTGTCTTACTATACAGATTTTTACATCTAATCTGTGATGGATCGTTATTTCGTTGATCGTACATGGATGTACAAACTACAACACGAGAGCAGAATAGGTGTGAGTGACGATTTTCAGGCAGACATGGAAGTGTTTCTTAAGTATGCCATGAGCAAAGCTCAGTTTATGGACGGTAACAAAATCAAGTGTCCATGTCGTAATTGTCGCAATAGACGTTACAAAGAAGTGGTGAGTGTAAGAGATCATTTGACCCGTAAGGGTTTCGTACGTGATTACGACCTGTGGTCATCGCAAGGTGAACTATATGCCGAAAGACATGTTGCGAATGCTGCTACTTATGCTTTTGATGATAATGCTGTAGCGGATTTTGTCGTCGATGACGACGAATGCTCCGTTGATTATGGAGACGTGCAGAACCTTGCACGAGATATGGTGTACGATGCGACAGGGCCTAATTTTGATCCGGAGGATCCTAATTCCGAGGCGAAGGAGTTCTATGATATGTTTCAGGATGCTGAAACTTTTTTATATCCTGGTTGTGATCTACATTCCGTACTGTCAGTGACGATGCGGTTGTTGACCATAAAGTCCGATTTTAACTTGCCACAAACTTGCTATGATCGGATTACACAACTAATGAAGGAGGTGTTACCGAAGGAATCAAAAGAGCTTCCAAAAAACTTCTACAAGTCGAAAATGATGGTCCAACAACTGGGACTGGGGTACGATAAGATAGATTGTTGTCGCAACGGATGCATGTTGTACTACAAGGAGAACGAGGATGTAGAAAGTTGCCGCTTCTGTAATGCGGATCGTTACAAAAAAGTCAGGGGAAAAGAAAAGTCAACTAGAAAACGACGTCCTTACAAGTATATGCATTACTTGTCGATCACGAAGCGCTTGCAGAGGATGTATATGTCTCAGAATACAGCAGAATACATGACGTGGCACAACGAAGAACGTACAAAGGACGATGGAGAATTGTCACATCCTTCGGATGGAGAGGCGTGGAAATATTTCGATTTTCGCCATCCGGATTTTGCTGCAGAGCCTAGAAATGTACGCATGGGGCTATGTTCTGATGGATTCGCCCCTTTTGGGCAGTCGGGATCTCAATACTCCTGCTGGCCGGTCATTCTGACCCCTTACAATCTGCCACCATGGATGTGTATGAAGACTCCTTATATGTTCTTGACAGCTATCATACCGGGTCCCAAAAATCCGATGAAGAATATCGATATATATTTACAGCCATTGGTGGATGAGCTAAAACAGCTGTGGGAGATCGGCGTCACGACGTATGATATTTACAGGAAACAGAACTTTCAGATGAGAGCTTTACTGATGTGGACAATCAATGATTTTCTCGCATACGGTATGCTGTCGGGATGGAGTACTCACGGCACCCTGTCTTGTCCGATATGCATGCAAAATAGTAAGGCGTTCCGCCTTAAGCATGGAGGAAAAACTTCTTTCTTTGATTGTCATCATCAATTTTTGCCCGCGAGTCATCCTTGGAGAAAGAACAAGGACGCATTCAGAGCTGAAAAACAAGAATTTTCTCATCCGCCTGCCAGATTGTCGGGATACGATATTTGGGAAGATGTAAAGGATTTTCCCACTGTAATGGAAGATCCATCGAACAATCGTGTCGATGGGTTCGGACAAACCCATAACTGGACCAAACGGAGTATCTTCTGGGACTTGCCTTATTGGAAAGATAATCTTATAAGGCATAATCTTGATGTTATGCATATCGAAAAGAATGTGTTCGATAATGTCTTCAATACCGTCATGGACATTAAAGGAAAGACGAAGGACAATCCAAAAGCAAGACAAGACATTGCCGAGATATACAAGCGTCCTTATCTGAACTTGATACAAAGGAGAGCTGCTGGACAATTAAGTAAGCCGATAGCACAATACACATTGAGCAAAGAAGATAGATTAATAATCTGCAAGTGGGTATCTACTTTAAGATTTCCCGACGGCTATGTGTCGAATTTGTCTAGATGCATTGACCTCAATGAACGCAAGCTAACGGGAATGAAGAGTCATGACTGCCACGTGTTTATGGAAAGATTACTGTCCATTGCTTTGAAAGAGTTGTTGCCTTCTGCTGTATGGGTTCCGTTGGCCGAACTATCAATATTTTTTAGGGATATTTGTTCAACTAAGTTGACTGTGCAACACATGGTTGAACTTGAGGAGAAGATTATCTTAACAATTTACAAGTTGGAGAAAATATTTCCTCCTGGCTTCTTCGACAGCATGGAACATCTACCGATTCATCTAGCATACGAAGCCCGTGTCGGTACATCTGTTCATTATCGATGGATGTACCCATTTGAAAGGTACATAAATATCGATATAATTTAAGCTGAATTTCTATTTATTTTAAAATTCTTTCTTAATTCTCAAGATAATTTGTCTCTCTAGATACCTACACCATCTAAAGAAGAAAGTTGGCAATAAAGCTCATATAGAGGCTTCGATATGCGAAGCATATCTTATCGAAGAGGTTTCAAACTTCTGCTCTATTTATTTCGATACTCATATTAAAACAAATCGAAATAGACCTCAAAGGAATGACGAGGACATTGAGGATGGAGGAATATTCAATGTAAGGGGCAAGCCTGTTGGGGCTAGTAAAAGACGGTGGTTGACATACGACAAGTATGATGCCGCTCACCGATATGTCTTGTTAAACTGTGACATACAAGAAGTGAGAGATTTGGAGAAGTAAGTCAGTACACTTGCACTCGTTATAATCTCGAATTTGATGAAGTAAGTGACTACACTTATATATTCTTATTTTCTCTAATAGTGTATTTAGAGATAAAATCAAAATGAGGAGACCCGATATTACCGATGAGGGACTTCAAAGAGAGGTTGATTGTACATTTCCGTCATGGTTTTGCAAATACGTAAGTAACTGTGATTATAATTGAGATTATTAATATATAATCTGAAACATTTAAATTATAAATATTTGTTTACAGGTTTTATTGCCTGAAACAACACTCACTCATGAGAGTGTTCGTTATCTGGCACTGGGACCGAAGAAGCAAATAAAGACTTGGCCAGGCTATGTCGTTAATGGCTTCAGGTTTAAGTCAACTCATAATGCTATAAATGTCGAATTTATCAATGACGGCATCAATACCAAGGATTCCGGTGTTTGCATAAGAGACACCGTCTATGACGACGAGCCGGACTTTGACTATTATGGAGTGCTTCGGGATATTGTAGATTTACAATATACTGGCCCATATGATATGCATATTATGATGTTCAAATGTGAGTGGTTCGATACGACACCAAATATCGGTTGGAGAATCGATAAACAATTTGGATTCGTCGATATAAATCATCGCAGGAGGTATAGAGGGTCCGATACATTTGCAATAGCAAATCAGGCTGTTCAAGTCTACTATACAAGCTACCCAAGGCGTCGTAGAGATCGATTTGACTGGTGGACAGTATGCAAGATTAAATCTAGAAATACATTCAATGTTGGAGACCCAGCATACCAAGAGGACCAGATCGAAAAGTCCTAATACTTGGGACAACACTCAGATAGAATAGATGTTGAAGATATTGTTGAGGAAAATAGAGGGGAGGAAGAGGTTGATACACAAGACTTAGCTGTCAACCAGGGGAGAAAGAGGCGTCTTGTCCCAAATTTTGAGGCAGAAGAAGAAGAAGAAGAAGAAGAAGAAGAAGAAGAAGAAGAAGAAGAAGAAGAAGAAGAATTTGATGGGAATGAGGATACAGATGAAATCGACGATGAAGATAAGGATGAGGATGAGGATGAGGAGGATGATGATGAAGACGAGGCCGAGGATGAGAACGAAGACGATGATTAGGTTAAATATTGTTGTATAGTAAAAACACTTCTAATTACGTGAATTAAGTTTGACCTCATAAAAGCAATTACGTGAATTCATGTTTTTTTCATTCGATTATTTACTTATTGCAGATGGCACTCCTAGTCTTTTTCGTCGCGGCGGTACTCGTCTCCCTACTGGTGGTATGTATATTTTAGTTTATTTTTTTATATCCATTTACACTTTCATATTGTTAATTATGTTTATGTGTTCTATTTACAGGTCATGATGGCTGGCCGTGGTCGTGGTGCTGGTCGTGGTGGTGGTGGTGGTGGTGGTGGTGCGGTCGTGGTCGTACTGGAGCTGGTGGTCGTGGTCGCATTCAGAGTTCCCGGGATGTGACCCCATCGAGCGAGCTCGACCCGGAGAGTACCCCGGGCACAGACGCATCCCGCCCTCGATCGACCACTTCATCGAGGCATCAGTCCGGATCTGCTAGTGGATCCGATCCGCTATAGGAACCACCAGCAGCGGATCCACCAGGGGATGCCCCAGTTACTGTACAGTGGGCCCCGGAGTACCCCTATACTCGGTTCCATCCGGTTACTGGGGAGTACATACGCGGACCCGCGGATCCTCCGACGGCACCAGAGAGGCCGAGAGGCGAGTTCCGACGAGAGCTATGGCCCGCGGGGACCTCGTAAGTAAATTTAAGTTAATTTATTAAATTTCTGTCATTTATTCAAGTTAATAATCCAGTCGTTTCTTCTTTGTAGGTTTTTTCCGTTTAATGTTGGCAGGGCCCTTGGAGAAATTATCAGGGCTAACTTCCACGGTCCTTACCTCAACTTTACGTCGGTGCCCCCAACCGAGCAGTACGTCTGGCTCGACGAGTTGAGGGTATATATCTATATTTTTTTGGTTAAGTCTATGTGATTCTTTAATCAACCATTTTGTAAATTACGTGATAATTGATTTTCTGTGTTAGAGAACGTACTGGTGGCCCCCCCATCGCGAGGAGGGGATCCGCAGGACCTACCAAAGCGCATGCTCGAAGAAGATACGGGATATGATTCATGACCTAAAGATGGGGCATACGAGGCCGAATTGGATCCGGCAGGACTATTATGAGGACCTCTTAGGCATGATGGATAACCCTGCATACAAGGAGAAATCGGAGAAGGCGAAGGTGAACCGATCTGCCGTGGACCTTCATACGGGGGGATCAAGGTCTCACGCAGCGACACTTGCAGATCTGGTGAGCAACCGTAAATTTATTTCACTATCGAATTAGGTATTATTAATTAAAAGAGTTAATTAGTTTCTACGCAAATTTTGTATGCAGGCCCAACGGGCGGTGAAGGAGGGAAGGGTGCCAGAATCGGTCACCATGCACGACGTCTTCTAGCATACGCACAAAAGACAGAAGGACGGGAGCTTCGTCGACGAGAGGGCCAAGGAGACTGATGTAAGTACTTATGTTTATGAGATTAACGTTAGAATTAAAAGTATTCGGACTATAACTTAGGTAAACTTAGTATTCACACTTAACTTAGTGAAACATAGGATTTAGATTACAACTTAGGTAAATCTTATAATATAAACATATTCATTTGATAGGCTGCGTATCGTGAGGCCCTTAGTCGGGCTCAGTTAACTGACACCGAGGATGTCGGTAAAATGACGCCCTTCCGGACGCCCTCTTCTTTGGCCGCTCAGAACGACTTGTTCGTAGATACCGTCGGCGGCTTTAAGAAAGGGTACCTGTACGGAGTCGGCTCCCTAGGGCCATTGCATATGACGACGCAGAGATTTCCACCGACACTGCCTCCTTCCGTGGCCCGGACAGACGATGATGTTAGGTCGCAGCCTACGCAGCTGCACGAGGCGGTGTCGTCCTTGCGGAAGCAATTTGCCACGCACTTTCCGCCTGCGTCTGCTGCTGTCGGGGCGTCTGCTGCTGCCGGTACGTCTGCTGATGGTGCTCGTCCGTCTTCTACTGGTCCGTCGACTGCAGGTGTCGGTCCGTCTTCCGTGGGCCACCTTTCTTTCAACCCTGAAGCCCCTGTGCTACCGCCTACGACTGTGACGGCACTCCTGGATCTCATGTCCGCAGAGCAGCTTCGTCGACTTCCGAGCACTGTCTACGACGCCTTGCCTCCGTACCTTGTGGAGGAGTATATGCGTCGGTCGAATACGGGAACGGACAATCGACCTTCTCCTTCTTAAAATGTTGTATTAAGAAATTTTGGATTATTTGTGAGAGCTTTGAACTAATTGTGCTATAATCGACTTATAGCACCAGATATTATGTTACTCTTTAGGATAATTGATATTTATTTTCTATTAATTTGGTTTGGTCTGTGATTCTTGGATAATTGGTCGTATGTGCATATTTGGTCTATGTGATTCTTGGATAATTGGTGTGCATTATATATTTGGTCTGTGTGATTGTTGGATAATTGGTGTGCATTATATATTGGTTTGGTTTATGCATATATTTGTGAACAGGGAAAGTGCTGCCAATTTTTTTTCCCAAAAAACCCAGTTAGCGACGGACTAGTGACCGTTTAGCGACAGATATTCCCAGTAGCCGACGGGTTTTCGACGGATAATCCGTCGCTACCTGGAGTTTTTAAACTGTTTGCAGTCAGTGACGGGTTATCGACAGATCATCCGTCGGCAACGTTCTGGTGGTATAAGCTTTGACGGAACAGCGACGGAAAGGCCATCGCCAGGGCGACTGATAACCAGCCGCTACTCCGTCGCTGTATCTGGCGACGGATTAGCGGCTGATTATCCGTCGCCATGGTTCTGGAAATGCATGACATTGCCAGAACCATGGCGACGGATAATCAGTCAGCAATCCGTCGCTGTGGCGTCGCGGTAGCGACGGGTCCGCGACTACTATTCCGTCGCCATGGTGCTGGAAATGCCAAGCATTTCCAGAACCTGATCGACGGATAGTCCGTCAGAACACCGTCGCAAATCTGTCGTTAAGTACCGACGCATACCGATGGATTAGCGACGGAGCGATACGATCTGATACGCTGTTACGACGGGTTACCGACGGAAATTTACGTCGCTATTTCCTACACAGTTCAATACGTAATAGTTGAAATGGACGGAAATTCGTCGGGAACGTGTCGCTAATGCTTCGTATTGTGACGTCGGAAATCCGTCGCTATTCCGTTGCCGTGACGACAACTTA
Organism: Iris pallida; assembly: GCA_029216955.1. Classification (NCBI taxonomy): domain Eukaryota; kingdom Viridiplantae; phylum Streptophyta; class Magnoliopsida; order Asparagales; family Iridaceae; genus Iris; species Iris pallida. The sequence goes on along the minus strand of JANAVB010017999.1, from coordinate 16,288,030 downwards.
GCGACGGAACGTTATTAGCGACGAGCTGATTGTCGACGGATTATTTTGGCCAAAATCTGTCGGTTATCGGTCGCTAATGGTAATTACCGTCGGTTTAGCGACGGATGTGGCCGTCGCTAAAACGATAAATTTTGGTAGTGCATGAACTGATCCAAATAAGACATAAAGATACGATTCATTAGGTCCATGAATACAGCCGGCGCATTGGTTGCTCCAAAGGACATAACAAGGAATTCCCAATGCCCATACCTGGATCTAAATGTCGTCTTCGGGATTTTCTGCTCTCTGACTCTGATATGGTGGTATCCTGACCGCAAGTCAATCTTCGAAAATACGGACGCCCCTTTGAGTTGATCAAATAAGTCATCTATCTTCGGGAGAGGGTATATGTTCTTGATTGTCACTGAGTTCAAGGTACGATAGTCAACACATAATCTGGACGTACCATCCTTTTTTTTCACAAGAAGCATCGAGGCTCCCCAAGGTGATCCACTAGCACGGATTAATCCTTTGGTCCTGAGTTCTTCAATCATCTTATACAAGATCTCCAATTCTGATGGTGCCATCCGGTAGACTCTTTCCGACACTTGTGCTGTTTCGGGGATCAAGTCTATGGTGAACTCGATCTCTCTCTTTGGTGGCATACCTGGAAGTTCCTCGGGGAAAACATCAGGAAACTCTTCTACAACTCTGGAAAATCGAACTGTCGCTGCAACTGCCATCCGAAATACTGGAGGTGAAGGCCCTACTCCGCCTCGGAAAAATGAAAACTCTGGCTTACCAGGAATACAAAAAATAATCTTGCCATCATGGCAATCTATTCTAGCATACTGGTCCCTCAACCAATCCATCCCTAAGAACGCATCATAATCGACCGTCGGAAATTCTATCAACCTAGTAGGAAACTCTCTACCGCTAACTACGATCCGACACGAGGAAAACACTCTATCTACTCCCATAAGTCCGTTACCAGTAAGTAAATTGAGCCTTACTGATAATGACTTAGGCTCCAGTCCTATCCGTATCGTGAATCGTGCAGACATAAATGAATATGATGCACCAAAATCAAATAACGCTGATGCTGGAAAGGAGTTGACGAGAATAGCACCTGCCACCACCTCATCTGATGCCAACTCCTCCTCCACGGTCAAAGCCATCACTTGACCTTGCCCTCTGGGTGCTGGTCCCTTCTACTGGAAACCTCTCTGGCGGTTCTGGATCTGAGCTTGGACTTGTGCATACTGCTGGGGGTTCTGTTGCTGAAATGCTTGGGCCTGAGGCGACAAGGGCCTCGAAAATGGGTACTGTTGCTGCTACTGGACTGGTACTGGGGCTGCCCCCCTAACCGAGGGACTAGAAAAGGTTGAAGAAGATGAACTCTCCCTATTCGGGCAGTTCCCAACCCTGTGGTCCGGTGCCTCACAAGCCAAGCACAAACCCTGTACTCTGCGACATTCTGACACCACGTGCCCTAGCTTCCCACAATGAGTGTAACCCATGGCGGAAGACTGCTTCTGCTGCTGCTGGGGATATGCCAGGGTCGAATGCTGAATCGACGTAACGGAAGTCGTCCGCCTCGGAGCTCCAATGGTCAAGGCCCTAGCTGTCGGGGATGGTGCTGAAGACTGGTTCATCTGGCCGTGGGACCGCTTCCGACTTCAGGTCTGGTCCACAATCCTCTGGGAGGTATACTCATGCCTTCTAGCTGCTCTCAACACCGCATCAAAAGTTTGATGCTCAAACTGCTCTACCGCCAACAAAATCTTCTAGTGGAGTCCCTGCTGGAACCGCTGAGCTTTGTCGAACTCGGTTGCCACTAAGGTGGGAGCAAACCGACTAAACCTGGAAAACTCGGTCGCATATCCATCGACCGTCCTGCCCATCTGCTTTAAATTAGTGAACCTCGTCTGTAGATCATACCGAGCTACAACGTCAAAGTACTTGGTCCGAAATCTCTCTCGGAATACTGTCCAGGCAATAGGTGCCACTAATCCAACGGCCTGTGCCGTCCACCAGCTGCGGGGCAAATCCAATAACTGCAGGCGCACCACGGCTACCTTCTCGCCTTCTGGGGTCCGGGCTGCTTCTATAATAACCTCGGTATCCTGCAGCCGAGCGTCTGCAGCAATAACATCTTCGCTGCCATCGAAGAAGGGAGGGTTCAAGCGCTTGAAGCTGTTGGCCGCACTATTACCTCTGCTCATAGCATCTTGTACTGTCTGGTGTAATACATCACCCCGACGATCCTGTGATACAAGCAACTCCCTGATGAGTCCAACCAAGACTTCATCATCCTGTCTTACTTGCTGGGCTGGCTGTACTGGGGGTTCTGGACCTCCGAGAAGTATAACTCGGGAAGCTACTCCTGAGTGCTGAGCTTGATCCTCTCGTTGTGGGGGTACTCGTTGAGCTCCTTCCGGCTGATTGGCAGGACCAGGAATAATGCTGCGAAAGAAGACGACACAGGGAATAATAAAAAAGGACCAGGACAGATCAAAGATACAAGCATGTGATCAGGTCAAAATTTTAGGAATTTAGAGGATACGAGCAGGGATTAAGGGCGAGTGCTGATTGAGACATCTATTCGGTAAACTCTCATATATCTTGATTTACAAGACCTGCATGGGCCACCACTTAAACCGTATTACGCCCCAGAACCATAATACTAGAGAGCGGGGGCAGACTGTAATGCATGTGGTTCGTATTACGTATCTTGGTATACGTGTACGTATTCTTGACTCGTATTGCGTATTTCCCTGCATGGTTATTTTGGCATTTCCTTCTTGGTTCGGTTCAACTTGTTGCTGGTTCGGCTTGACTTGATTTTAGGTGGACCGAACCCCCACCTACCACCACCACCCTCATTTATATTTCCACCTAACTCTCTCTCTTTATTTATTTTTCTCCTTCACTTCTTCTCCTCCACCATTACTTTTTCACCTACCAGGAAAGAGAGCTTGGCAAGTACAACTTGCTTTATGATGGATCTCAAGTTTTATTGTTTCATTCTCTTCCTTACTTGATTCTAAGCCTCTATAGAACTTGGCATTTTTGGATTTGATGGATGGATTCTTGTAGATCTAAGTTTGCAACTTTTCGGTTCTCTTGGTTTTGATCTCTAAAACTTGGTTATTTTTGAAAACTAATGGTTCTATGTTGTAGAGAATTCAATTTTATGCAGTTTTGGCTTTTGTTTCGCTTGATTTCGACTCCGGATGAGTAAGTTATGGCCATGACAAGTTTTCGAAACTGTTATGGCTGAACTTGCTGATTGGGGACGATGACCCCCATGCGCCCGGGAGGCCATGCGCCGGGAGTCCATGCGCCGGGAGTCCATGCGCTGTGAAGTCCCGGCAACGCATCCCTTAACTCCGAGCGTGTCATGCACGTAAGTTCCTTACGCGCATGTACTGAAGACGCAACGTGAGTATCCCACGCGCCGATGTGCAGGAATTCCCATGCGCCGTTGTGCAGGAATTCCCACACGTCGATGTACAGGAATTCCCACGTGCCGATGTACAGGAATTCCCACGCACCGATGTACAGGAATCCCACGCGCCGATGTGCAGGAATTCCCACGCGCCGATATGCAGGAATCCCATGCGCTGATGTGCAGGAATCCCACACACCGATATGCAAGAATTCCCACGCGCCGATGTGCAGGAATTCCCACGCGCCGATGTGCAGGAATTCCACGCGCCGATGTACAGGAATTCCTATGCGCCGATGTACAGGAATTCCCACGCGCCGATGTGCAGGAATTCCTACGCACGGATGTGCAGGAATCCCAAGCGCCGAAATTGCTCTATTTTACTGTTTTTGCCTGTTTAAGTTGTTTTGTAGCTAGAATCTTGAAAAAACACAAAACATGAAAGTTGTAGATCTTTTCCTTGGCTTCAAGAATATGTTACTAGTTATTTAATGCAAGTTTCTCTCATTCATGATAATGTAAGAATAGAATACGATAGTGGCCCGCTGTGGTACACTCTTGACAAATAAACTGACATGATATATCTCGACATGCTGTTATGACAGCTAGCCTGACATGACAAGTATGAAAGACCTGGATACCGTGGGCGATTGTGTTTATACAAATAAACTGTACTTTCTTGCATCATGTCTAGGATGGGGATCCCTGAGTACCACGGTCAGGGGTACCTACTGAAATTGACTAAGGCTAATTAAATAGAACGATTCAGTAGTCATGAAGAAAATTTTTCCAGCTACATGCAATCCCGTTATCTGGGCGCACTAAGTGGACTTGTAGCCTACCGACGAGTAGGGCACATTTCCAGCACACCGTCAAGTGTTGCACCTTTCTTAAATGGACATTCGACCTGGATAACCTGGATGGACTGCAGGGCTTGTGGCTGTGGGATGATCTCATTGCATCTTGCTAGTAATTAGACTTGTGATAACCCTAGTTAGTTATAGTTTCAAGCCGTACTCCTTGCTTGGCCGTGATTGATTGAATGAAGTCTAGCCCAGCTTCGACTTGTCCAGATCCTGTACAAAATTGTGACAGGACATGACTTATTATGCTTGCCTTAACGATAACGATCGGAGGATCAGTTCTATTCAGGGGAAGGGTTACAACCCTGGTCCTTGTTTGGTTTAAGGGTTGTAACCTGGTTCCCGGAGCAGTTCTGTGTCTTCTCTTCGTTTATTATCTTATTGCATCCCATGCCATGCTCGTCATATTTTACCTTACTTCAATAGCATGATTATCTATACTGGCCTTAACAATAAAGATCAGGGGACCAGTTCTGTTCAGGCGAAGGGTTACAACCCCGGTCCTTGTTTGGTTTAAGGGTTGTAACCTGGTTCCCGGAGCAGTTCTGTGTCTTCTCTTCGTTTATTATCTTATTACCCTATCAGCAGTATTTTAGACGAGATCCTATTCAGGTGAAGGACTGCAACCCCGGTCCTTGTTTGGTTTAATGGTTACAATCTGGCTACTTGAATGGTTTCCTCGTACTCAATTTATTATTGTTGTACCTGTTATTACCAGTTCTTATTTACTATCTTTAATATTCATTATGATATGCTGGTTTTAGTTCCTAAGTGAAGCCTCTTTTGTGGCACTTGTTCTTTCTGGGGTCTGACCCAGCTGGTTTTGTATGGCCAGATATCGGAGCAGCACCAGAGTATCTACCTACCTTCCAGCCAGATGGTGACCACCAGGCGTAACCCTGGAAACGAGTGGTTTCTTTTTGTCCTTCCATTTTATTGTAAAATTATTCTTTTGAGGCGTTTAGCCGACGAGCACATGTTAGCTCGATTGTACCTTTACTTACTGTCTGCCTACGGGCTGTAACATGATTGGCAAATCCTAGGGTTGATCATGTATTGACTAAAACTCTTGCTAGTCCTGACATTTTGTATAACTAGCTCCATGATCATCCAATATGTAATGTATGGGACGCCTTACTATTGTATATTTGATGTTCTATTATCTTGTGTTTGTTACTACTTGCTTGTGATTGAGACAATAGGCTTGTTCATGACCATAGGAGACGGATGGATTGTAGTTAAACCCACATGTATCTAGACAGCCGTGACCGTATAGTGAGGTGGGTTGCACTTCAATATACGTAGCTGGCTATGTACGCCCCCGCTCTCCAGTATTCTGGTTCTGGGCGCGACATAGTTTTAGTGGTGGCCCATGCAGGTCTTGTAAATCAAGATATGTGAGGGTTTACTGAATAGATGTCTCAATCAGTACTTGCCCTTGATCTCTACTCGTATCCTCTGAATCCCTGAATTCTTGACCCGATCACATGCTTGTATCGTTGATCTGTCCAGGTCCTTCATTATTGTTTCCTATGTCGTCTTCTTCAGCAGCATTGTTCCTGGACCTGCCGATCAGCAAGGCGGAGCGCCTCCTGTGGACCAGCAGCAACCTGGAGATCAGGCCCAACATTTAGGAGTAGCCTCCAGAGTCGTGCCTACCGGAGGAGAGCCACCAGTTCATCCCGTCCAGTCTGCTGAGCCCGATGATGGCACTTTGGTGGGTCTCATCAGGTCATTATTAGCTTCCCAGGATCGTCGAGGAGATGCCTTGTACCAGGCGATGGGAGACGCTTTGACTAAAGGAGGTTATCAGGGTAACAGCGCGGATAACAGCTTCAAGCGCTTAAACCCTCCCTTCTTTGACGGTAGTGAAGATGCTATCGCTGCTGATGTTTGGCTTCAGGACACAGAGGTGATTCTAGAAGCAGCCAGGACTCCAGAAGACGAGAAGGTGGCGGTAGTGTGCCTGTAGATGTTGGATCTTGCCCGCAGCTGGTGGACGGCGCAGGCCGTTGGATTAGTGGCACCCATTACTTGGGCAGTATTCAGAGAGAGATTCCAGACCAAGTATTTTGATGCTGTAGCTCGGTACGATCTACAGACAAGGTTCACCAATCTGAAGCAGATGGGCAGGACGGTCGACGGATGTGTGGCCGAGTTTTCGAGACTTAGTCGGTTTGATCCCACCTTGGTAGCAACCGAGTTCGATAGAGCCCAGCGGTTCCAACAGGGGCTTCATCTTGAAATTCTATTAGCAGTGGAGTAGTTTGAGCATCATACTTTTGATGCAGTATTGAGAGCAGCTCGGAGGCACGAGTATACCTTCCAGAGGATCCTGGATAGGACCGGAGGTCGGAAGCGATCCCACAGCCAGATGAATCAGTCTTCAGCACCAGCCCCGACAGCCAGGACTTTGACCATTGGAGCTCCGACGCAGGCGGCCTCAGTGACGTCAGTTCAGTATTCTACCCCGACGCACCCTCAGCAGCAGAAGCAGAAGCAGTCTTCCGTAGTGGGATGTTCACACTGCCGGAAGCCAGGACATGTGGTATCGGAGTGTCGCAGAGCACAGGGTTTGTGCTTGGCTTGTGGTGCCCCGGACCACAGGGTTGGGAACTGCCCGAACACGGGGAGTTCATCATCGGCCTTCTCTAGTCCTTCAATTAGAGGACCAGCACCAATCCAGCAGCAGTAGCAGCTGCAGTACCCGTTCCCGAGGCTATTGCCGACGTAGGCCCAGGCATTCCAGCAGCAGAGACCGCAGCATTATGCCCAAGGCTAAGCCCTGATCCAGAGCAGACAGAGAAATTTTTAGCAGAGGGGACCCGTACCTAGAGGACATGGTCAAGTGCTGGCTTTGACCATGGGAGAGGAAGGAATTGCACCAGGTGAGTGGTGGCAGGTACTATTCTCGTCAACACCTTTCCAGCTTCAGTATTATTTAATTCTGGTGCCTTGTATTGATTTATGTCTGCACGATTCGCGACACGGATAGGAATGGAGCCCGAGACATTATCAGTAAGGCTCAATATACTTACTGGTAATGGACTTGTGGGAGTAGATGGGCTATTTTCCTCGTGTCGGATCATAGTTAGCGGTAGAGAGTTCCCCGCTAGATTGATAGAGTTCCCGATGGCCGATTATGATGTGGTCTTAGGGATGGATTGGTTGAGGGACCAGTATGCTAGGATAGACTGCCATATTGACAGGATTGTTTTTAGCATTCCAGACGAGCCGGAGTTTTCTTTCTCCCGAGGCTAAGTTGAACCTTCTCCTCTAGTGTTGCGGATGGCAGTAGCAGCAATGCAGTTACCCCAAATTGTTTAAGAGTTTCCAGATGTTTTTCTAGAAGAGCTTCCAGGGATGCCGCCAGAGCGGAAGATCGAGTTTACCATCGACTTGATTCCCGGGACAGCCCCAGTGTCAGAGAGAGTCTACAGGATGGCGCCGTCAGAGCTAGAGATATTATACACGATGATTGAAGAACTCAAAACCAAGAGATTCATTCATACAAGTGGATCGCCTTAGGGAGCCCCGATGCTTCTTGTGAAAAAGAAGGATGGTACATCCAGATTATGTGTAGATTATAGTACCTTGAACTCAGTGACAATCAAGAACAGATACCCTCTCCCGAGGATAGATGACTTGTTTGATCAACTCAAGGGAGCAGCAGTGTTCTCGAAGATTGACTTGCGGTCAGGATATCATCAAATCAGAGTCAGAGAGCAGGGCATCCCGAAGACAGCATTCAGATTCCGGTATGGGCATTGGGAGTTCCTTGTTATGCCATTTGGAGCAACCAATGCGCCGGATGTATTCATGGACCTCATGAATCATATCTTCATGTCTTATTTGGATCAGTTCATGATTGTGTTCCTAGACGACATGCTGGTTTACAGCAAAAGTGAGGCGGACCATGAGCAGCATCTCAGAGTTGTTTTTCAGATTCTCAGAGAGCACCAGTTGTATGCCAAGTTCAGTAAATGCGAGTTCTGGCTCGATTGCATTTCGTACTTGGGTCATATTATCACCAAGGGAGGAGTGGAAGTGGATTCCCAGAAGATTGTGGCCATTGAGACATGGCCAGTGCCTAGCATGGTTGCAGAAGTTCGTAATTTTCTTGGATTGGCCGGCTACTACCGGTAATTTGTTTCAAACTTTGCGCGGATCTCAGAGCCATTGACCCAGTTGACCCGCAAGGATGTGCAGTTTGCTTGGACAGCAGAGTGCCAGGATTCTTTTGAGAAGTTAAAGCGAGGCTTGATGATGGCACCCATTCTCACGCTTCCAGATAGAACTGGAGGATTCTTAGTATATTGTGATTCTTCAGGCAGAGATTTAGGATGTGTTCTGATGTAGCATGGGAAAGTAATATCTTACCCGTCATGACAACTTCATGATCATGAGAGGAATTACCCAACCTATGACTTGGAACTGGCAGCAGTAGTATTTGTACTTAAGTTGTGGAGGCACTACTTGTACGGAGATAGGGTAGAGATTTTCACCAACCACAAGAGCCTGAAGTATGTTTTCATCCAAAAGGATCTTAACATGCGTCAGAGGAGATGGCTGGAGCTTCTTGTGGATTATGATGTCAACTTGCAGTATCACCCAGGAAAGGCTAACATCGTTGCAGATTCATTGAGTAGGAGAGCCGGAGTTTATTTCCTAACAGCGCAGCCGAAGTTGTTAGCGGATCTTCAGAATATGGGTATAGAAGTTGTTCTCCCTTCCAGTGTGGCGTTGATGGCCAGCATGCAAGTTCAGTCTACTATAATTGAGAGAATTCGGATGGCTCAGTCAGAAGATTCCAAGCTTCAGCGGCTTAGAGCAGAGTGCGAGGCAGGACGACGACCAGAGTTATGCATTCATAAAGACGGTACACTTAGACATGAAAGGCGTCTTTGTGTACCCAGTGGAGATATCAGACAGGAGATCATGGCAGAAGCTCACAATTTTCAATATTTCATCCATCCCGGCGGTTCGAAGATATACCGTGATATCCGTCAGCACTTTTGGTGGAATGGCATGAAGAGGGAGATAGCCCGGTTTGTCTCTTGATGTTTGGTTTGTCAACAAGTTAAAGCTGAACATCAGAGGCCAGCTGGACTTCTTTAGCCCTTGCCAATTCCAGAATAGAAGTGGGAGCATGTAACCATGGATTTCGTGACTGGATTACCTAGATCCCCAGCTGGTCGAGATGCTATTTGGGTTATAGTTGACCGGCTCACGAAGGTGGCCCACTTTCTTCCGTTCAGAGTTGGTCAGCCGACGGCTCAGCTGGCAGAGATGTACCTCAGGCAGGTAGTCAGGATGCATGGAGTACCAGTCAGTATCACCTCGGACCGAGATTCAAGGTTTACGTTGCACTTCTGGCGCAGCTTGTAAAAAAGTTTGGGAACTCACCTCCAGTTCAGCTCAGCTTATCACCCACAGACAGATGGCCAGTCGAAACGCACTATCCAGACTCTTGAAGATATGTTGTGGTCATGTACACTCGACTTTGGTGGTTTATGGGAAGATCACCTGCACCTGGTGGAGTTTTCGTACAATAATAGTTTCCAAGCTAGTATCCAGATGGCCCCGTTTGAGGCGCTGTACGGCAGGAAGTGCAGATCCCCGCTAGCCTGGGACGATGTTGGAGAGAGGCAGATGCTTGGTCCAGAAATGATTGCTCAGACCGTTGAAGTGGTCAGAAGAGTCAGAGATCATCTTCGAGTAGCCCAAGATCGCCAGCGTCTTTGGGCCGATTCTTATCGGCGGCATCTTGAGTTTTCTGTCGGCGACCATGTATTCATGAGGATTTTGCCTAACCGTGGCGTCATTCGTTTCGGCATACGAGGAAAGCTTAGTCCTAGGTATATAGGGTCGTTCGACATTCTAGAGCGAGCAGGTGATGTATCCTATCGTCACTACAAGAAAAACGTTTTTTCCCAACGTTTTATTAACGTCGACAAAACTATGTAAAATGTTGGCATAGGTGTTAACGACGTTTGTTCAACGGTTTCTACAAATGTCGTCGTTGTCCTAGTTGGCAATTAACGACGTTTGCGTTAAACGTTGGCATAGGATTTAGACGACGTTTGCAGCAACGTTTATAAACGCCATTAATTGTCCTATAATGTTTACCATGTTTCTAACGTTTTCATACAAAAACGTGGCAAAACATACCTTTTTTCCAACGTTTTATGAAACGTTGGATTTTTTTCCAACCTTCTCCAAAAATACGTAGGATTTTGATTTCCTAACCATTTCCAACAAACGTTAGGTTTTGTATTACCTTCCTTTTTAAAAAAATCGTTGGGTTTTGTACCTACATTCCAAACATCATAAAAAAAAATTCAAATATCAATTGATTTCATATATATATATATATATATATATATATATAAAAAATATATATATATATATATATATAAATTTACAACCAAAACTAATTCACAACCAATTTCACAAATAATAAAATTTTAATGTGCCAAAAATAATTTATTAAAATATCTCAAACTCATACAAAGTGTCAATAAAAGTTACAAAAGTAATGTTGCTTCACGAAGCTTCTAGAACCTTGTGATGGCCTGACTAAGAGCCCCAAGAGAGGAGTTGCAAGTCCATCGAGACTTGCAGTTGATAAAGAAATTTGATTGTTGTCATTTCCTCACAACGATAAGATTCAAGTCCAGGAAGCCAGTATTGTTCATGGCCTCGTAGGCATGGCCTGTAGTCATTGCTCCATATCCAATTACTAAGATCACAAGATTCTTCTTGTAAGTCCCTCCCAACTCGAAATTGCCATTCCTGACAATAGTTATGCATATATTAATCCCAATTTATATTTGAAGGGTAAGATAAAACTATGAAATAATGGTTAAGAGATTGATTACCTGGACAAATAGAGATATTTGTGGAGCTGTGGCCTGCACCAAATGGCATAGTGTGCACTCTCATCCCTCTTGGGGAGCCTGCAAGCCATGAAGTCTACCTAATGGTGTGCATATTAGACCTTCTTCGGTCAAAATCTTATGCGAGTATGCCTGCCAAATTGAATCCAGGTCAGAAATTAGTACATGCAGCAGAAATAAAGTTATAATTGACATAAAATACATTTCTTTTCTTGTTACCTAATGTCCAAGGAGAAAGACTTATAAAGATCTTCTGAACAGAAATACCTTGGCCATGGAGACTGAATCTCCTGAAAAAGATATAACAATGTAGCTGAAGTGTGCTAAATATAGTTCTAGTTTCCTGTATTTAGCATGTAAGAGGACTATTTCTTTACACACATCCTTGTACAAAAGCAATTATGATTCTATATGAAAGCATTATGTTAGGAAATATGTAAGAGTACCTCTGTGAAATGTTGCAATTATGATTCTATATGAAAGCATTATGTTAGAAAATATGTAAGAGTACCTCTGTGAAATGTTTACTGGCCTGAACTCTTGTTCTAAGCATATTGTAGTGTACCATCAAATTTGCTCTCACTAAACTGCAGTGAGATTGTTACACAACAAATCAACATGTTAATTCTGTAACATAGACAAATATACATATGAATTAAATAAAAAGTGGAAAAAAGGTAAATAAAATTACAAAAGCTACTGAACACAGGCAACGTTATACAAGGTCAGTACGAGTACAAAGTGAGGAGTATGTGGGTGGTCACAATAGGTGTATCAAATCATCAAACATTCAGTATCCTATAAACTATTTGAGCATAAAGTTAGTGTAAACAATAAGACAATCTTCCGCCAAAAAACTCCAATATGTAAAGGTGACCCCATCCAGAGTCTCGACTACTTCCAATCTTGCCAACTTGAACTGATTGTGATGCAATAAATGCTTGTCGTATTACCTCCATTTAGAACTGTATTCTATAAACTTAGAAGCCAGAGCGTAATAACTTTGGATAGAAAAATAATATAGAAGATAAACATAAAAATAAACATAGGCCATGACTAATGTGTTGGTAGAAGTATATCACAGTTCATCTGTGATTGGTGTCCAAAGGCAAGTCTTAAAATAGCCTTTACATGCTTTCTGACCAGTATGCTTCTTTCTTTGCATTAATTCAAGTTGACACATAATATGATGGTCTATCACAACAGAACAAGAAAAATGAAAAGGTATCAAGTGGCAAAGGAATTAGGAAATGGGATAAAAAAATATACTATGTTGTGAAAAGCTCAACATGGAGTTTTGACAAAAAACATATTAGCTATTATGTAAAGGTTTGTTGAATAGGCTCTATTCCTCCTTTTGAATCATCTCGAACATACTTTGGATGAGAACTTATAGTTTACTACACATTACGAACTTTGAAAATTATGGAATTTCACTCCATAGGGACTCCCCTTTTTCTTTATGGACAATTGTTTATTGTGCTTCGAGTCATATTTGGGTCACTTTTCAAACATTTTCTGGGGTACCGTTTTTCTTAAGACCACTAAAAAAGACTGTATATAATTAATAGCAAGGAGATTAGTTAACATAGACTTCGACAATTTCAATTGGTTGCATAGAAAGGAGATTAAGTAACATAGACTTCCATAATTTCCATTTCAAAGGCATACAGATGCTTAACTTCCAGTTCAATTCATACTAGAAGTTCTACCACTTTGATATCCTTAGTTGCAAAAATGTACCATGCTGAAAATAAATGAAAGCAAGAATCCAATTTATACCCAAGTAAAGGTTCGGATGCCATATTGTGTACCATATGATGAGAGAACAAGGAAATTTTCTATAAACTATGTCACGTATATATCACATATACAATAATAATACCTGATTGTATATGTATCAAACTAAACATGGCAGACAAAAAGTATGACAATAATACATTTTAAAACTACAGGTCTCGCCAAATTCATAATGCACACAAGATGCAGTAATTGTCTTCCTACTTATAAATACAATATGTATAGCAAGGATATGGATACTGAAATATAAACATAAATCAAATGAGGGGATCAAATTATTAGAAAGAAAAAACGTCCAAGATACAAGGAAAAAATATCTTTACAAAAACACACAGAGTGTCATTATGAGATTTGGAATGTCCCGCTCATGTTTTATGAATTGAAGGTCTCTGTTCTCAGACCTTGAAAATTTATCATAATAGAAGGCATAAATTGCAAAGAAAAAAATTAGGGGGACAACATCATGCTGCTCAGTCTGACTAGGCAACCAATAGGTCATGAACCAGGTTTGCCTTGGCAAATCCATTCTACTCAAGTTGGAGGAATTTTCAAGACATACAGTTATTGGTCCTACCAATTTATTTCCTATCATCAATTGGTTCAGTTAGCAAAAGTGTATCAGTAGGCAGTTATGGTATAGCATGAGTATATTTCCCTAGTATCACTTGATTCAGTTAGCAAGAGTATCAATGTTACTTCCTAGCAAGTGAGCAAGTACACAGTTCTTTTCAGCTGGAAACCATAATAAATAAACCCAACCCCACCAGAATCTACAGCCAAATTTAGGAACCAGTCTTTACATTCATGTCCGATCCAAAACTGGTGATTGCTATATAACATATTTTTCTTCAAACCATGAAATTTTTTATTTAAGAGCAGTGTGCAACTATCATTTGACTTCGATGGCCATTAACATTGAAGATTGAAAGGGAAAGAACAAATGAACTGCAACCATTAAGGAATTATTGACATCATACTATTGGAATAAACTAAAGCAGTAAGAAAGTTGCATGTGCCATCCCTAATGTAAATCATATTTACATATACTGCAACTAGAAAATATAAGTTTACAGTTAAAACATACCATGGTAATCCACAAATGAACTTGCATGCATCAGTAGTAACAACATCATAAGCATATAAAGAAAAAGAAGAAGAGCAGTTATCAAGGAAGCATGTACATCTGTGTTGACACATGATAATGGTGTTCGTACCCATATCCGCACTAGGGCAACGTACGTAAGTATATTGTACCTATTTGGAAATGACTATATACCTTAGCCATATCATGTCCTCAACTGTATCCGTGTCCATATTCGTGTAACATAGATGAAATACCAGACTTCAACTTGGTTTATCTCTCTGTTTCTAAAAACATGAGTTACTATAGGTGTACCAACCTTCGGTGCAACACAAAGAAACTAGTAGAGACATCGACAGAAGATTCAGAGGTTTTCATAGTCACATATAAAGGCCTGCACCTCCACTATAGCTACTCACATTTCCTCTTACCCAAGCCACAAGATCCCCCCTCCACCACCGGTCTTCATGTGCCGATAAAGATAAGTGGCGCTATGTATAGCTTCATACAGCTGCTTTCTATAGATATATGATACTCTTGTTCAGTTCCAGTGGATCCTTGGAGTCCAAAAATAGTTATCCATAACTACTACACTTGAGATACTGTGTCAGTTGGCAAATGAAATAAATATAGCAGAGTAAATCAAGTGTACATTGCATTTTGATAGTCTTTCCATGTACAGTATTAAAATTGGTGTTGTGTCCTCTGTAGAAGGAGAATTTGATTTCCTATATGAGGATGAATATCAATGACGAATGCTTATGTTTAAGTTTCCAATAAGATTATTTCATTTGGATCTTTGGCTAGAAGGTAACTAGCCCACAGATAAATGCAATCACTTGAATCTTGATACTACACCGGGTATAGTGTCTACCGCAGATATAGGCCTTCATTTACAATATGAATTTTGGCATAGTGTCTACACGAGGAAGAAGTAGAACATCTTCAACAAAAAAAACTTCTATTACATACAAAGATGAAAAACTCACAAAAATATTTGTTCAATAAGATCCTAAACCACCACCACTAAACCCAATATCTTATTGTTGGCCACTATGCCAAAAAGGAATGCAAAGTATGATGACACCCTCCAAGCTGACAAGGAAGAAGACGATTATGGCAAGGTTCCCGCCCTCATCCCCGATGACTAAAAACCCAGAAACGAAATAGGACATATCTTCACAGACAAAGAGAAGCTGATAGCAGCAGCCTTGTCGTCCTCTTCTTCATCAAAGCCACTACCGAGACTAACCTCTTCTGCTGCTAGCTTCCATCCAAACCACACCACGACAAGGAACTCGCTAGACTTAGTATTCAACATGGCGGGTGGCAGATGATGAAGGCTCGAAGATCTTAGTATTCGACATCAGCACAAATAAGTAGATTGAAGATCTTTTCCACCTCATTTCCCATATAGGGAGATCAAGCATTTCCAGCCCTTGACCGATCAGGATATGAGCGGTATGCTTTCGCCCAATTACGCAATTGGAAGTTGGACGCCATAGTCATAGCATGGCAAAAAAAAACTTTTGGCAAGGGGTGGGGCGAGGAGTCACTTATCACCTAGCCTCGATAGGACCCCTTCTAAGATATGGCCCCACAACTTGCTTGTTCCAAAACTAGTGCTTTGCGGTGATGGGTTAGCAGCTCATCTAAGGAAGCAAGGACACTCCAAAAACTAGGGGTTGTGTATGTATTGGGCATGATGCGGACACTGTTCAAATTGGTGCCATGCCCCTTCGTGTGCCCCTATCGTGTCTGTATCGTGTCGTATTTGTGTCCGTGCAACGTTGCAGCTCACAATGAAGTCAAAACAATCATCTAGAAACATGAAGGTGCACGAATAATACTCCAAAACAAACCTGGTGCACAGTATAAGTGGTGAGATAATACTTTAGCTCATGCACAAACAAAGTGGCCATTATTGCAAGGTCGACAATGGAAACTACAAAAAAAACAACCCAAAAAATAAATCAATCAAATACAAACAAAAAATAACCAAATGCAACAAAAGTGAACACAGAATCATACCAACGACTCCGTGATGTAGATTTGGTCTTCTGTAGCAGGTGCTCCTCGGCGTGAGGAAATGCGTCGAAATTCCAAAAACCCTAAAATTAGGGATTCAAATCGAGAAAAGATTGCAACTTTATGATCGTCGACCAAATTCTTTGGAGCAATCGACTCCGTGATGTAGATTCGGTAATAGAAAGTGGAAAGTAAACCTGGATGCCGTCGAAATAGTGGAGGATATGGCCGTCAACGAAGAAGAAGAGAACCTGGCCGCCGAAAAAGAGGAAGATCTGACCGCGCGGGACCGACTTCTATTTTGATGTGCAAGTAGAGAAGGGGCTTGGGTTGATCTGGGACACATCTAGCTCTGTGAACTGTGAATAGGGTTTAGGAGAGAAATTTTCGGTGGGTATAAAGTTTGGGAGGGAAATATTAGAGGGAAATAAAATTTTGGAGCTAGAAATTTTTTCTGTAGAAATTATTAGATTGTCCGGACTAACCACCTAGTTGTGGGGAATGGTGCGCTCGACAAATAAATTTTTGACACTTAAATTTTTTTTAATATATTATTATTATATATAATATATATAAATATAAAAATCCACTTGGCATAAAATAAAAAAATATTAGTTTATTTTTTTTCAAAATTATTATAATGAACTGATTTTTTTCAATTAAAACTGAAGTGAATTTTTTTTGCCAAGTGCCAAAAACTTATTGGCCGGGCTCACCATTCATCATAGCCAGGTGGTGAGCCCACACCATCTAGTAATTTCTCCTTTCCCTGGCCTTTAAGAGCAACGTTTCCATATATATATATATTATATATATATATATATATATATATATATATATATATATATATATATATATATATATATATATATATATATATATATACCAACATATTTCCATGTATAAAGTAGGCTTTTTAATTTAGTCAATGGTTCACCTTAATTTCCATAGACAAAATCTGCCAAATTTATGTAGGATTAGAAAAAAATTCCTTCATACGTCAAATAAGTGTAAATGCCCAAAAAATGTCAAAGAAACGTCGAAAAGGGTTTCCAAATATGCGACTTTCTTCATAAAATGTTGGTATATTGCTCGAGTTTAAAGAAAAATGCAGGTATCAACATTTTTTTTTTAAAATGTTGGTATATTTCGCGATGTTTAAAGACAAACGCCGGTAATTGTCAACTTTTGTTTAAAAACGTTGGTATATTGCTCGACATTTAAAGAAAAATGCAGGTAATTATCAACGTTTGTTTTAAAAATGTTGGTATATTTCTCGACGTTTAAAGACAAACGTAGGTAATTGTCAACCTTTGTTTAAAAACGTTGGTATATTGCTCAATGTTTAAGGGCAAACGCATGTAATTATCAACGTTTGTTTACTAACATTGGTATATTGTGCGA
The DNA here is from genome assembly GCA_029216955.1 of Iris pallida. Lineage (NCBI taxonomy): Eukaryota > Viridiplantae > Streptophyta > Magnoliopsida > Asparagales > Iridaceae > Iris > Iris pallida. The sequence continues at coordinate 16,270,525 of JANAVB010017999.1, read as the reverse complement.
AGTTTAAAGACAAATGCCGGTCATGAGCAACGTTTTTTTAAATACGTCGTTATATGCTAACTTAGCCGACGTTTACAAAAATGTCGGGAGAATAAACGTCGGGAAAAACCAATTTTCTTGTAGTGTGTCTCGCTCTTCCACCGTCGCTACGTGAGGTGCATGACGTGTTCCATGTATCCCAACTGCGACGATATATCCCGGACCCGGGCCATATCCTGGATCATTCAGAATTGGTTGTTGGTACCAACCTTTCGTATGAGGAGAGGCCCATGTCTATATTGGACCAAAGAGAGAAGACACTCAAGAACAAGACTGTCAAGTTAGTCCGAGTTGCTTGGGGTCATCACACTTTGGGTGAGTCAACGTTAGAGCGTGAGGATGATATCCGATCGTGATATCCCGACCTGTTTGACTCGTGAGGTATAATATCTTTCTTACGCCTCATGCCTTTTGATTCCTTGCTTGCATGAATAATTACTTGATTGCTTGATTAGTATAGCTTGTCTGTGAATAGTACAGCTTGTTCTTGTCCCTCTAGCCTCTTAATTAAATTTTGAGGACGAAATTCTTTTAAGGTGGGTAGAGTTGTAATGCTTGTGGTTCATATTACGTATCTTGGTATACGTGTACGTATTCTTGACTCGTATTGCGTATTTCCCTACCTGGTTATTTTGGCATTTCCTCATTGGTTCTGTTCAACTTGTTGCTGGTTCGGCTTGACTTGATTTTAGGTGGACCGAACCTCCACCTACCACCACCACCCTCATTTATATTTCCACCTAACTCTCTCTCTCTTCATTTATTCTTCTCCTTCACTTATTCTTCTCCACCATTACTCTTCTACCTACCAGGAAAGAGAGCTAGGCAAGTGCAACTTGCTTCATGATGGATCTCAAGTTTTATTGTTCCATTCTCTTCCTTACTTGATTCTAAGCCTCTTTAGAACTTGGCATTTTTGGATTTGATGGATGGATTCTTGTAAATCTAAGTTTGTAACTTTTCGGTTCTCTTGGTTTTGATATCTAAAACTTGGTTATTTTCGAAAACTAATGGTTATATATTATAGAGAATTCAATTTCATGCAGTTTTGGCTTTTGTTTTGCTTGATTTCGACTTCGGATGAGTAAGTTATGGCTATGACAAGTTTTCGAAACTTTTATGGCTAAACTTGCTGATTGGGGACGATGACCCCCATGCGCCGGGAGGCCATGCGCCGGGAGGCCATGCGCTGTGAAGTCCCGAAAACGCTCCGAGCGTGTCATGCGCGTAAGTTCCTTACGCACATGTACTGAAGACGCAACGTGAGTATCCCATACACCGATGTACAGGAATTCCCACGTGCCGATGTGTAGGAATTTCTATGCGTTGATGTGCAGGAATTCCCATGCGTCGATGTGCAGGAATCCCCATGCGCCGATGTGCAGGAATCCTACGTACCGATGGGCAGGAATTCCCATGCACCGATGGACAGGAATTCCCACGCACCGATGTACAGAAATTCCCACGTGCCGATGTGCATGAATTCTACGCGCCGATGTGCAGGAATTCCCACGCACCGATGTGTAGAAATTCCCACACGCCGATATGCAGGAATTCCCACGCACGGATGTGCAGGAATCCCATGCGCCGAAATTGCTCTATTTCACTGTTTTTGCCTGTTTAAGTTGTTTTGTAGCTAGAATCTTGAAAAAACTCAAAACATGAAAGTTGTAGATCTTTTTCTTGGCTTCAAGAATATGTCACTAGTTATTTTATGCAAGTTTCTCTCATTCATGATAATGTAAGAATAGAACACGATAGTGGCCCGCTATGGCGCACTCTTGACAAGTAAACTGACATGATATATCTCGACATGCTGTTATGATAGCTAGCCTGACATGACAAGTATGAAGGACCTGGACACCGTGGGCGATTATGTTTGTACAAATAAACTAATACTGTCTTGCATCATGTCTAGGATGGGGATCCCTGAGTACCACGGTCAGGGGTACCTACTGAAATTGACTAAGGCTAATTAACTTGAACGATTCAGTAGTCATGAAGAGATTTTTCCAGCTACAGACAATCCCGTTATCTGGGTACACTAAGTGGACTTGTAGCCTACCGACGAGTAGGGCACATTTCCAGCACACCATCAAGTGTTGCACCCTTCTTAAATGGACATTCGACCTGGATAACCTGGATGGGCTGCAGGGCTTGTGGCTGTGGGATGATCTCATGCATCGTGCTAGTAATTAGACTTGTGATAACCCTAGTTAGTTAAAGTATCAAGCCGTACTCCTTGTTTGGCCGTGATTGATTGAATGAAGTCTAGCCCAGCTTCGACTTGTCCTGATCTTGTACAAGATTGTGACAGGACATGACTTATTATGCTTGTCTTATCAATAATGATCGGGGGACCAGTTCTGTTCAGGCGAAGGGTTACAACCCCGGTCCTTGTTTGGTTTAAGGGTTGTAACCTGGTTCCCGGAGCAGTTCTGTGTCTTCTCTTCGTTTATTGTCTTATTGCATCCTATGCCATGCTCGTCATGTTTTACCTTACTTCAATAGCATGATTATCTATACTGGCCTTAACAATAAAGATTAGGGGACCAGTTCTGTTCAGGCGAAGGGTTACAATCCCGGTCCTTGTTTGGTTTAAGGATTGTAACCTGGTTCCCGGAGCAGTTCTGTATCATCTCTTCGTTTATTATCTTATTACCCTATCAGTAATATTTGAGACGGGATCCTATTCAGGTGAAGGACTGTAACCCGGGTCCTTGTTTGGTTTAAGGGCTGCAATCTGGCGAATTGAATGGTTTCCTCGTACTCAATTTATTATTTTTGTACCTGTTATTACCAGTTCTTATTTACTATCTTTAATATTCATTATGATATGCTAGTTTTAGTTCCTAAGTGAAGCCTCCTTTGTGGCACTTGTTCTTTCTGGGGTCTGACCCAGCTGGTTTTGTATGGCCAAATATCGGAGCAGCACCAGAGGATCTACCTACCTTCCAGCCAGATGGTGACCACCAGACGTAATCCTAGCAACGAGTGGGTTTCTTTTTGTCCTCCCACTTTATTGTAAAATTATTTTTTTGAGGCGTTTAGCCGACGAGCACGTGTTAGCTCGATTGCACATTTACTTACTGTCTGGCTACGGGCTGTAACATGATTGGCAAATCCTAGGGTTGATCATGTATTGACTAAAACTCTTGCTAGTCCTGACATTTTGTACGACTAGCTTCATGATCATCCAATATGTAATGTATGGGACGTCTTACTATTGTATATTTGATGTTTTAATATCTTGTGTCTGTTACTACTTGCTTGTGATTGAGACAATAGGCTTGTTCATGACCATAGGAGACGGATGGATTGTTGTTAAACCCTCATGTATCTAGACAGCCTGACCGTATAGCGAGATGGGTTGCACTTTAATATACGTATCTGGCTATGTACGCCCCCGCTCTCCAGTATTCTGGTTCTGGGGCGTGACACAGACACAGCCAGCTAGTTATATTAAAGTGCAACCTATCTCGCTATACGGTCACGGCTGTCTAGATACATGAGTGTTTAACGACAAGCCATCAGTCTCTTATGGTCATGAGCAAGCCTATTGTCTCAATTTTAAGCAAGTAATAGCAGTTACAAGATGTCAGAGCACCAAATATATAATAGTAAGGCGTTCCATACATTACATATTTGGATGATCATGAAGCTAGTCATACAAAATGTGGAGACTAGCAAGAGTTTCAGTCATACATGATCAACCCTAGGATTTATTAATCATGCTACAGCCCGTAGGCAGACAGTAAGTAAAGTGCAATCGAGCTAACACGTGCTCGTCGGCTAAACGCCTCAAAAGATTACTTTTACAATAGAATAGGAGAGCAAAAATAGAACCCACTCGTTGCCAGGGTTACGCCTGGTGGTCACCATCTGGCTGGAAGGTAGGGAGGTCCTCTGGAGCTGCTCCGGTATCTGGCCATATAAAACCAGCTGGGTCAGATCCCAGAAAGAGCAAGTGCCACAAAGGAGGCTTTACTTAAGAACTAAAACCAGCGTATCAGAACATAAAATAAGAAAGATAATAATAAGACATGAAATCTAAATAGAGCAATAATATCATGTGGATGAGAAATCATTCTGATCAGCTATTGATAAGGTAAGCATGAGTAATCAGGTTCCGAAGTAACCAGGTTCTGGAACAATGACAAGGATTGGACTGGTTAAACTCCATCCAACATTCACGGCCAAGCAATAAGTACGGCTTGATACTTTAACTAACTAGGGTTATCACATGCCTAGTTACTAACAAGATGCAATGAGATTGATCCAACAACCACAAGCCTTGCAGACCATCCAGGTTATCCAGACGACATTAGGGATTGAGTTCATGTGGGTACATTGTCCAAGAAATACATGTACCCTTAAGTAGCTTGGGGGGTGCAACACATGACAGTGTGCTGAAAATGTGTCCTACTCGACGGCAGGCTACAAATCCCATGATGGGGTACCCAGATAACATGATTGTCTGTAGTTGGAAAATCTCTTCATGACTACTGGATTATCCTAGTTATTTAGCTTTAATCAGTTTCAGTAGGTACCCCTGACCGTGGTACTCAGGGGCCCCTACCCTAGACATGATGCAAGACAATACTGGTTTATTTGTACAAACACAATCGTCCACGGTGTCTAGGCCATTCATTCTTGTCATGTCAGGCTAGCCATCGCAACAGCATTCAATAGTTCCTATCATGCTTACTTGTCATATCATGCCATGTCATGTCACGTTAATTACTTGTTATACCATGCCGTGTACAATTACTATTGCGACCATACTAACCAATTCGTGATTATCAAGCTCATGCCAAAGGTGCAAGAATATAAAGGACAAGTGGGGTACACTAAGGGGCACAAGTCTCTACGCTAGCAAAATTACGCTAGGCCAAGGGGCCCCGAGCGTAAAAATAGCTTTACGCGGGCAAGACCAAGGAAAGACCGCTTTACGCGAGCAAGGCTGCACGCGAGTGAGACTCTACGCAAGCAAGCACTCTACGCGTGCGAGACTCTACGCGAGCGAGACTCTACGCGAGTGAAACTCTACGCGAGCGAGCACTCCACGCTAGCGGGAGAGTCTACGCGAGCAGGAGCGTCCTTGCGTAGTGTTCGAATAAACTCGGCGTAGAACAGATTACGCTGGCACGCAAATACGTGTGCGTAAAAAGAGAAACACTACGCTGGCACGTAAAAATGTGAGTATAAAGGGAGAACACTACGCTGGCATGCAAAACATAGGCGTAAAGGACTCGTCTTCTCTCCAAGGCCAAGACAAGCAGCCATGGGACTCAAGAACTCAAGAAACCCCATCTCGGCCGTATCTTAGTGAAATCCAACCATTCAAAAGCCAAACTTAAGTAAAATCGAGATTCCTACTACATGGAACTCTCAATCTCCGAAAACAACCAAGTTTAGTAGATCAAAATCCAAGAAATCCAAAAATACAACAAACTTAGATCTACAAGAAATAAACCATAGAAATTGAAAATGCTAAGTACTAAAGTGTCATAGAATCTCGTGAGGAAGGCAATGGAACAACGAAAATAGAGATCCTCCATAAAGCAAGTTGTACTTGCCTAAGCCTCTCTCTAGGTAGGTGGAGAGAGTAATGAGGAAGAAGGAGTTAATGAGAAAATAAATGAGGAGAGAGAAGGGTTGTTAGTTTAATAAATGATAGATGGTGGTAGGTAGGGGTTTGCAAACTAACCCAAATAGAACCGAACCAAGCCGAACCCAACCGAACCCGATGTATGCCCAAGCCCAAATAGACCACATGAACCATAAAATGCTAATTAACCCTTGCCAATGCAAAAAATCCAAGGCTAGCCAGTCAGGACAAGTCGAAATATGGGTCCGAGATACGTATAGGTATACCAAAATACGTATAACGAATTTCGAGGGTGACACCACACCTTGTCCTTGTTTGGTTGTAGGTGTGGTTTACTGATTCGATGAGAAGGTACTGAAACTTGTTGTAGTCCGGATACCATATTGGATTCATGGATTGGAAAGATATTTCATTGTGGATTAGGGTGCCATCTTCTATCCTTGTTTGTTTGGGGGTATGGTACAATAATTCAATGGTGTGTATTGGACCGTGTTATGATTCGATTGACCTATTTTTTAGCAGTATTTATTCAGTTTATATGGCAAGTTCTTCATGTATCTTGTTACGTCCCTTTAAGGACCTGGTGATCTCTTTAGGTGTGTGCTATTGTCTTTTCGCAGGTGTTCTAGCCAAGACCGTGATCTTCAATATCCCTTCGAAGATGATTGCTCTTGGATCATCCTTTACTTCGTTATCAAACTCTTCCATTGTTCATGTATTCCTCTCTTTTAAACAGTTGGTAGTGGATTTGTCTTCGCCCAAGATATTGTACAAAGACATTTCATAGTTGATTATACGATATCTTTTATTTCTTTATTTTGTGGATGAGATTAGTTGTTACGGTTTCTACTACATTTTACAGCTTATGTATACATACGAGGGTTCCATATATTGGAGTATGCTTCGTATGTATACAGCTGGCATGTCTACGTTCTTAGTCCTAAGTATTTGGGACTTGGACGTTGCATATTTTTATGGTGGCCCATGCAGGTCAACGATAAATTGCTTGGTTACTTTACCGTACCAAGCAAGCCTGCGTATAGGATTAGAGCCTAGGATCTCATCCACAAGCTTAACCACTTTTTTCGATTCCATTTTTGAACTCTCGCTTGACTCCTTGATTTACATCTTGCTTGATCTTTTATATCAAAATCCTTATCTTTTTTTTTCTTTTCGTGCTTGATAGAGGTTAGAAGGGTGACTCATACTAGGTAAGACATATTCTATTATCCAAACACACTACTAGTGTAATTTTTATAAGTTGGGTAGAATGTCTCACGATCTAACCTTTTTTTTGACCTTAAACAAGGATTTAGACAAGGAGATAGTAGGACGACTGCATAGGCACGAATACCAGACAAGACTTAGAGTCCTAAGGAACTTGAATTATTTATATTTTCCTTCACCATTATCTCGCGTACACATAGTTTACCATCTTGACCAATACTGCTATTATAGTCCAGTTTTATAAGCTTATTCTTTTATCAAGCTTGCTCATGACACATATGTTATTAGAGGTATCCTACTTACATATTGTCTAAATCAGTACCGGTGCATGATGGTCTGATCAACCAAGTGCACCTGGTTCGCTCTTCTTATGATTATACTATACGGATTAGGAAATAGTTAAACAAGTATACTTGCCCTAGGATCTTATCCGTGTATGCCTTGATGACTCTCTTTTGAACTATTAAATCGTCTTTGAACCCCGTATTTATATTCGACCTTACCTTCCTTGAGCATCTTATTGTTTTCATCTTTCACAAATTTTAGAAGGACAAATGCTCGTACTTGATATCCCATTTAGCTGCCCTATCACATATGGGTCGAATAGTTGTATATACACAAAATATAGCTAACCATCGGCCAATCCAAGTGACTACAACCTTGTCTTAAGTTACTCGTCCTTCCCTCGACCCTAACTTTGTTATCGTAATCTTCTAATCATTCGGAATTAAGGGTGAATAGAAACTTTTCCTTAATCGTGCCACTAATTAGACGGCTATCATATAATCTTCTCTCTAAGGAATCATATACCCTCGATCTCAAATCATTTTGTCTTGATTTCTTAACCCATCATTTATTTTCTAAACACTTGCACGACCAAGCAGCACAGTTTAGATATGAGATAAATAGACAAAGGCAAGGACAAGCATTTACCATGGTTATGATAGACATGACCCATCCCGGGATTAGAAAGATAGCGGATATTATTCTAGTTATACTATTTTTTTTATTTTTTTTAGGCCTGGCTTAGCATTAGAACCACACATTTACTAGCTGTAACGCCCCAGTCCCAAAATACGTATAGGACCAGGATACGATACATGCAGCAACACTTCACCAATGGGCCAAATGCTTAAGCTGTAAATCATGATAACAACCCAGAATATAGTACAAGTCACAGGTACACAGCTAATCTCATCCACACACAAAATATGATACAAGATATCAAGTCCAAAATAAATGATACTAAAGAAATCTGTCCAACATGAAATATGAAATATAACTGTGCGGGTAAGACATCCCGAAACCACAGTATAAAAAAATAAATAATCAACTACATGTCCTCTGAAAAAAGAAGAAAATAAAGTATCAAGTCTAAAAGAGACATGTCTCAAGAGAAGTCTTCAGCCACTATCTCGTCCTCCTGCGAAGGTACGTCACCTGCCTCGACTCCAGAACCGTATATCTCCGGGTAGTCCTCGTCTCTAACTAAGCCTGGAGAGATCACCAGGTCCTCAGAGGACTAGTAAGACACATAATATACATGCCAGCTATAACAGTAATAAAATGCGTGGATAGATTGAAAGTGATATAAGAAAACATGGATTAAAGGGAGCAGTGCTAGAACTAAAACATAAAAGAAATGGCATGCCTGAGAATCATGCTAATAAACATGACTACAAGTAAATCGAGGTAAACTGCAGCCCGATGGTTGCTACGGTCCTATAGATTGCAGCCCGGTGGTTGCTAACAACCTATAGTTAGTCTCAATCGCAGCCCGGTGGTTGCTAACGATTGAGAGTGGTCAGGTATAGTCACATCTATAACAAGGTCCTCGCCTAAAACTATGAAACAGTCAAGTCAACTCAAACATGTCAAGTCCAAGTCATGTCTAGGTCACACAGGTCAGGGATACATGACATAGACAAAGAAATTCTAACTCTAGACATGAACAAGATAAGAAAAATAGGACAAGTAATATGGAGAAAGAATAAAATCTACGTACACGCAAAACTAGAAAGTAACCAGAACATGGAACATGAGAAGTATAGAACTAAGTAAGATATGAAAAACAATAATATGGAAACACTTGTAAATACTGTAAAGCTTGGCAAGGTGTACTTTTCTGGTGTCGCGCTGTGAATCTGAAACGTCGCTCCTGCGTCCACACCGCCGGAACCCGATGCTCCTAGATAATTAATTAACTAAATTAACCCACTATTCATGAACTTACAATATGACTTAATTAGTCAAGATAATATTTTAAGATTATATTCAATTTCTCGTGGAACCCTTTAAACCCATACAATCACACATAGGCTCCACGAGATACCGAACACAGTTTTAGGGTTTTCGACTTTCCAATTAATCGGTTATGTTCCTACTTCAATCATATACCTAAAAATCATATAAAAATCATAAGAATATTATTTAAACTAATTTTCTATAGATTTATCTCAGAATTTCCAGAATTTATATTTCTAAAGAATTATACTACTAGTTGTCTATCGGGTCGACTAGTCTACCCGAAATTTGTCTAGAACTTCATTAATTATCTAAAATTCTGAAAACCCTCAAAAATAAAATTTAAACAGAATTAAAATGTCCTAAATATCATAATATAAAATTTTGATGCAAGAATTTTATGGTACTAATGGTTTGGAATCTTCTAGGTCAACAAGTCACCCAAAAATGACTAGTTTTGACCTATAATTTTTCCGACCAGAATTGAATTGATAAATTCGTGGAAAAATACTTAAAAATCCTAATTTAAATATATTAACCTACATAAAATTCAGTTTTGAAAAATTCCTACAGAAACGTATAGTTCCTTCACAACGTGGTATGTTTTGGCTCTACCAAAACATGAAAATAGCTATCATAATTCATGAAATTTTTATGGGTGAAAATACTACCCAAGAGGCATCAAAAAAATATTTCTACAAAATTAATACCATAATTTTTACAGATTTTTGAGATAGGTTTGAGAAGGAAAAGTTAGGGTTTATTACCAAGGTCCTTGCTTTGTGAAGGCTTATTCTTGTCAAAGCTCCCTTATTTGATGATGTCCTTGCTCGTCAATCCTTTCTTGATGAGCTTTGAGGGGTGGACAATGGTTAGGATTGGTTGGATGGAAAAGATGGAGTTTTTAGGGTTGGTTTGGTAGAGTTTGGATGGAAGAAGGATGAAAGAAGGAGCCTTTATGGAGGAGGATGAGTTATGTGATGGAGGGGATGATGTAGTAGAGGGAAGGGGATGCTAATTTCTAAATTAATGGTAAAGGAGCTGCTCTTGGGTGACAAATAAGAGTTTTTGGTGTTAGGGTTAGGGTTTTGATAAGGGTTGATATATATATGGGCCTATGGGTTGAGTTTATATATGTAGGAGGGTGTTTCCATGTATGGCATGGCCCGCCAATGTAGGGGATTATTTTTTAGATGAAAATTACACGAAAATAATCTTTGGTTGGTCATATATGGGGTCCACATAGATTGGTTTGGTAATTTGATGAGTTGGCTAATTGATTGATTGAGGATTTAAATAAAAGGTTTCCTAATATGGAACTAGTTAGATTTCTAAATATAAATGCAATCTAAATCTGAATTAAATATACAATATATATATTAATATATATTAATGCCCAACATGCCTACATATGTTTGGGTTAGACTTTGGGTCAAATATAAACTAATGCCAACTAGGATTACACTAGGATTACACGTAGACACTTTCTATAAATAGAAACTTTCCAAAATTGAAAATATATTAATATTAATAAAATATATATCAACATGAAGGTATTTGAGAGTACTACATGTCTATTTAGATTTGGATTTGGTTCGGATCAAGTCGGGGCTAAATTGGTACAACCGGGTCACCTAGAAAGTCAATAATCTAATAATTAAATAAATAAATCATCGGTGGGGGTTAAGTCGCAACTTGGCCTGGTTTTCCTAGTTAAAACACACCTATGGCTCGGTCTTCCCCATCATGGCTAAAACACTAGTCAAAGCACACGTGTACACTATCCGTGTCATAATTCTTAGTCGTCTTGTACTCCAAATCTTAACCATGGCTAAGGTCATCTATAATAATAACTATTTAATAAAAAAATATTCAAAAATTCCATAAAATCCTATTTAAATAAAATTAATAAAAAAAATTTCTAAAAATTCAGGGGTGTTACATTCTACCCCCCTTAAAAGAATTTTGTCCTCGAAATTAAAATAACTCACTAAGGTAAAGAAAAATATGTCTATGGTTCTAAGATATCTCTAAAGTGTGCTTTGTCTCTATAGTTATTCCTAAGTAAACATGCACCAAACTAGCGTAAACTAATAATCTACTTCTATTATTAACAAAAAAATCAAGTTATTGCCTTCCGTTGCCTCTTGTGTCGTTGTTTCGTCTTCAATCCTCATGGTAAAGGCATGTCTTGGTCGTTGTGCTCCTGCCTGCTGTCTAGCTTGCACAAACTGCATCGCCTGGTCGAGAAGCGGTCCATGCGGATACCCTCCCTCAAACACAAGGGTTTGTCTTCCCGGAATAGGTGAAGACGTACATAAAATAATAGAGAGTTCAAGGATCAAATACAATTGTGGGGTTTCAAAGGTGATTGAATAGTTCGAAAAGAGAGAGTTATTAAGGCAGTTGTGGATGAGATCCTAGAGGGCAAGTATTTGTTAACTATATCTTAATCCACGTAGAATAATCATAAGAAGAGCGAACCAAGTGCATTAGGTTGATCAGACCATAATACACTGATTCTAAATAGGCAATATGTTAGTGGGCGTCCCCAATAAAATATATGTCCTGAACAAGCTCGATAAATAATAAACTTGCAAAAATAGGCTATAATAGCAGCATCAGTCAAGATAGTCAAATAATATAAGTACGCGAGAATATGATTTGAAAGAAAGCACAAGTAGTTCAAGTTCATCAAGGTCTAAGACTCGTCCGGTGTTTGTGTCTCTACAGGTTCCCTACTATCATTTTGTCTAAGGGTTTGGTCATCCAATTGGGGTATGGGCCTCTAAGACTCTAGAGTTTAGTTAAGCCTATCCTTCTACACTATCTTATATTCAGTGTCATTCAACAATACTTCATTAATTGTGTCATAAGGACATTGGAAGCTACTTGGTGAGGCTTTCTACCCAACTTTCAAGAGTTTAACTAATAGTGTAACTGAATTAATAGAACATATATACATAGGACGAGTTATCTTCCTAAATTCTATCGTACGAGAAATATGACTCGTGGTAGGAAAGGAATCAAGCAAGATGCAATTCAAGACAATCAAACGAGAGTTCGAAAATGGAATCAAAGAAGGAGATCAAGTATGTGGATGAGTTCCTATGGGTCCTTTCTATCCTATTCGCAGGCTCACGTCGGTACAGTAACGTAACCGAGTGATTAACGTTGACCTGCATGGGCCACCACAAAAACATAGGATGTAAAACCCCTAAATTTTTACTATATTTTTTTATTATTTTATTTTGGTATTGATTTTTATTTTGGTATCGAACCTCGAGTACGAATGCGTAAAGACGTAAATACGAGATATTTGTTCATTCATATACAAAATATTTTATTATTGTTTTTCTTATGAATATAGAATAAATATGTTGTTTCAATACATAGTATAAACAAATATTTTCATATCAAAAGAATATTTTACGATATTTGCCAAAAACTTTATCTTTTACTTTAATAAAAGATTATTTTATATCTTGTTCAAATATAGATATTAATTTAGAAAACTATATTTTATATAAATATCTTATTTGCATGGATGTACAAATTTTTATTCATATATTTTTGGATTTTTAAAATTATTTATTATTATTATTTTTAGAAAAGATATTTTGAACTTATTGTGGTAATTTAAACTTTGATTATATTTTACTGATTTAATTTAAATAAGTTTAATTTAAAGATGGGAATCATCTATATTTAATTTGGATTTGAAATTATCTAGATTTAATTGAGTTGGATTTAGATTTGGATTGAATCGGTTTTAAAATAATTTAAATTAAAAGTAAGATTATCTAAAGGGGGTTTTAATTTTTTCTAATCCTTATCCCGCTAGGAGTTTCCACCCCCTATATATAGGAGAAGCCTCCATATTGTTTTCCTCCACAATTATTCATCACAAATATTTTTCCACCACAAGAGAGTGCATCGTGTCGGTGTCCGCTTCCTCGTGTCAGCCGTAACGGCCTCGGGTCCGACCCCCGGTGTCATTCCAATATAATATTTTACATATATTTAGTATAGTGCTCATTAGTGAATTTAGTATAAAAATATATAAAGCTATTTTTCTAGTACATTAAGATCTAAACTATATTATACAATTTTTCTTAAAATTTTAGGATTTTTTTCATAACTTTTATTACTTTTTACATGTTACTTATATTGTACACTATTTACATAATATAGAATACATGTCAAATTAGTATTAAATATTTCAGCTTGTATAAATGAGATAAGATGAAGGTTGTTTAAATAAATATTAATTCTATTTATTATCTATATTAATTTTAAATAATGTTATAGATAATTTAGATAAATATGAACTATATTTTAAGTTAATCATAATCCTAAGTCTAATAGGAAAGCATTCCTATCTATATTATATCATAACAAAGTAACTTCTATCAATTTAAATGAAATCCTATCTAATTTAGGAGACAAATCTGAAATAAATACCTATATAAACCCAATACATCCCCCTTCTATCAGCCATAATTCGAAATTATTTTTAGTCCAATAGAAACTCTAAAATTCGTCATTAGAATTCAGCCCCACTTTTTAGCAGCAAGAGCAACTTGGAACGACGATATCTCCTAGCTCTGAACTCCGTTTCATCTCCAATTTTTTTAAAAGAAGCGTATCGAGGTAAGGTTTCTAAAATCACATTTTAATAGACAAAATTCGTTCTGTAGATTTTTGCAAAACTGTTTGAGTATCTAGTATCCCAAAAATAAACGTATTTTAGTATTTTTACGATTTTGGGAGACTTAGGAAACGAAAAAGCGATCCGTTTAGTTTTTCGGAAAGCTGATACGAAAACCTATGCCATCCTAATTTCAAAATTTATTAAATAAATATAATAGGTGCAGTATTAATAGACTATTTTCAGTATCCGAAGTTGTTCCTACACCTTCCTCTTTGTGCGCTGTTGTTGATTCGTCGCCAGGACATCATCTTACCTCACTCGAACATCAGACAAGTACACCTTGCCCAACTTTACAGTACTTACATGTTTTTCTATACTGCCATTCTTTTATGTCTCACTTGGTACATATTTCTCTCCTGCTTCATATCATGGATACTTTCTAGTTCTACGTACACGTAGATTATTACTCTTTCTTTTCTCATGTTACTAGCCATATTTTTCTATCGTGTTCATGTCTAGTGATAGTATTGCTTAGCCTATGTCGTGTCCCTTTGACATAATTGAGATGGACTTGACTTGTTGACATCTTGACTCGTAGTTCTAGGCGAGGACCTTGTGATAGACGATGACTATACTTGACTACTCTCTGTTGTGAGACCCTACTGAGCTGCGATAAAGACTTACTATAGATTGTGAGCCCCCACTGAGCTGTGATCTATAGGACCGTGAGTCCCCACTGAGCTGCGGTTTACTCTGGTTTATTCTTAGTCATGTTTATCAGCACGATTCTCGACGGCATGCCATTTCCTTATATTTTATTCTTGTGCTACTCTGCAGTCTTTATTTCTTGTACTATTTTTTATCCTTTCTTGCATGTTAAAACTGTTAAAGTAGGCATGTATATTATGTGTCTTGCTAGTCCTCTGAGGACCTGTTGATCTCTCCAGGTGTGTTGGTAATTTTCACAGGTGCTCTAGCCAAGGACATAGTTTACATTCTATCTTCGCGATGCTAGCTTTCGGATCGTCTTTCGCTTCGCTCGACTCTTCCATCGTTGCTATGTATTTCTCTCTTTTTGTTGGCAGTAGATTTGTCTCCGCCCAAGTACAAATAACATTTATAAGTTGATTTTAATATATATTTATTTATGGATGAGATTAGTTTCATGGTTACTGCATTTTACAACTTATGTATACATACGAGGTTTTCGTATATTGGAGTATGCTTCGTATGTATACAGCTGGCATGTCTACGTACTTGGTCCTACGTATTTTGGGACTGGGGCGTTACATGTTTTTATGGTGGCCCATGCAGGTCAAGATAAATTGTTTGGTTACTTTACCGTACCAAGCAAGCCTGCATATAGGATTAGAGTCTAGGATCCCATCCACATACTTAACCGCCTTCTCGTTTGACTCCTCGAGTTGTATCTTGCTTGATCCTTTCTATCGTGATTCGTGCCCTTCTTTCGTGATTGATAGAGATTAATAAGGTAACCTATACTAGGTAGACATGACCCATTGTCCCATCACCCTACTAGTTTAACTCTTGTAAGTTGGGTAAAATGCCTTACGATCTAACCTTCTTTATGATCTTAACCAAGTCTTAGACAAGTAGATGGTAGGACGACTGTATAGGTACCATCATAGGACATGACTTAGATTTTTAAGACTTTGACCAAACTTTACTTCCTTTCAATCTTAATCTCACGTGTCTATGTTTTACCATCTTGACTAATGTTGCTACTATAAACTAGTTTTGCAAGCTCATCCATCTATCGAGCTTGTTCATGACTTATGCTATTGAGCATGCGCTCACTAACATATTGTCTAATCAAAATCGGTGCATGATGGTCTGATCAACTGAGTGCACTTTGGTTCGCTTTTTACATATCGTTCTAACATGGATGGAGACATAGTTAAACTTAGCCTCTAGTGTCTCATCCACGAATGCGTTGGCAATTCTCTTTTAAACTATTCATGTCGCCTTTGGACTACATATTCGTATTCGATAATAGCTTCTTCAAACTCTTAATAGTCTGTCCTTCACTTATTTTGGAATGACAAAACGCTCGTACTTGATATCCCCTTAGTTGTCCAACCATCTATTGCCAAGATAGTTAGCCACCGACCAACCAATGGAACTATATCCCCATCTCGAGTTACTCATCCTTTTCCTTGACCCTAGATTCATTATCGTGACCATCATTCACTACCTAAATTAAATTCGTGATTTATTTCCATAGTTATCAAGATCATGATTTTCTAATGCATGTTTGTGTTGAACGTCGTGATTTGATCGATATACCTTTGTACCTTCTCGAACCCCCTACTTATTCTTAATTTCGAGGACGAAATTCTTGTAAGTTGGGTAGGATGTAAAACTCCTAAATTTTTACTATATATTTTTATTAATTTATTTTGGTATTGATTTTTATTTTGGTATCGTACATCGAGTGCAAATGCGTAAAGACGTAAATACAAGATATTTGTTCATTCATATACAAAATATTTTATTATTGTTTTTCTTATGAATATAGAATAAATATGTTGTTTCAATACATAGTATAAACAAATATTTTCATATCAAAAGAACATTTCACGATATTTGCCAAAAACTTTATCTTTTACTTTTATAAAAGATTATTTTATATCTTGTTCAAATATAGATATTAATTTAGAAGACTATATTTTATGTAAATATCTTATTTGCATGGATGTATAAATTTTTATTCATATATTTTTGGATTTTTAAAATTATTTATTATTATTATTTTTAGAAAAGATATTTTGAACTTATTGTGGTAATTTAAACTTTGATTAGATTTTATTGATTTAATTTAAATAAGTTTAATTTAAAGATGGAAATCTTCCATATTTAATTTGGATTTGAAATTATCTAGATTTAATTGAGTTGGATTTAGATTTGGATTGAATCGGTTTTAAAATAATTTAAATTAAAAGTAAGATTATCTAAAGGGGGTTTTAATTTTTCCTAATCCTTATCCCGCTAGGAGTTTCCACCCCCTATATATAGGGGAAGCCTCCATATTGTTTTTCTCCACAATTATTCATCACAAATATTTTTCCACCGCAAGAGAGTGCATCGTGTCGGTGTCCGCTTCCTCATGTCAGCCGTAACGGCCTCGGGTCCGACCCCGGGTGTCATTCCAATATAATATTTTACATATATTTAGTATAGTGCTCATTAGTGAATTTAGTGTAAAAATATATAAAGCTATTTTTTCTAGTACATTAAGATCTAAACTATATTATACAATTTTTCTTAAAATTTTTGGATTTATTTCATAACTTTTATTACTTTTTACTTGTTACTTATATTGTACACTATTTACATAATATAGAATAAATGTCAAATTAGTATTAAATATTTTAGCTTGTATAAATGAGATTAGATGAAGGTTGTTTAAATAAATATTAACTCAATTTATTATCTATATTAATTTTAAATAATGTCATAGATAATTTAGATAAGCATGAACTATATTTTAAGTTAATCATAATCCTAAGTCTAATAGGAAAACATCCCTATCTATATTATATCATTACAAATTAACTTCTATCAATTTCAAATCGTATCTAATTTAGGAGATAAATCTAAAATAAATACCTATATAAACCCAATACATTTCCCTTCTATTAGCCATAATTCGAAATTATTTTAGTCCAAAAAAAACTCTAAAATTCGTCATTAGAATTCAGCCCCGCTTTTTAGCAGCAAGATCAACTTGGAACGACGATATCTCCTAGCTCCGAACTCTATTTTACCTCCATTTTTTTAAAAGAAGCGTATCGAGGTAAGGTTTCTAAAAATATATTTTAATAGACAAAATTCATTCTGTAGATTTTTGCAAAACTGTTTGAGTATCTAGTGTCCCAAAAATAAACGTGTTTCAGTATTTTTGCAATTTCGGGAGATTTTGGAAACGAAAATGTGATCCGTTTATTTTTTCGAAAAGCTGATACGAAAACCTATCCCATCCTAATTTCAGAATTTATTAAATAAATATAGTAGGTGCAGTATTAATAGACTATTTTTAGCATCCGAAGTTGTTCCTACACCTTCCTCTTTGTGCGCTGTTGTTGATTCGTCGCCAGGACATCATCTTACCTCACTCGGACATCAGACAAGTGCACCTTGCCAAACTTTACAATACTTACATGCTTTTCTATACTGCCATTCTTTTATGTCTCACTTGGTACATATTTCTCTCCTGCTTCATATCATGGATACTTTCTAGTTTTACGTGCACGTAGATTATTACTCTTTCTTTTCTCATGTTACTAGCCATATTTTTCTATCGTGTTTATGTCTAGTGATAGTATTGCTTAGCCTCTGTCGTGTCCCTTTGACATAATTGAGATGGACTTGACTTGTTGACATCTTGACTCGTAGTTCTAGGCGAGGACCTTGTGATAGACAATGACTATACTTGACTACTCTCTGTCGTGAGCCCCCACTGAGCTGCGATAGAGACTTACTATAGGTTGTGAGCCCCCACTGAGCTGTGATCTATAGGATCGAGAGTCCCCACTGAGCTGGGTTTACTTCGATTTATTCTTAGTCATGTTTATCAGCACGATTCTCGACGGCATGCCATTTCTTTATATTTTATTCTTGTGCTACTCTGCAGTCTTTATTTCTTGAAGTATTTCCTATCCTTTCTTGCATGTTAAAATTGTTAAAGTAGACATGTATATTATGTGTCTTGCTAGTCCTCTGGGGACTGGTGATCTCTCCAGGTGTGTTGGTGATTTTCGTAGGTGCTCTAGCCAAAGACATAGTTTACAATCTACCTTCGCGGTGCTAGCTTTCGGATCGTCTTTCACTTCGCTCGACTCTTCCATCGTTGCTATGTATTTCTCTCTTTTTGTTGGCAGTGGATTTGTCTTCGCCCAACATTTTGTACAAATGACATTTATAAGTTGATTTTAATATATATTTATTTGTGGATGAGATTAGTTTCATGGTTACTGCATTTTACAGCTTATGTATACATACGAGGTTTTCGTATATTGGAGTATGCTTCGTATGTATGCAGCTAGCATATCTACGTACTTGGTCCTACGTATTTTGGGACTGGGCATTACACTAGCTTAGCAAATATGCATAGTGTAACATTTTGTCTTACCATGATCTACTAGTTATCGACAACAACGAATGAGCAATACCTTCAACACCATAAAAACCTTATGACCATAGTCTAGCGGGCCTATCATGAATAGAAGTTTAGAACCTAGTCGTTAGAGATCTTGCATGACGTACCTTAGAATCTGTGACCCCCGTCGATAACCCTCGTATGCTATCAACGAGTGAATCATTCAATTTTCGTGGTACATGTGTCATCGTAGCATTCCCCGCCAAATTGGGAGCGCAAAAATGACATACGCTATCGTCTGTTTTCCATAAATAAATTCCTTTATTTATTGTATATCTGGGAAAATTATAACTGTAGGAATCTGATCTAGAAGACGATCACTTTATCCCTTGGACTATGCGAAGAAGAAAAGCTCTCAAAATTTTGACAGTAGATAACTATGTATCTGTACAATGAATGAGAAAAATAACTCTATTTATAGAGTCAAAAATAATAACTGAAAAGATAACTGTCTTCACAGCCTGTGCTTAGTTGAAAATCACGCAGGATTTAACATACGCAAGACTGTGAGCAGTTACTGGACGTGGCCTGTAACTGTTGGACACATGGCGATCATGCATGAGTCTTGTGCAAGTTACAGGACACGCAGGCGAGAGATCAGTGGCATGGCTGCCACGTACTCCAATTTGATGAAATCCACGCAGACTTGTTGAAGACGAAATCCACGCAGACTCGGGGTAGAAAGCTTCAAAATCCACGCAAACTTGGGGCAGGAAGCTTCAGAATCCACGCAGATTTGGTGAAGAAAACTTCAGAATCCACGCAGACTTGAGGAAGAAAACTTCAGAATCCACGCAGATTTGAGGGAAAGCTCAAAATACACGCAGACTTGAGATAGGACTGCCAGCTGTCTTGATTCAGCATGC
The DNA here is from genome assembly GCA_029216955.1 of Iris pallida. Taxonomy (NCBI): domain Eukaryota; kingdom Viridiplantae; phylum Streptophyta; class Magnoliopsida; order Asparagales; family Iridaceae; genus Iris; species Iris pallida. The sequence goes on along the minus strand of JANAVB010017999.1, from coordinate 16,250,705 downwards.
CTCGACTGACACAAAATCTCTGACAGTGATTGCTTTTGTCAGTCGCATTAAATGACAAGAAGCTCTTTTGGTACGCCAACTTGACGAAGGTTGAGTCTTGCTGAAGAAGATTTCGAAAATCACGCAATAGACGGCTGTGATCTCTCGAATTCTGTGCATACGTGGCATACGAAGAGACAATCTTCGACTGTTGTGCTGTCAGTCATAATTACTCTCTGACAAATGATGAGTTGTCTCCTCAGCGTGATTTGTAAATATTGTCCTGATCAACTGAGCATGAGTTTTGACTCTGTCCTGATCAACTCAGCATGACTGTCATTTTTAAAGGCCTACAAGACCCCCTTCAAAGTTTTCGAAAAATTGAAAAGACTTCAAAATTTTCGAAATACTTTGAAAATAAGATGATAAAATGAAATCAGTCACGCTGAGATGACTTCAAATTTTTCGGAAGTCGAAAAGACTTCGAAGTTCTTTGAAAACATCCAAATGAACTTATTAAATGTCATAATGACTCTTCGTTCTCCGAGACTGATTGCATCCAATTCATGGTGGAATATGAACCGCCGGCGAGCTCTGTTATATAAACAGGGAGAGGATTCATTTAATCTTCATCTTACGTCAACATGACACCAAAGGAGAAAGCTGAGGAAGAAGCACGCAAGTTGGGCTTTTGTTCCCATGGTGATCCCACTTTTGAGGGTAAAGAACCGGAGCCTCTGGTTTTTGAGTTCAAAGACGATCCCATGCAATTAGCCAAGAATTTCTTGAGCTATTTTGGCTTAGATGGCTCGTCTTCTTCTGATGGACGTAGCCTTGCAGAGCAGCGTGAAATGTTGAAGGCTCTGTTACACCGTATGGGGGTCAAGAGCATAGAAGAACTAGGTGCCAAGCTCAGCCGCTCTGCAAAATAGAGCGTATCTTTTATGCTTTTGAAAATGTTGCACTCTTTTTGTTTTGTCTTTTGTAAGGCCATCAGTGCCTGTCTTGAAGAATGTAGTACAACTTTTGTGTTTGAACAGCGTGCATTAATGAAGAATATTAAGTGGCATTCTTTGACTGTTTCTAATGCTGCGCTGTCTTCCAAAGCACACGTGACACTCATTCCATAATTTATTAGCGCTATTTACGTGGATTTTTTCCAAGAATAGGTTTGTACTTGTCATTTAAATAGATAGATGAGTTTCACAGATACTCATCTCCCATTCTTCTTCTTCTTCTCTGAGCATAAAATTTTTGGGAGATTTCATTCTCAAACAGGAAAGCAATGTTTTCTAATGTTAGATTTCTGTACACTGTATCAAACATGGGTTTGCCAATCCTTAGCACCAAACTTGATGGTAAGTCCGCGTACCATTTTTGTTGCTGTTGAAGATAGGCTTTTATGTTTCTGACTGAAAATGCACGCTTGACTAGCCAGTGTGTGCTAAATGACATTTCTGTTGATTAATTCTCTTCTTTCTTGCTGTTCTCTGCAGAAGCTCGGTTGAAAATTTTCTTCAAAACTGGCATTGGTGATGTAGATGCTGTGGAGAATATCCTGCTGACACCTACATCTGGGAGCTCATACGCTTTTGACGCGTACATCAGACAACTCAGAACTCTTCGTGGGATAGAAGGGTCTTCCTCAGATGGTAGGAAGAGCCTTTATACACAAGAGTTGGATGGTGGAGTCAACTCTACCCCGAGAAATCGGGTAGTAGAGTTCCTTTCAAGGCAGAACTAGGAATTGTATCCCAAGGTTTGGATACATTCCTGTCTTCCTTGAGAGGTTACCCCCAATCCACCAGTTGTATTGGCAGCACCACGACTTCGGGCTGCCATACTCTATGGTTCTCCTCTCGTCTGAGAGAGAAGACCAGAGTTTGATTCCTGCTGATCTGGTCGTGACTGGGACCCAGACAGTCAGGAACTGCCACCAACAACGAACCTGACGGAGAAGGTCCGACGGAGAAGATCCAAAGAAGAAGATAGATCTCTATTAGGTTATTGTTGTGGTGTAGAATGAAAATCCAAGATTGTAATAGATTTCCATTATGATTTGTAAGAAAGTCTAAGAAAATGTAATAGACTTTTTATGGTGAAATGAGAATGGAAATGATAATTCTTCTATGCTCAAAGATTTGTATTTGTGGATGAATTATGGACATGATAGATAATGAAATCTTCTTTTCTGTTTTAGAGTATATAATATTATCAGAGGTATTATGGACGTGATAATATGTAGGAACTTAAAAGAAAATAGATTGATTTCTATGTAGAGGTCAAAAATGACAAATGAGCAAGTAGATTCGGAATTGATTCAAAGGTTATGAAAACGTGATCAATAACGAATCCCCACTTAATAAATTGATAGAAGATTATGAACGGACGAACCGTTTAGAAAATGATGAACGGATGAACCGTCGAATGAATGTAATAAATGAACGGTTGAACCGTCAAGTATTAATGAACGTATGAATCGTCGGATGAGTGTGACGCTTCATTATTTGAGGAACTTCTGCCTATAAATATAGCAGAAATCTGACAAGAATGAACGCTTCTTCTTTCAAACATAAAAATATCGTCTGAAGAAGCATCCAAGAAAGCTGGAATTGCCATGAAGATTCAGAAAGGTATTGAAGAACACCCTGCTGATCCAGTTCAATCGAAGAAGGAGGAAGCAGGCGAAGGTTCGTCTGCACCCAAGCCACCAAGGGATATTCTGGACTTTCTGCTCGAACCAGGCAGGACTGAAGAAGAAGAAGCCATGAGAATGGCCGCTTGCAAGTTCCTCGTGGGTTCCAGCAAGAAGGTCCTCGGTTCTTTTGCTGATCATATTTTCGAGAAGGATGGCAGTGGCCCACGTCCAAATGTAGAAAAGGATGATAGTGATCTTCCTTAATATTATGTATCATCATTCATGATTAAAATAAAATAAAAATTTTATTTCTAAACATGAAACTGTCTGATGATTACAAGCATTTACATTTATATATGGTACTTTTTAAGGAATTTGCCATTAATAGGCATCAAAACTTTTCGACCATCCAATTCTGAGAGTTGATAAGCTCCATTTGAGAAAACTCTGCTCACAATATAAGGTCCTTCCCACTTTGCGTTAAATTTGCCCTTGCTTATATGAGTCATAGTCATAGGACGTCTGACTGTTAGAATAAGCTCTCCTTTTTGATACGATCGAACTCTGACTTTCTTATTAAAAGCTCTTGAGATTCTAGCTTGATAGAATTCAATATTCTGTTGAGCAGATAATCGCTTTTCATCCAGAGCTTCCAATTCTTGAAGTCGAAGACGATCATTATCTTCAGCAGTGAGTTCATTAGCGATTGCTATCCTTAAAGAAGGAATTTGAATCTCTAATGGAAGAACAGCTTCGCAACCATACACCAGAGAGAAGGGTGTACATTTAGTAGCATTACGAACTGTAGTACGATAAGCCCACAAATATTCACCGAGTTTCTCACTCCAATTACGTTTGTTAGTAGAGACAAACTTCTTTAGGAGTTTGATGATGGTCTTGTTGAAAGCTTCTGCTAATCCGTTAGCTGCCGGATTATATGCAGTAGAAGCCACATTGTTGATCCGGTGATCGTCACATAATCGAGTAAACTTCTGACTGACAAACTGTGGTCCGTTATCATGAATAATGCGTCGAGGAACACCAAATTTGTAGATGACATGATGCTTAATAAAGCTGATGACATTAGACGTCTTAACTTCAGACAAAGGAATGGCTTCGGCCCATTTGGAGAAGTAATCGGTTATTGCGAGAATAAACCGATGACCCTTGGATGACGGCGGATTGATCGGGCCGATAATGTCTATGCCCCAAGCTTCGAAGGGCCATGATGCTGTCGTCGGATGTAGAAATTCTGAAGGTTGATGAATAGAATCTGCATGGATTTGACAAGCTTTACACTTCTTTGCATATTCGATGGCGTCTGATACCATAGTGGGCCAATAATAACCCATACGTCGAATACGGTCATGAAATTTTGGTCCAGGTTGATGTGCTCCACAAATTCCATCATGTGCTTCGCGAATAATTTGTTGAGCCTCGTCACCGGCAACACATCGAAGAAGTAAACCATCATAAGCTCGACGATATAAGGTCTTTCTTGTATGATTATAATAGAATCGGAGTGATCGTCGTCTGATAGATGCTGCCTCACTCGGATCATCTGGAAGAATATTATACAATACGAAATCTAAGAAAGGAAGTCTCCAATCCGTTTCCGTATTTTGATTCTCGGCCGAATTACTGAAGATGAATTCTATGCTGGAATCAGATGAAGATGATAAAGATTTACGACTAAATCCAAATCCTCTTGTTGTGTTGACGTCATGAGATGTTGATTCTTCAATATCAACTAGAAGTCCTAGGGTCAGGTTATTTTCAAGATGAAATAATTCTCGATTGCGAACAATAATCATTTGTTGTCGTCTAATTGGGATAGCCAACACCGTTGTAAGATTAGCTAGAGCATCAGCTTCTGTGTTACATGCTCGCCTAACATGTTCAATGAAGAATTCTTCAAACGAAGAAGCCATAGTTATAGCTGATCTATGATAAGGAACCAGATCTTGATGGCGGACTTCATAAGTACCCCTTATCTGATTGACAATAAGTTTAGAGTCTCCGTATGCCTCCAAATGTTGAATATTTAGATGTTTAGCGAGTTGAAGACCAATGTGTAATGCATTGTACTCAGCTACATTGTTTGAACACGGCTGATCGAGAGAATAAGCTCTTTGGATAGCAAGACCTTCTGGCGATACAAGAACGATTCCAACTCCAACGACAATATCACCATTAGGACCTATCCTTGAAGCTCCATCAAAGAATAGACGCCAAGTAGGATCTTCTTCAGCAATTTGGTTTGAATCTAGGACTTCATCTGGAATTTCGTCATAGAGTTTTGAATCTTCTGGAATTGAATGAGCAGCCAGAAAATCAGCTAAAGCTTGTCCTTTGACTGACTTCTGAGGAATATAATGCATGTCATACTGAGCAAGTAGGATTTCCCAGTTAGCTAATCGAGAATTCAAAACACTGGGTTTCTTCATCATGATCCGTATAGGATTGATCCTGGAGATGACATGAATAGTCTGGCCAATGATATAATGTCGTGTCTTTTGAACAACGAACATCAAGGCTAGACATTCTTTTTCGACCGGTGAATATCGAGGTTCAGCTCCGGTCATAGTACGACTGAGATAGTAGATGGCTTGTTTATGACCATTTTGATTCTTTTGAGCGAGTAATGCACCCAATGAATGACTCATTGCTCGAGTATATAGGAGAAATGGAATTCCTGAAACGGGAGGTACCAATACTGGAGGGCTCATCAGATATTGTTTTATATCATCGAATGCTTTTTGACATTCATTATTCCAGACAAAAGAAACACCTTTCTTCATAAGTTTGTTGAATGGTCTGCAGCGTCCTGATAAATTAGAGATGAATCTCCTGATATAAGCGATCCTTCCTTGAAATCCTCGTAGCTCTTTTAAGGTGCGTGGAGGACGCATCTCTTGGATGGCTTTGATCTTCTCGGGATCCACGTGTATACCTTTAGAGGTAATGACGAAGCCGAGAAATTTACCACTAGAGACGCCTAAGAAGGACTTAGTAGGGTTCATTTTTAATTGATGCTTACACATTAGATCAAATATAGTCTTCAAATCTTGGATATGATCCTCCTTTTGTCGACTTTTGACTGCAATATCATCAACATAGCATTCGACTGTTTTCCGCAAATGTTCACGGAATATAGTGCTCATAGCTCGTTGATAAGTTACTCCTGTATTCTTGAGACCGAATGGCATAACTGTATAACAGTATGTACCGATCGGCGTTCTGAAAGAAGTGTGCTTCTCGTCATCTGGAAATATTTTAATCTGATTGTACCCAGAATACCCGTCCATGAATGACATCCGTTCAAATCCACAGGTATTATCAATCATGACATCAGTGATTGGTAGAGGGAATTCGTCTTTAGGGCATGCCGTATTGAGATCGCGGAAGTCTATGCATACTCTGATCTTACCAGTCTTTTTAAGGACAGAAACTATGTTAGCCACCCAATCGGGATGTTGTTCCTCTCTAATAAACCCGGAGGTTATGAGTTTATTGACTTCAGCTTCAATTGCATCCATAATGTCTGGACGAAATCGTCGCTGTTGTTGTTTGACCGGTTTAGCATTCGGCAAGATATTGAGCTTGTGAGTTGCAATTTGTGGATCAAGTCCTGGCATATCTTCATAACTCCAAGCGAAGACGTCGATGTAGTCACGAATGAGTTTGATCATGTCTTGTTTATCAGTTTCTGAAAGACTTTTACTGATGAATATTGGTTTGGGAGATCCCTCTTCACCAACATCTATTTGAACAAGTTTGTCTTCAGTCGGAGGTTCTTTTTGCTCGAAACAGAACTCCCATTGATTATCTAATCTTTGGGCCCATTGTTCTGATTCAGGTGAGATTTCAAACTCTTCTTCGTATTCACCACTTTCTTCAGAATGGACAATGGAAACCATATTGGAAGACAGAATGTTACAGTAGAAATTGCCGATACTCGTATCGGAATCCCAAGAAGTGGTACTGGAAGAATCAGATCTCTTATCTTCGTCAGACTCGGGATCTTCATGAACAATATTGATAAAAGGAGTAGGAGCAATGTAGCCCAATCCGCATTTAGTCCTTCCATATTTCAGAGGAGGAATACGAACAAGCATTCTTCTTTCTTTTCCACTATTGAGGCCAGCCCTGAAGTCATAGCCCATATTTTTGATGATGTCTTTAGATTGCTGACTATAACGACGTAGTTGTAATCTTCCAGTATCATTATTTTTGTCATCATCTTCTAAATCAGAAGGACTTTGAGGCTCTTTGTAGAAGAATATTGGAATTACTCCTGTCTTTTTGCTGGGAACTAGAAAGTATGAAAATTGTACAGGTTCTAGAGATACATCTGTATGAACAGTCTGTACAACTCCAATGGTTATTGTGTTCAAGTCATCTAACAAATGTAAATAACTATGAACATAATTACACACATCAGCGTACTGCAAAGATGGAGACTTTTCATTAAATGTAAATACAGCAATATTTACATTGGGAGAAGGCTGAGCCTTAGAGATCTTAGCCAAGTCAATGACTAAAGGAGAAGAAGAAGAATAAGAAGAAGCTTTGTTTCGATTAAGATCGATAACAAATGGCTCAGAAGAGGTAAGCTCCCTTGAAGCTTGAGATGGAAGAGTAATCCGCCCTCCAACTGGAATTAGCAGAGTACCCTGTGAAGATACAGGAACTGTAGCACGCCCACTAACAGGAATGATCATTGTGTCTTGAACAGACGACTGAGGTAACGGAGAGATCCGTCCATTCACTGGAATGATGAAAGAACCTTCTCCAGAGGGTTTGGGAGATTGTTGCTGAGTAGTTCGACCTTTAACATGGATTATTAAAGTCTTACTTTGTGCATCCTCTTTCTCCATAGCTTGTATGACCCTTGTATACTTTTCTTTGTACATTCGGGAATCATTGAAATAAGCTTCAACCCCATGGAAGGGATTTATATCAGCAACTTCTTTTTGTACTCTTTGCTATCAATGTACTTAAAACACTGATGAAGAGTAGAAGGCACCACATTATTTTCATGAAGAAAGGGCCTCCCAAGAAGAAGATTATAGGATCCCACGATCTCAATCACATAGAAAGTGACTTTAGATCTGAAATCGCCTATCTGAAGCTTCAGATGAATCTTTCCCAAAGGCTCGCTTCGGCTTTGATTGAATCCCAAGATAGTAGTAACCGTCTTAGAGAGCTTGTGAAGAGGGATTTTTAGTTCATCCAACAGACTCTTTGGCATTATGCTTATAGTATACCCTGGGTCAATGAGGATACGATATCTTCATCGTATCGATATAACCAGTGTAGTAGAGAGGCCGATCATGTCGATTATCCTCCAATAGCATGTCGTCTTGTGTAAAGGTGATATTTGGGATAATCTCCAATACACTGTTGCAATGTAAGCAAGTGGCAGGTTCTGTATCTGGCTTCTTCAATTGTGCAAGACAAGAGTCAGCCTGTAGAAGTGCTTCACTTAACGTCTCCCGAGTCTCTTTGGAAAGACGTAGAAGTTCAACGAGGGACATTCTAGCTGGAGTATTAGCAAGTTGAGCTAGAATGTCGAAGTTATAAGGCTTCTGAAGTCCAAGAGGAGGGGACTTCTTGATTGGCTTATCAAACCGAGCCTGTTGTTTGCCTTTCTCAAGAGCTGTAGGCTTGGAAGGAGCAGGTTCGACTGGTGTAGTTGAAGGAACAGGTGCAATGGATGATTCTTCTTCAGGAGGAACATTAGGAACATCTTTATCAGCTGGAGGGATATCAAGAGTATCCTCAGGATTCTTGGAATAATCCTTTAGATAAGGTTTCCCCGTTCGAGTAGCACCAGCAAGTGCTTCTTCTTTCTCTTTTGGCTTTGTGTCAGAGGTAGACCCAAAAGAAGTCATATGACATGACTTAATCTTTCCAGCCTTCTTGGACTTTCGAGAAGTAGTCTTTTGAGGAGATTCAAAATATGCCACTATATCAGGATGAATCTATATGATTTCTCCTGTTTCCAAAGTGATTGGCACTAATCCTTCAGATTGCGGAGGAGGAATATTCACTATCTCAAGAGTTGCCTTGGAAATAGGAACGATCCCACTTTCAAGGAGTTGAGGAGGGAAATCTTCGAATTGCATAGAGACGACGTTGGAGGTGACGGTCTTCTCTTTTGGAGTAAGGGAGATAGCTCTAGATTTAATCATTTCTTGGATCTTTCCTTTCAGTACATAACATGTACGAATTGTGTGACCCAGCATTCTGTGATATAGGCAGTATTTGGGATGATCTGTCTTACCAGCTTCATCAGGTTTCTTGATCTCAGGTAATTGTATCTTATTACCTTTCAGTAGACATTCAAAGATACCAAGGACATCATCATCATCGAAAGAATATTCTTCTTTAGGGCGAGGTGTTCTTGGTTGTTGAGTTGTAGAGGTAGGAGAAGTTTGAACAGTTGATGCATCTTTGCTCTGAAGATTAACTTCAAGAGTTTCTTTTCCTTTGCGAGCATTGTTTTTATTGTTAGTACCTTGACCTGTTTCTTTGGGAGTCATCTGCACTCCTAAACCTTTGAAGGTTTCAGCACTAATTTCTGCGGCCTTGGCACTAACTATGAAAGAAGGCTAGTCTTGGAATTGGGTGGATCCTGTCCACATGCTGATGATTGGCAACAAGTTTGATTTACACGTGTCGATGGTGACAGCATCAGGAGTTCCAAGAGGCATCTTCAGAGGTTCTCTTCAAAACCGTTCAATGTAATCTTCTGTAGTTTTATTATTTTTTTTCTGCTTGATTCTAATAAGAGCAGACATAGTCATGTCATTGAGCCCTTTATAGAACCGTTCAAGAAATATCTGTTTGAAACTGGCAAATGAGGTAATGCTTCCATCTGGGAGACTTCTATACCATTCATAAGCCGTTCCCTTGAGACATCCAACAAACACCCGAGTAAGGAGGGCATCGCTTGGTTGTAATTGATCAGTCATCACTTCAAAGTGATTAATAAACTGACTTGGAGAAGTGGTTCCATCATAGAATGAGATAGTAGGAGGCTTGTATTTAGGAGGATACGATACTTGCTTCCATTCTATCGAATAAGGTTGCTTGATGCCTAACCTTTGTAAACCATCTTTCTGTTTGAATGCCTCGAATTGAGTTTTGAGATTCCTCAATTCTTCATTAACAACTCCGGAAGATTGTGGAGTTGTAACTTGTAGAGAATAGTTGGGAGGAGGAACAGCATTATAAGTACTACCCCCAGCTCCAGAGAGACTAGGGTTTGGTTGAGCTGGTCCAGGAGTATTGGATTGTACTGCTGGAGGAACTTGTACTGGACTTATATCAGTGTCAGTTGGTATGACATCTGGTACAGTCTATCGATTTTGCATCTGAGCTGTCATGAGTTCATACATCGACTTCATAGTATCAGCCATAGACTTCATTTGCTGTTCCAAAGAAGCAATCCTTTGATCTTGAGGAGTCACCGAAGAGGAAGGTTCATTGTTCAATTCAGTATTCCCATCTACCATATATGTAGTGACTGTACGAGGGATTATTGATGAATTAGTGGATGTTGTATGCTCTGAATCACTGCTTCGTGTATCAACGTCATTTATAGGAGAACTACCCCCAGTAGGAAGAGGTGGGAAGTTAGATTCTTCCAGGAATTCAGAATCATCTTCAGAGATCAAATTTCTTTGACTAGAAGCTAAGACTCTTGCTCTGGTGTTTCTATATACTCCATCTGGACTATCAGCTCTACCCCCAGTATCCTGAGAGGTCATGTTGACAGAAGCAAACAAAGGCTCATCTTTATCAGGCATAGGTTCACACTGAATCCGATTGAAGACAGATTGTCGTTTTGTTTGACATCTGCATTGTATTGTGACTCTTGGCTGGAAGTCACATTCATGATTAACATGGTCATGAGCCATTGATTGACATCTGCATTGAATTATGACTCTTGGATAGAAGTCACATTCAGCATGGTCCTTTGACACAGAATCACTTCTTCTCTTCTGTTGAAGATATTCTCGTAAATCTGTTTGTGAATATTGAGGAGTATATTGCTTGTTCTTGGGTCTTGATGGCTCTTGATTATATAGAGAATGATTAATATGAGCCACATAGTTTCTTGTATACTCTACATCTGGATCTCTTATCCTTGTTTCCAACTGGTATGGTTTCTTAACACCAGAAGTGTTAAGTTTTGTTCTTAGATCAGTTGGAGGTAACACATTGGTTTTGGAACATGGAGTTTTCCTTCCATTGATCTGGATATTTGCAGAGAAGGAAGAGTTGAACCATCCCTTTGATTAGGAGTTGGTAATAGACCCTCTTTTATGGACAGATTCTGTGCCCAATTCGAAGAAGTCATAGAAGAAGACACTAAGGAATGTTTTATCTTAGACCCATTCAAGTTTTGAGACATAGAATGTCCAGAAGGAAGAGTAGTCAAAAGACCATCTTCTTTTCTTTGACTAACAAAATTATCAGTCAAAGCTGTTCCTGATGTAAAAACTACAGGAACAGAAGAAACAACTAAAGAGTTATTCCTTTTCGAAGGGACTTTGTGTGGAAGACCACCCCCAGTTCTAGTAGAACTTGGCAAAGAAGAAGAGATAGCTAAAGAGCTATTCTTCTTAGATGAAATACACGCTGAAACAGGCTTGGTTAAAGAACCAATGCTGTTAGCGTGACTTTTGACTTTTGAAGTACACGCTGGAACAGACTTGGCTAAGGAGCCAGCACTGTTAGCGTGATTGTTGATTTTAGAATTACACACTGGAACAGACTTGGCTAAGGAACCAGTACTGTCAGCGTGACTTTTGGGTTTGAAATTGTACGCTGGAACAGATTTGGCTAGGGAGCCAGTACTGTCAGCGTGACTTTTAATTTTGGAAACACACACTGGAACAGATTTGGCTAAAGAGCCAGTACTGTCAGCGTGATTTTTGGATGTGAGATTGCACACTGGAACAGATTTGGCTAAAGAGCCAGTACTGTCAGCGTGACCTTTGATTGCTGTCATCTTCGAGCGCACAAGAGTGTGCATGCTTGCAGTAGAGTTCTTGCCAGTGTTAGTAGTAGACACTGTGGCAGAGACTTCACCATTGGCTGCCAACTGATTCTTAGGGACATAGACAGAGTGTCCCTTCGACTTGGCAGTGATGATGGAGGCTGTAGTGGGCTTACCACTCTTAGCCCGCTGCATTTCTTCATAGGCGAGTTGATCGAATTTGATCGTCATCACCTTCTTCGTCGAGCCGATTGACGAAGTATCGCATTGAGTTATTGCCATCTCCGAAGAGAAGATGGTTTTTCCCAGCAGAGTCGCCAATTTATTTTCCATAAATAAATTCCTTTATTTATTGTGTATCTGGGAAAATTATAACTGTAGGAATCTGATCTAGAAGACGATCACTTTATCCCTTGGACTATGCGAAGAAGAAAAGCTCTCAAAATTTTGACAGTAGATAACTATGTATCTGTATAATGAATGAGAAAAAGAACTCTATTTATAGAGTCAAAAATAATAACTGAAAAGATAACTTCACAGCCTGTGCTTAGTTGAAAATCACGCAGGATTTAACATACGCAAGACTGTGAGCAGTTACTGGACGTGGCCTGTAACTGTTGGACACATGGCGATCATGCATGAGTCGTGTGCAAGTTACAGGACACGCAGGTGAGAGATCAGTGGCATGGCTGCCACGTACTCCAATTTGATGAAATCCACGCAAACTTGTTGAAGACGAAATCCACGCAGACTCGGGATAGAAAGCTTCAAAATCCATGCAAACTTGGGGCAGGAAGCTTCAGAATCCACGCAGATTTGATGAAAAAAACTTCAGAATCCACGCAGACTTGAGGAAGAAAACTTCAGAATCCACGCAGATTTGAAGGAAAGCTCAAAATACACGCAGACTTGAGATAGGACTGCCAGCTGTCTTGATTCAGCGTGCCTCGACTGACACAAAATCTCTGACAGTGATTGCTTTTGTCAGTCGTATTAAATGACAAGAAGCTCTTTTGGTACGCCAACTTGACGAAGGTTGAGTCTTGCTGAAGAAGATTTCGAAAATCACGCAATAGACGGCTGTGATCTCTCGAATTCTGTGCATACGTGGCATACGAAGAGACATTCTTCGACTGTTGTGCTGTCAGTCATAATTACTCTCTGACAAATGATAAGTTGTCTCCTCAGCGTGATTTGTAAATATTGTCCTGATCAACTGAGCGTGACTTTTGACTCTGTCCTGATCAACTCAGCGTGACTGTCATTTTTAAAGGCCTACATCGTCTTTCATCTATTTTGAAATAAAAAAAAATGATCTTCGTCCTTGATTCATATACATCGCATCATTGTTATCTATTATTCTTTTATATCAAGTCGAGGTACGATAACACGACTTGGAAAAAAAAATCTACCTTCAGAAACCATAAAATCGTGCCTTAGTTTTAATATTGAAAATGGAAATTCTGGACAATATAGATTGTAAGCCCTCTAAATTTTCTTTACCAATTGATTAGGATAAATTGGTTACCAGATGATAAATTAGTGCCTCATGAACACCCACTTTCTATTTAGATCATTTGGTGTCCTCCACCGTGATGTTAATATTTGAAGCACGAGACCAGCTGTTACCCTCCAACAAGTTCCATATACAAGACATAGACGACTCCACCTTCATGTAGGAATACCATGTCCCACTCAAATATGTCCCCTTGTACTCTATTTTTATGATACGACTTTCAGGTCAAGAAGGCTAGTTATAACCCTTACCGTAATACCGATGTACTTTCCGACCTCAAATAGAGATCCAACCTCGACTCAAATCTTTTGACCCAATATATGATTGTGATATTCTACTCGAAGCCCACTACAAAGATGCCACTAGTGTGCCACTCAATTGAGTTCCCATGTGCTACTTAAACTCAAAAGTCATAGAAGGTGCATTTTGGGCGTAAGGAACATAGTTAACCAACCCGAATAGCAACTAGCCCAACTACTTGAATTTGAACCTAATCTAGGTTACCCTACCCTAATAGGGATGGTTTGGATTGATTCTACGATGTCCAACCAATATAGATTCAATCCAATATTTATTCAATATGAAATTCCTCTGTACCATTTCGTCCTAGTTATATTTCGACCAATACCATTCCTACTGTCTTGCTTGAGCATGACTATATTTGAGCAATGTTAAATTGGTAAAAGAAAAAAAAAATCTTATAGTGTTATAGACCAAGAACTCCATAGCAATTCCTTGCTCCTTAGAGTCCGTGACCACGATCATAAATGCCCAGTACTTTCATGCCACACTTTAGGAATTATCCTTCTCAAAAGCCTTGTAACGACGATTTTCACCATTAGCCAACTTCTATAAGTTGGGTAGAGATTTGAACCAAGAATAACTTATATTGTAGAATATGAAGCCAATGTGGATTCCTTATACAACTACCTTCCTCTTTTCGGAAACCGAGATCCCAATTGGCGTACTTACCCTTCCTTTGTATGAATCCCGTTGTTCCTTGATATTAGATTTATTTTAATTTTGAGGACAAATTTTCTATAAGTTGGATAGGATGTAAATCCCCTAAATTTTCCCTAATAATTTTTTTTACTATTATTATTTTATTATTTATTATTAGAAATATTTTGGTAAGTATCTTGATTAATTATGTAGATGGTTAAATACAATTTTATTACCAGTATGTACTTATTAGAGCCAATAAATATATTTATATATGACTTATGAATTGAGTAGATTTTTCACAGAAACAATTATAAGATTATTAGTTTTTATTTATTTATTAAAATTTTAGAAATTTTAATATATTAATATTGATCAAATATGTTACATGATTTGTGAATTTGGTAGCTTTCCAAGAAGTATACATAATATATATTTCGTTCTTCCAATATTTTATTTATTTTGATTTTAGAATTTTTATTAAGAATTTTTCTGTTATTAAGTAATTATTATATATGGTTATATATAAACCAAAAAGGAAAGGAAAAAAGACTTTGATAGATATATATATGATATACACCATATTATTTCAATAATTATTCTAAATTTTTTGGTTTTTATTCTTATTAAGAAATGTGCTGTTATGAGATACTTATACATATTACTCATTAAACAAAAAAAACTTTGAATAACTTGCGAGAATTTGAATATCTCATGAGCCATGAAAACCCATATTCCTCTGACCCCTGTATTCAACTGAGAAGAGATTCTTCTCAAGATTTGACTCATTCAAATCCACAATCTTCTTCAAATTTCCCTCATAACTTACTAAATCTTTTTCCTAGATTGATGCTCATCTAGTCTCGATCATTCTGATCAAATCCTGATCTAATTCTTGTTGTGATTGATCGAGAATTCAAATTTTAAAACTTGTATATAAATGAGGATTGAGCGAAGGAAAAAACCTTTTCTTCCTGAAACCGCACAACACTTACCTTCCCTAGCGCGTGCATCCTTCTCGCAGATACCCTACGACCACTCTAACCCACATGTATTGCCGTACGAGTGGCCGAAGCATCGCCGGAGGCCGCCACAGCGACAGTCGGAGGAGGCCAACCCACAGTGCACCCAGCAGAGCTTGCGAGGTACCCACCTTTCCATCCAAATCTTTGTTCGCATACTCAATTGATTTATGAACCATAAACTCCTATCAAGAGCCTACATGACTATCTTCGAACCCTAGCAATTAGATTCGGGAAATAAGTAACCAGGCTGCTCGAGAAATTGACACGAAGTCGTGAGAAATCTGTTTAAAATCAAAGCAATAGAGAAGTCTAAAACCTCGATTTGGAAGGCAAAAATTTGTCGATCCCTGTACAGTTTCAAGATAATGTTTAAACATATTCATTGACAACATATACGAGACAGAAAGCCAACTTTAGTTTTAATTTTCGTTGAATATATTATTGTGAAAACATTCTCAAAGTTTAAGAAAAATCAGTTTTAAAACAATGATTTCAATATTACCTTTCTGATATGGCACGTGTCCCGACAAACTGGGCAACGTAGTCATGAACCAAAAGTATCAAAATGTGCGTATCGACTTTACGGACGTGTGGGATTCGACGGAACTCGATTTCGTTGTGCGTGTGAGACGAAATCGAAGCATATCCGTCGAGATACCCCGTATCGGTCACTTTGCAAACTAACCCATAGATTTGTGCACGTTCGTCGTATCGAGACGAAACTTATGCCAACAGGACCGTATCATTTTTTTGGTCATGTATGCCATGTTTGGTCCGATACTGAGAAGGTCGACCGGAACGTCTTTTTGGCGGGCCCGCGACCCGATCGAAGGGACGAATTTGTGCACGGCCCACCAAAATCCAACTTTGGACCTACGGTTGGGATTGCCTCCTTAAACCAAACCCGTAGACATATAGTTTGATGACTTTAGAGGCCATAGATATTGGTACGTATTTCGGTACAAAACGGGTCAAACGATAGAAATCATTTTGACCCAAAATTATAATTTTACCCCTGTGTTCAGAATTAGACTTTTGGACATGCGTTTCTTAGACATAACATTTATACCAAACATGTTCGTGATGTTTATTGCAGCATCCGGAGTCATTTATGGGATCTGACTTTTCATAGCGACCGATTCTGATCACTGGACTTGCTTTTTCTGCGCACCACCCTCAGGCAAGATACCTTGCCATCTACTGTCTATGTACTTTAGCTCATATATTACATGCATTTATTTCTTATTTATTTACTGCAAGATAAATTGTGCTAAATAGTCTTATCTTTATGCAATTATTCTGCTTATTTATATTTCTTGTTGCTTGCACTATTTCTATGCCCATTAAACCTAGATTAGAGAGACTACCTGCATTCATTGGTCTTGACACAGGTTTTCCACGAGTCATGAGTTGCATATAGGTCTCGTACTTGCGTGGTCGGCTGGCCACCGATACGTAGGGACATTCGTTAGGCTATAACTACTATTAGGATTGCATGATAGAAGACTATTAGTTATTAGAGTTAGAGCATTGGGCGGGGAGAATACAAGTGGACGTTGACCTCCTCCCTATCTATCGTAGACTCGCTCGATACTGAAGAACGATAGGTAGACTATATACTATATACTCGTTCGATACTGTGGAATGGTATAGAGTGTTTATACTCGCTACTGAGTATTATATTGTATTGTTTTATCTTGACTTGACTTGGAGGTTATGCGACCAAACACGATTTTCAAAATGCATTTCCACTTAGAGTGGTCAGGTGACCCTTATCCATTGGGTGTAGGTACCTTTGGTTTGGGTACTCATATCTGATTGTGGCTTGGAACAGTAACTTGTCGTGGACTAGTATGCCATACCTTGTCCTTATTTGGTTGTAGGTGTGGTTCACTGCTTCGATGAGAAGGTACTGAACCTTGTTGTGGTCTGGATACCATATTGGATTCATGACTTGGAAAGATATTTCATCATAGAATGTTTGGTTGGAGGGATGGTACGCTAATTCAATGGTGTGTATTGGACCGTGTTATGATTCGATTGACTTATTATTGAGCAGTATTTATTCAGTTTATATGGCATGTTCTTCATGTATCTTGTTACGTCCCTCTGAGGACCTGGTGATCTCTCCATGTGTGTGCTATTATCTTTTCGCAGGTGTTCTAGCCAAGGCCGTGATCTTCAATATCCCTTCGAATATGATTGCTCTTGGATCGTCCTTTACTTCGTTATCAAACTCTTCCATTGTTCATGTATTCCTCTCTTTTAAACAGTTGGTAGTGGATTTGTCTCCGTCCAACATATTGTACAAAGAATTTCATAGTTGATTATACGATATCTTTTATTTCTTTATTTTGTGGATGAGATTAGTTGTTATGGTTTCTACTGCATTTTACAGCTTATATATACATACGAGGGTTCCATATATTGGAGTATGCTTCGTATGTATACAGCTGGCATGTCTACGTTCTTAATCCTAAGTATTTGGGACTGGGGTGTTACAGGTCAACTGTCTAGTCAAACTCTATATTAGAACTAGACTCTTAATCCTAACTCAAATATACCACAATCTAAGGTATAACACAATACCTATATCGTATGCATATATATCACATTTATATCCTCATTCATATACATATATATATATATACATATATATATATATATATATATATATATATATATATATATATATATATATATATATAATATATAGCATATACCTATACACTAAAATATATATATATATATATATATATATATATATATATATAATATATATATATATAATATCTAGCATATACCTATAACATATATGTATATTTGCATACAAGTGAACTAGGAGAGGTACCTAGACACTAGGGGGATCAATGCACAAAGTGAGGGATATAAACATCTAGTTGAAGGGGTCAGGACATTCACAAGGGAATGTGAATCATATGCTCTTAACTGAGCTATGTAGGTTCTCATTTGAACCAAGAGATTCTAGGATATGGGTATTCAAGATCGGGTTTCATATGGACTGGACTAAGTATAGGGATATGGCTGTTCGTGATAGGCAGGGCATCTAAGCAAGGTTTAAATCAAGGAATGAAGTGAACTCACATATGCCCAATATGAGTTGGAGGGATGTACATGAAGTCAGTACAGTGAAGCAAGGAATAGGTCATTCAATAAAACTGTAATGGAAGTTATGGGCTGGACTAATGAATGCTAAAGGTTCGACTAAACATGAAGGCAATACAGATAAATGAAATGGGCTATCATATGCAGGACATCTACTAGTAGACAGGTGGGCAGATGGATAGATGCATTATAGCAAGGGAAAACATGTATGCAGGACAACATTTGTGGTGAAAGGGGGGTCAGAACAAAGGGTTAGTGTCAGTTCCCTTGAGAGTTCAAAAGTCTGAACCTCAAACCATAAGGTCAGAAAAACTCATAAACTACTGATCCCAAGCTCGAACCATCAACCTTCCCTTCAATCTGGACTGTATCAAGATGTTGTAGTGGGTTTGAACTAAGAGGCAGAACAAGGAGTGACTGAAACAAAAGAAGATGGGAATAGGTCAAGTGTACAGATGTAATATAGTAATATGGACAGATGTAATATAGTAATATGGGCTACATTGAACCAAAACATATATGATAATATACTGAACAAAAAGTATGTAATCTGGTACCTTCTCATGTTATGGAAAGCTCAAATGAATGAGCCTAACATGGAGGCTCGACTGCTCCTTAAACAAAAGTAAGGACATTAAATCAGACCTTGGGCTGTTCACAAGTCCAAGGGACAGATACTTAATAAATTGAGTGTAAGCAGGTCAATAAAATTTGAATGCAGGTAAATGGTGAATCGTACAGGACTACATGTTAACATGAACAGGAAAACTGAACTCAAGAGGATATTAGACATTAGAGAGACAAAAAACCCTAAATATATGGATTTAGCTTTCAAACAAGAAGAACTGGACATACACATGTGTATATCCAACCATCCTTCTTAACCGAGCTCATGATTGCACAAATAGAATACTAAGGGACCGAACTTAAAGCCATGGCCAGGTGGCCTAAAAACATATATTAGCAAAGTAGGTCTGTTAAGTTAAAAGAATAAGACTACATGAATGTACTAAGTGTCTGATACAAGTGTTAATTGTCAATGTGAGTTGCAGGTACATGTGTGTAGATGGTGTCAGCCATGTGGTGTGCAACAGATGCAATGTGAGGTGTCAGCAAGTGAGTAGTATTAAGTGAAATGAGAGTGAAATATGAGCAAAGTTTATCAAAGTGCAGTCATGGTATCAAGTGTTCAAAGCAGTGTCAATATGGTATCTCAGTGTCAAGAGTGTGAGTGCAGGTGTCCTATATGTGTCATCGGGTGTGTACTTGTTTCAGAGTTGTGTCAAAAGTGTCTATGTGTCCAAGGTGTCAATTGAGTATGGTGCCAGAGGTGTGGGGTGTCAAGGCATGTAGTGTTCAGAGTATGTGTCACATGCATAAGGGTGTTAATGTGTCACGGGTGAGTGTCCAGCATGTCATCTCATGTCAGATGTGTCCATTGTATGTCCAAGTGATTAGAGCGTGCGTGTGAAGATGTCAAGTATGCCAACTACAAGTGTGTGCATCAGAACATGTGTCGAGTAGTGAATGGCAAGGTTTGGTGCGTGTGTGTCGAGTCAAACATGTGTCCACAGGTGTTAGACAAGTGTCAATGTACCTGTGTCCATATTGTGCCCAATGGGTGTGAAACTGTGTCAAACAAAATGCATCCAAAGTGTGTTGAATCAAGGTGTCAAAGTACGGGCACGGTGCAGTGTTCGAGTGTCCTCTGTAAGTGAGATAACTTACTGAATACACAACCAATTCAACCCAGATTTCTTGGGTGACATGTCAGTCGATGTCCCCACCTTTACCAACCGGTGGCACATCAAACCGTGTCGTGTCCAACGTGTTTGGACACAGCAGCAGCAGGGAAGGGCATAGTGCAGTGCATAGACCCAAACGAGCATCCCCGTGTCCTTTTTGACACAGAAATAGACACAAAAACCAACTCAGTCTGACACTATTACAATACTCACATCACAAGCTATCCAAATATATAATTAGTTTACAAAATAGAGAACAAAAAGTCCTAAGGGGCATCTCATCGAACACTTGAGACACGTATCCGATATTCTTATGATACGCACCCCAAATGGATACAATTTTGAACCAAACTTAGCCTAATACTAGGGGGACCCTAAATGAATGCATCTATGGAAAGAAAATAGGAATTGAAAGGGTTGAGAGGCTCTTACCAATTGGGAGTTGGAATTTTAATGAAAAGCCCTTTGAAACGATCCTACACCAATTTCTATGATCAAATTGCTTCCAATCCTTGCTAGCTGGCCAATAGAGACTTTCTCTACACTAGGAGAGTGTATTGCAATTGATTTGGCTCAATTTGGAGTTAATTTTGTGAAAGGGAGCAAATTTGGGGAAGAATACTATTAGGGTTAGGGTTTCAATGAAAGAGGCAAAAAGGGAGGCTAATGATGTGTTATATAGGGAGAGGGGGCTGCTCTTGGCTGGTCACATGGTTGGGCTAGGGTTTGGGTCAAGTCACATTAGCCTAAAGGCCTTTCTAAGTCATCAAATTAAGCCCCTCTACTAAAGGCCCAAACTAACACCTTAATTAAAAATCCCAAATCAATTCTAAGTCATTCTTAGCTAGATTAGAGCCTAATTACTAATCCAATTATGTTAGCTAAGTCTCCATGGTCATGGTTAGTCTCTAGGCTTAATAGTTCTAAGATTTTACTAACAAAAGACCAAAGTCACAATACATCAAATTAAATAATATTAAAATGATAAAAAAATTCACCAATTTATCATTAACATGATTTAAATACATTATTTAACAATTAACATGATCAATTTTATAAAGTTCAAAATTACTTTCATTTTAGAAAAGTGGTAGTTACAATCGTTCCCTACTTAGAAAAATTTTATCCTCAAAATTTAAGTTGGTCGTACTCCTCTTAAGGTCACGTCCCCAACAATCATGGTCTTAAGAAAACTTATATAAATCACACAATTTGAAAGAATAACATACAGGGTCATGGCATGCAACATCAATCAGAGGTCTCATTTAACTATAATAGTCATACTATAATACTAGGCAATCACAAGGTATCAAAACATACAAGCAATGGTAGGGTGCATCAAAACATCACAAAAGGCATGCTAAGGTCTAGGTCAAGAACTCACCTCCAACTAGGTCTGGTGGCTAGAACTCCGTCCTAGATGAGGGGCCTTGGCTGAGATAAGTACAGCAGGACTGTCTCGCAGTATGTGTGCAGCTGAACCATAAAACAGGCACACCCCTCTCCTCTTTCTACAGTCGTCCTATACATGCCCAAGCTTCCTACAGTAAGCACAGATAGGCACTCGCTTAACTGGTCTCTGCTGGACAGGAATCTGGACTGGATAGGATGGTGTAGGCTGAAAGTCTGGGTACTTCTGAGGCTCTGGGTATATAATGCTCCTCGTCCTCTTGGAACTAGGCTCTCCTCCTGAATGCACGAAGTCCCACAGCAGTTGGATCTATGACTCTGCTCCCTCACGATCTCAGCCTGAACTCTTTGTGTCTCTAACACATCCCAGAGAAGTCCAAGTATCTGAGCTCCATCAGGGGCCAAACCTCCCGAGAATATGGTATGGGGTACTACCTCAGGAGACAGAGGAAGACTCTCGGTCTCAGACGAAACTGCAGCTACATTCAGGGGACAGGCTCGGGTCATGGGTGCCATACTGGAAATAGATGGAAAACAAAAAAATATCAAAGGCTGTAAGGCATACTAACATCCTATATAAAAACTGGTAGGTATTATAAATACCAGAGGAATCATCTACAATGGGTTACTATTCTAATACCAATACTAACTATCATCTCTAGGATACAGATACTCTACAAGTCATCAAATCATTACACTATGAAAGAAATACATATGAATAAGCTTTACAAGAACTAAAATATTCCTACTCCTAAGTTATTTCATGTTGGAATACAATTTTATAACAACAGAAGGGTACGATAGAGATGATATATTTAAGAACCTTCTCAAGATACGATCTGATAATCATATGCATCTGTCCAAAATTATGTTACTCAGGATCCTTGCCATGCCAGTAAGCAAGGCTGCGATAAACGGTAGATTCCATAACTGGGGTATGTACCTCCATATTCACGTCGTCTAGAATTCTCGCTATGCCGACTAGTATAGCTGCAAAGAAATTCCAAATCTCATAACCAAGATATGTACATCCGAAGTCAGGTCTCTACGTTTCTGCCACGTCGGCTAATATGGATGCGATATAAAACTCCAGGTTCCATAATCAAGTAGACGTTTTTACCTTCCCTGTGATCATCGTCAAATATGTTATCAGAAGATACCGTAACTCAGGTCATAAAATTCATCTCGATAGGAAAAATCAAAATCAACAATGATCCATCAAAAAATCAAATTCAAGAACAAGGAGTAAGGGTGAACAAAATAAGAGAAAATAATTTCAAATCGAAGTTCAAAATAAGATCCTCAAGGGTCATCCCAGGAATCTCTCAAGGAATTCTAACTGTGATTGAGTATCCTCTCATCTAATATCATACTCCCTATATTCTATCGAGGCTCGCGTAGTACAACTAAGTCATTGCACTACCAACGATATCGCACTAATACGAATCTCGACCTGCATGGGCCACCACTAAAAATGTGTCACGATCCGTACCCGGTTTAGGGGCACGAGTACGTGGGTACGTCCAACCTACGCCGCAGTGTCGGCGGTAGAACGTTGTTTCTAGGTCCAATCAACTAACACAATATAAATAAACCTATCCAGATATACTCTCCATCGGAGGACATCTCAGAAGATACAACTCAATCACATAAACTAGAGGTAGATAAATGGCACGATAAGGTGGATATAAAATCCACAGAATGAGATACAATTAGAAATGAAATAAGTCTAAGTGTTATTAACACTTCAACATAACATCTGAATAATACAAACTCAAGACAACACAAATAAGTAAGGTAAAGCCCCTAGCAATCTAGCCTAGGAAACTAGGGTAGTCTCCTAAGTACAAGCTGGATCCTCCTGAGGGTCCAAGTTGCAAGTGTCGTCTAGTCAGCTCCATAGGGTAGTGCAGTGCAAGAGGTCATTGGGTTATCTGTAATATTTTGTCAACGGGTTCCAATGAGACAGAACGAGCACATATCTCCAAAACAGATCCAATATGGTAAAAAAATATAGAACAAGCATTAGAATAAAATATATGAAATGCTGTAGAGAGATGTACATGAAGAACATGAAATACATGAACTCCGTAGACGGATGTACATGAACAGTTAAAATAGACAAATTTTGAGTACATGAAAGTTGTATAAAATAAGAACTGTAAGTAAAATAAGTGATTTAAAGCACAAGACGGTTATGTAATCGGGTTAGGTTTGCACATGATATTCTAAGGTAAATCCATTATACGTGAAGGTATAACAGACATGTACATGCTTACACTAATTGGGAATTAACCACATAACACTTCTATTCACCCCTACCCCAATCATACACAAGGACCTGGTCAAGAGTTACGTACATGATAGTTAGTTTTACATGAAGCACATGTGAACATGAGAGTACATGAGAGCACATGAGTGTACATAAAAAGATACGAGTACAAGGAGTACATGATGCATGATAAA